>CP135563.1:766814-1099947 GCA_032401905.1 Swietenia macrophylla | reverse complement strand
CTCGGTCAATGATGCTTACTTGATGGCAGTAGCCACTGTTGTTCTCCATGGTTGTGTGACAAATGGCTTCTGTTTCGAACAAGGACAAATTTTGTATAACGGGGTGTGGAATTCTTAGGAGGCAGGACAGGCCACTAGCTGCTGTGTGATAAAAAATTCGCCACGTGATAGACCTAGTTCGAGTCGACCCGTGATGGACATAGGTCGAATCAAGAAATTAAACTTCGTCCTAGATTCCAACTAGATTAATTCAAACTCATAAAATTATTTTTATATATTTTAGTAATACATAAATATTAATTTATAATATTTTATTAATAAATATTAAATAATTTTTTATAAATATTTTATTCATTTAATTTGTTTATATATAAAATATTTTATTTTTTAAATTAATTTAAATTTAAAATACAAATTAAATTATTTTTAAAAAAATTAAGAGGAGGTCTATTAAGTCCGCAGATCAGTCATTATGGATTGAGCTTTCCTTTAATCAAACGAGCCGGGTCGACCCAAATTGTGAGTTCCCATGGGCTCATTTCAAGCAAGCACCCGTTTGACATTTATAATGATCGATATCCCCATTTTTCCAAAATTATAATTAAAGACATAAATTCACAACATTTTCATATAAGTCCCCGCATCATTGCCGTTCCGTGTTTATGTAATTTGGAATCGTGTCCTTGTTTATAATTCGATCAAAATTTTAGTACCTAAATGGTATTTTACAATTAACTATTAATTGTTAAATATTTAATATTTTTTTTTTTTTACATCTTTACTTTTCAATAGCCATATATACACGCGCTATCGTAGCCCGTGTTGTAGAATACATATACGAAAGCCCAATCTTCGGTCGGATACAAAGAGTGCTGAACCGGTGGACCGGTCAGTGGGCGATGGGCTCAGGTTGCGGAACATGATTGGCGGGCCTATTCGACTTGGAACATACGTGGCAGCGCTGTTGGTGATCCGCATGGTCGGCGCTGCTGTGGCACTCTAGCACGCCGTCCGTACCAAGTACTATACTATACGACAATCTTATTTACCAATTAGATTATTTTTACGGGTCCCACGTTTTGATTGTACTTACCTCCCACGTGGCTGGTCCTTGCCGGCCTAAGATAATATCATAATACCCCCTTTATTTTTTTAAAAAATATATTTATCATTTATTTTTCATATTATATATTTTTATTTCACATTATTTTATTTAATTTTAATAATAAATTATTTTAAATTTTTTAAAAATTTATAGGAGACAAGTATTTAAAATTGAAAGAGAGAGAAAAAAAAATTTTAAACGAGACTGTTTTGTTACATCAATTATAATAATATATTAAAATTATTCAATAAATAAAAGAATTATATTTATTGATATAAAATTTAATAAGTTAAATTAATTGTATTATTAATTAAATTATTTTTTTATTGTTTTAACTGACGTTGTAAAACAGTATTATCTAACACTTTATGCAAAGAGAAAGGAAGGAAGGAAGGAGGCAGCCAAGCAATTAAAAAAAAAATAAATGGACCATATGATGAGCTGTAAGAGGACTAAAGTGGCTTTCAATGTTTCAATAAGTGGAGAGAGAGAGAGAGAGAGAGAGAGAGAGAGAGATTGCCAAGCCAATTATATTCCCTTCCCTTTGTATTTCAAATTCATATAGTTGTTCTTTTAATGGTAACACATGGAATTCCATATTGATTTTTGCTTCAATTTGCTTTGAATTATTAATGATGAGTGATTGATGAGCCAAGTTTTGCACATGGCCCTTTTCATAAAGTTTTAAACCTTCTTTTGTTTATTTTTCAAAATTTTTATTTTGAGAAATAAAGTATATTTTAATTTATATAAATAAATAATAATATAATATTATAATATTAATTTATATATTTAATATTGACGTTCGTTAGAATAATTCTAACGAGAGAATCCTACTTACTAAATTATGATATACGAATTGATTTTTGTCTTTTATTATTATAATTATTTTTATAATTACATAATTTTATATTAAATAATATAATAAAATTTTATTAAATTGACATACGAGTAGATATATTTGTTTTATTTAAAATTTTGTATTTATATGAATAAAAAAGAAAAATAATTTGATTAATTTTTATACAATATTAAGAAAAAGGTGACTAAAATAAATAAAAATAGGATTTTGAAAACTGAAAAAAAAAATTGATAAGTATTTTGAAAATTTGTGTAAGAGAAGTTATTGGCTTTAGATAGATATTGTTCAAGGAGAGGAGGAAGCAAGTGGGATGATCTCCAAAAGCCTGATGATGAATGACATTAACTAGGCTTCAATATTCACATTAGTAGAGAAAAAGAAGAAGATCACATCAACCTCTTGTTTAATGGGTTCATGTGGTAGGTGCATGCCCATGTGTGTTCATTGATAATTATCTTAATGACTTCAGAGAAGAACGACTAATATATACTTATATATATTTAAAATATTTAAATGAATAATTTTATTCATATATATATATATATATATGTGTGTGTGTGTGTGTATATGCGCGCGTATATATATATAAAATAAACAAATCCCTTGACTTGATAGATAGTATCAAGAAATGAAGTATAGTAACGAGGAGATACCCTCTATCCATCCATGTATGAATGCAAATTTAAAATGTTAATCGACATTGGAAATAGTTCCATAGATCACAACAGGAGTGGGAATTCATTATCAATGAAGATAAACAGAGAATTTAGGTTGATTTGCGTGTGCATGCACGTGCAAACATGTGTGTTAATATGTGGAACCCTGCAAGCACTAGCACTAGTAGTAGAATTAGTAGTAGTTGTTTGTGCTTAATTGCCCACATGTGTGTGTGATTTCCTTGAAAAGTTGAGCAGTAAAAATGTGATGGGTATGTGGATTCATAAAACCCTAGTCAACTTCTTCTTTTCTCTTTGCATTTACCCCAAGAAAATTTTTAGTACTCTCCACTTACATCACCCTATTTCAATTGGGACTAAGTTTTACTCTTAATTATTTTCTTATCTTTAATTTTTAATAAATATAAATATATAATATAATTAATAATAAATAATTTAAATTATAATTTAATAAAATTTATAAATTAATTTTATATTTTACGATATAAATTAAAAAATTTAAGATACAATTATAACTATTTATTAACGTGATAATAATTTTTTAAATCAACGAATAAAAAAAATTAAAAGAGAATTTTAATCTTTTTAATTTTTTTTGTCCATATATTTACTTTAAATTATTGTATACGACGATACAATGCATAAGTGGTCCAATTAAAAACCCTAATGAGATAGCAAGTTAATGACATATTGTATACCAAAGAAAAATCTTAGTTTTCATGACTAAAATTGTCTAAACATAACACATGCTAAAAATGAAATGGGAAATTATCGAATTGGGAGAGACAGGGGAAACAGAATAGCATTGCATTTTTGATATGTCATGTACAATAATATGGAGAGGACCACATCTAGTTATTTCCTCAACTAAAAACAACCATATTAATCGAGCAAAGGATGCAATGTCACCCTTAGAAAAAGCATGGGAGAAAGAGAAAATAGATGGCATTACAGCACACAAGAGGATATGTGTCCATCTACTGAGGAAGAGAAAAATGGACGTGTACCCTGTTTTGGTAAGAGAGTACACAGTTGCCCCGCTGTCTAGCATGTGAAATAGTTGTGGCTTTCCTCTCTTTCTTTCTCTCTCTCTCTCTCTCTCTTTCTTTCATGCATCCACTATAACCTCCATCCTCCACAACTGGCACATTTGCATTCATTTACATCCGGAGCTCAACACCCCACTGTGTACCTGTATTGTATGCGTCGAGACAAAAAAAATTCTAGGATTCTTCTCCGCTTCTCTCGGTTTTTTCTGCCTATTTCCTTCCACTCTTCCTTGTAAGTGTACATACTTTGAAAGTTTTGTGACAAAGCTATACCCTTTTGTCTTTGCCCGCTACCCATTTGGGTTTTCTGTGAGAAAATTTTTAAGAGAAAATTTTGGAAAAATGAATGTGATGGCCTCAGAATGCAGTAGTGGTTGTGAGTCTGGTTGGACTCTGTACTTGGAGCATTCTTTTCTTTCTCCTAATGCTGCTGCTGCTGCACATAGAAATACTAAGTCTGTTGGTGGTAAGGGTGGTGGATTTTGTGAAGAGAAATTTATTGGTAAAAATCAAAATGATGATGATGATGACGAAGAGGAAGATTTGTCTATGGTTTCTGATGCATCTTCTGGGCCTCCACATTTCCATGAAGATCAACAGGAAGGCTATTTCAATGATATTAATGGATACCAATATCCTGCATACAGAGCTGCTACTATTACAATTGCTGATAACGGTGGCAAAAGGCAGAAAAGGAAAGAACACCGTCGTCGTGGAAAGGAAAAAGTACTGCCTTCTTTTCTCGACGACACTGCTAGCTCTCCTGTCTTCAACTTCTCCTCCTCCAAGGTAATTTCTTCACATATACAGCAGAGCTTTTGGATTATGTGTAATAAAAAACTTCCATGTTTTTACTCTCTTCAACCAGTTCTCACACTTACTTTTGAACAGAACGATTTTGCTCTCACAAACAATAATCAGGCTTCAATGGAGAGTGCCTTAGATTATTCTCAAGCATTCTCTGCAACTCCTTTTCAGGTACTTATTAACGTTTTTAATTTTGTTCTTGTTAAATTTTGAAGCAAATTAAAGCATGCATGTGTATAACTATTGAGTTCTTGCAGGGGAGATCTGCATTCCAAGACCACTATGTTTTCTCACAACCTTCTTCTCTCTCCGGAAACCATCTTCAAAATAACCAGTTTTAAGTACAAATTTTCATTATTTTTTTCTCCTATTCCGACAATGCATCAAGCTCCAAGCAGCAGCAATATAGTTTAAGTTTGCAATGCTTTGTTCTCATAATATTAAATTACCATCGATCTCATTGGAAGTTTCAATATTCACAGGTGGTATTAAGGTAAAATTAAGAAAGGATGGGGTAGCATGAGATAAGGCCATTTCCATCAGTTCCTGCTGCTGCAGGTGTTGCTGGTGTAGAAGTTGCACTAGAACGTTTTCAATGTGAAAAAACAAAAATTGGATCTCTCTAAGAGGATCTTGTTCCCTTTTTCTCTTCTAATTTTCCAAGGTTTCTTTTTATCTGTCAATGCAGTGGAAAACAACCTGAGAAAAAAATGATGGAAATAAATTTGATCCTTGTTTCAGAATTTTGATTCTCTTGTCAATGAATTGCCTCCTTTAGAATGCCTGTGGTGCAATTATGCTAAGTTCTTGTCTCTTGATGGAGACCCATGCTCCCTTAATATCTCCCCAACTTGCTATCTCTTACCTAACTACAAATTTAAATAAATAAATATGCAAATTAAAGTCATGTAATAGTATGGCTCATCATAATGTCGAGCCCATTAGATAATATACTTCTTTCATTTTGGAATAAATATACTCTCTTAATCTTTTGTATCTTTATTGTTTTCTATGCTTATATATTTCTGAATTATTAAAAATTAGAAAAAAAACATAGAAAATGACCTTTATCCTTTGTTTTGAGCATATGTTTCCTCTCCATTTGTTGCCAATTATTCAAGAAAATCAAATCTTTGACCCTTGAAGACATGGAGGAATCAATAATTAAGTGATAAAGGCCGAATACATTGTCACCATTTAGCCATATGCACTCAAAAAATTCTTTAATTGAAACAGTACTGAGATTCTTTTGAAAATTATTTAACCCATAACTCAAATTATTGACAGAAAAGAGGACAAATGCAAGTACCATTATCTAACACTTGTCTGGTGGCTAGCTACTCGCTAGAATATGTATGATTCAAATGAAGATCTTATTGTTTGATTAGGTGGGATTTTACCAAATCTATCATGAAAAGATTTGTGTAGAAGTAAAGCCAAATCCTGAAGAAGACTTTTGGCAAGTAATGAGGACAAGACCTTGATGTCTGTAAGCGTTCCAGACAAGGCTCCATGTCTACATTGATGGTTCTACTTTCTCATTATAACTCAGAATTTAAAGCTAATTTGCACATGAAAATGAGACAGGATGATGGGAATTTTAATGGGTGATGGGCAGTCAGATCAGAATTCAGAGATGATGAAGGAAATGACAAACTCAATGTTGGAATATTTCATAAGCATTTCCTTGACTCTTTTTTGAAGCCCTGGAGATCCTGCCTGTGATCTTCCTGACCCAATGGAACATGCCTTCATTTTTTTTTTTTTTAATATTTGCTCTTTATCTCATTTGTAAGGATCTTAACCTTTTAACCATTTTATAATCCATTTCTTTATTGCAATTTCTTTGCTCCCTCCAAGCCTGTCTGCTTTGAAGCTGTCATTGAACTTGGTGTCATGCACAATTATGTCCCTTCCTTTGAATTGTTTATTCATATACCTATTCCCAGTCAGTTCCTATAAACATTATAATACTTTGATTACCATTGAAAGAGATGACAACCCACTTGGGAATTTAGGAGTCAAAGTTCTGAGCTATACCCACATGTTCTTTTTAGTCTCCATGTTCAGTAATGGGAGTCTTCCATGTAGTCAAAAAATTACAGAAGGAAGAAATGGAAATGGTAAGGACAAACAAATATTTATATAAAATTGGATGTGCTAAGTATTCTGCCTCAATGCCTTTTCTATCATATTGGATAAGGATCTAAAGAGCATGGGAAAAACATCTATGTTCTTCCAACCACCACCACCATAGCAGAACCTTCAATTTTCCTGCAATATACAGAGAAGAAATCGGAGTGGCTTTGTTTGTTTCTTACAGCTAGCTAATTTATGTTCGTCTCCAATGCCTTTTTAACTACAAAGTGTTTCCGATTTCCACGACACAAGTCGTCTTGTTCCTTATCGTCTATGCCATCCATATAATACTGATGCATGTCTTCATTGCCGTGACTAATGCATATGATCAGTCTAATCACAGCATTGAACTGATCTCCTTTTGGACCGTTCTCCATTTCGAATAATAATAAAGATTAACGCTAATTAAATTGTATTATTAACAATTATTTCTACCAAACATACGTAGCAAAAAGATGCAGCAATTACTCTGCTTCCTTTTTTCTATACCAATATATTAAATTTCACCGGAAACACTGAGGGAGCAGCAAACATGTTTCTCTTTTGAATGGGGATCGGATAGCAAACGTGCAATTAAAACATACTAGAAAAATAAAAATAGTTGTGTCTGAGGACAAATAGATATGGATTTGTCTCAACACCATCACCAACAAAACCGAGGCAGGCAGGCCCTTCCCGCCGCGTGCTGACATGCTTTCCGGCTTCCACCACCTGGGTCTGCCCGGTCGAGTCCAAAAGGAGCGAGGGTCGCACCCCGGAAGCTTTCTTGGGGATGCTCCGGCGTTCGAGCTGGATCCAGGTCATCGTTCAAGTGGGAATATTGGGGTCTGGATTGGGGAGAATGAATTGTCATGGTCTATGGAGCTTTGTCTCATGGTAGTACGTTGAAAATTCTTAGTTCATTTCTAGGACAAGATCAAGATTCAAGTACAAGAACAAGATAGATTTGTGCGATAACACTCTGTTTTTTGCAAATTAAGTATTTGGATTTCACATTGGCAAATCAATTTGATGATGATTCCGGGTTCAAATCCCGGCAGCGGAAATAATTTTTGGTATTTTGTTCCTGCATTTTTGGATCCATAAATCGAGTGAACCCATTATAGTTTTAAGCCCAAGTATCATAAATCCAGTGAATTTATGAATTCCTCAAGACATGTTCTTAGTAAAAGCGAAGTGAATGATACAAGAGGAATTTTTCATATGCATTCTCGGTGGCATTCATACATTTTTGTATTTGTTAAGACTGAAGAGTTGCAATCGAGAATACCCTTTTCAGATTCAGAGAGTTGGTCCTCGTTCTTCCCTTTCAATGATCCTTCTATGAGTTCAAAGTAATCCTTGTAGTTCCTTTTGTAATAGTTATTCATGTTCAATAGATGTTTGACTACTTGTCATCTTTTTGCCTTGTTTTCCACTGATTTCTTCAGATATTCTGTTAATGTTCACAACAATTCAATCGTTACAGGTTGCGTACAGACTTTGAAAGAGAAAAACAAAAAGACATGGGCAACAAAGAAAGCTGAAAAAACAACAGTTAATAAGCTGAAAATTAATCTGAGAGAGAGTTATTACAAAGTACTTCGAAGAAGCTGAGTCTTGGAATCACTGCTGACTTGGGGAACAGCAACCACTGTCGGCAGAAGCAGTCCTCTCCCTACGTCATTGACTGTTGTAGCTGCTGCTGTTCTTACTGTTGCTTTTGCTCTTGCTGGTTTCGGTGGTTTTGCTTCTCTTCTGGGAACTGATTGAACATTTAGTGAAGCATATTTGTTCACTGTAACAGTTAACGCCATCAAAATGCTTTGGCCCCATTGAACTCATTATCAGTAAACACCACATGCAATTCTCTATCTCTCTGTCTTTCACTGCGAATGGCCACAGCCACCAGCTTTTAGGCCTGCTAGGCTTGCGGATGACAATAAATGAAACTTGGTAGTCAGGCTGAAATTACAAAATAGTCCCTCTGTCTTTGAAGCGCATATCCACACAGAACATCAAAACATGCACAAAATGACACTACCACACCTCACTTTCAAATGCAATTATACGTATTGCTGGTATAGACAAATACAGTAATATGTCTTGTGATTAATAGTACAATTACAGTAGTGTTCTCTGCACTCAAAGCATATGGATAATAATCACAAATAGATACTGACTTTTGAAGTATAAAAAGTTGCATTCAAGTTGGTACAAATATTAATACACAACAGATTTCAAAGCAATCACTTCTTTAACAATACACACATTACTGAATCAGCTGATCACTCCAGTAAACGCTTGTGCTTGCACCAAGCAACTGCCGCTACATATAGGAATACAGTGCCAATGGTACCACCGGCAACAGTCCAGAGAAACTCCGGCATCCCTGCCTTTTTATCATCGAACAGCTCAATGGTGATATTCATCCCAAAAACACCAGCCACAGCAATAAAGGCACTAATCACAAGAGTTGCGGTTGTCAACATGACCCCCATTTGCAAAAGATTGTTTTGTTTGTCATCCAGCATGATGTTAATGTAATCTTCAGTATCATCGACATACTCCCTCAGCTTTGAAGAAACAGAAGTGCAATGATAAGAAAAAAGGCCAATGGCATCTATGTAGAGACTAACATACAAAAGCAAAACTATAATAACAGGTGATGAGAAAAATAATTAAAATAAGTAAAAGAATAATATAAACTATATTTGTGCAAATGGTTTTCAAGCTCAATGACTTGGAGACTCAACATTAGCTTTCATGTAGCATTAGATTATGCAGATCATAAGCATGTGTTTAGGAATAACCTGATTTGTTTCAGTCTTCTGAATCATTACTGGATAAAGAAATCAACTAAACCTTGAGCTAGTATGAATCCAACTCACTGTCTCTAAAACTAAAGTCTGTACAAACACCCACCCTAATTTGCAAAACTATGATTAAAATTGTGGTAGAAGAAATTGCAAAGTTCATGTTTTCACCCAACTCGATGCATAGCTCCTTTTGTAAGGCATTAACTAAACTTAAACAATCAACGATAAAATATCCACAGCCACATTCATTCCACTAAAATAAAAATCAATGCTATGTCAACATTTATTCCCAGCAAGGATATCATGTAGTTAAAGTTCTCTAAGTCAGAGCATATTTGAGCAAGCATATGCTCACACATGATGCCCTGCCATGTTGGCTTCATTATCTCCATGCTACAGTTGAACTAGTCTAGGGGACTAAATCAGTACAACTAAAGTCCAGGAGAATCACAACTCTTTTATCTTGCTCTATTCTTGTGATATACACTTACAATACAGTGATACTGAAATTCTGGAGTTTCTATACCTATAACTCAGTTTAGGTAATGAGGCCACTAGTAGACAAAACCTTGTATAATAGCAGTATCAGAGGAGAAAAACTCATAGCTCATAGTACTGATGTATCACACTGCCGAAGTGCATTGTGTTAATATATTTTCACATCACAAGGCTCTGGCAACTGGAGCACATCAATTTTTCTTGTCAGAATGTTTTACGAACCATCTCCAAATAAATATTTATAAGGAATGAGATGGATTGTGTTGACAAAATCAAGTGGTGAAATTGAGTTTGTACCGTTGATAGCTTGTTCAGTGTACCATCAATTTGCACAAAGTATGCCTCCAGGAGCATTTCTAGCTCCTCAACATCGAGGTTCTTGCTTACAGTGCTGTGCGCGGTACTAGTACGTGTCCCATGGCTCTCCTTGGTTAGTACATTATGATCAGTAAACAAATTATCCTGGGTGCGATATGTGTTATCAAGATCAGCATCATAACCAGCGAATCCCCCAGTAGCTTCCAATGAGATTTCAGCAGTTCTGAAACAGTAAAAGAGATTTTAGATGTGTTGCAAAGAGAGAGGGAGAGAAAAAATAGAGGCAAGAAAAGTCAGTTAACATAGTGATATCAAGAACATTAGGTGCCTGTCATTCATATTTGATTGAACAATTTCATCATCCATGTCATCTCTTTCATTTATAGAGGAAGTTGACGAGCTCTCAAGTTGCTGAATCAACTTCTCAGTTAGATACATCTCAGCCATATCTTCATCATCGTCTAGCAAGTGTTCTAATTCATCTCGTACCTGGATATGAACATTCATGAATCAGTAGTCAAAACCCACCATCATAAATCAAAGCATGGTACAATTGTTGACAAGGCATGCACTAATTTGCAACAATAAGGTCAATACGTTATACTAGGCTATTCAACATACTGTAACAGAAATATATAATACCAAAGATTGAAACAACTCAACCTTCTGTACACGTCCAGTTATTGCAACCAAGCGGCTCTTAATTTGGCGGACACGTTCTAAATTAAGAGTACTGATCTTTGAAGTTAGCTTATCTAAGGCCGGATGAGCTTCTTGCTCTAATGTTTTAGCCTAACATAGAAACAGAAAATGAGTGGAAGTTAGGGGAAAAGACAATGAAACAACACAACAGTATGGTGAAAAATGTAAAGGAAAAGCTATCCAATAACAAAATAAGATTAATTACTTCATTTTCTAAACAACTGCAAGCAGCTTCAAGGCATGCTTCCAGTGCAACAAACTCATATGGAAGGACCTTAGATCCATCTCGGTTCTCAAGACCTTGTTTCTCATCTGCCTTGTTTTCCTCGTGTATTTCCTCCCTTGATGAAATGCCTCTGCCAAAATCTGAAGGACTGGAAGTTCTACATTCTGGTGTTCCTGAATCATACAAATTCTTCCAGTTTGAATCGTCAACATTGCCGACCTATACAAAACAACAGTGATAACAAGAAGAAAGCATATAAATAACAATCTAACAGAATATGAATATAAAGAAACAAATAGAGACCAACATGGGGAGTAAATTTTAAGTTGAAGGCATTGCACGGAGTTGAAATAAGGCATATAAAAAGACTGAAAGATTATCAACAATAAAAACAGCAGCTGGAATGGTTCTTAAGTAGGGTCCAGCAGTAGAAAATGATTCATCTTGCTGAGAATCTTAAATCGGGTATTTAGAACTCGACTCTAGTTATGCCTTGAAAAATCGATTAAGCAACAATCTGTATCACACATGAATCAGGATAAACCCCATCTTACTGTTACGCTTCCTTATGAAAAAGCCAAAAATTGCGAGTTCAAACTTCAAATTGCTTCTTGTTCTCTGATCTTCACAGAAGATTCAAACAGATCACAGTCGATCATCACAGCAACACACGCTGAGAATCAAGAACTGAGTACTCAATAAATCATGAAAAAAAAGAAAATAAATTAAAAAACCTGAGCTTTATTGGCTTGATAATGACACAAAATCCTCCTTTTCAACTCCTCAACAAAGGGAACGACAAAAGGGTCCCCAGAATTTAGCAACAGAACCTCCTGGGCAGTGATGATGGCTTTGATGTGCTCCAAATTGATAACAATCGCCCCTTCTCGACCCAAAACAGTTGACGGGTACGAGAGTTTTGGATCCAGAATCCGCAGATCTCGGGCCGGCAGGCCCGTCCGCCTCATGATAGCGTGCTTTCCCGCCTCCACCACCTGGGTCTGCCCGGTCGAATCCAAAACGAGCCAGGGTCGTACCCCCGCTGCCTTCTTGCGCATCCCCCCGCCGGCGGGGGTGAGAGCCAGGTTGGCGGCTGCCGGTCGAGCTTGGTCCGTATCATCATACGGCGGAGAATGTTCTGGTCTGGCTTGAGGAGGTTGGATTCTCATGGCCACCAGAACCGTGTCTTATGGAGATTGCTAATTTATTACACTGTCAAAACCATGACCACATGTACGAAAGAAGTTACTTTCTGCAAATATAAAAAATTTAAATAATTAATTAAATGTCATCTTATTCCATTATTTTAATCAGAGTCGAATAACCAGCAAACTCACTTATTACACTGCGATGGAGATTGCATACATACATACATACATACATACATATTATCCATAAATACATGCTATTGAATGTTCCTAAGTGTGGCAGTTTGCATTCAGGGGTGTACAAAGTAAAAACATTATCATGAAGATGAACTTCCAATGGATTGCTTCTTTAGCAATGCGCAGTTGGCTTTTATTACTCCAGCAAACGTTTGTACTTGCACCAGGCAATGGCAACAACATATAGGAATATGCTGCCAGTTGCACTGCCACCAACAGTCCAGAGAAATTCTTGCATCCTTGCTTTTTGTGCATCAAACAGCTCGATGTTGATATTCATACCGAAAACACCAGCCACAACGACAAAGGCACTCACGACGAGGGTTGCTGTTGTCAACATGACCCCCCATTTGGAGAAGATGATTCTGTTTGTCATCCAGCATTATGTTAATGTAGTCCTCTGTATCATCGACATACTCCCTCAGCTTCCAAGAAACAGAAAATAATGGTAAGAAGTAAAATCAATTGCATCCATGCAAAAACTAACAAATGGATTCATTCACAAAGCAAGTCAAATATCAACACTGAAATGCTTTATTCGCATAATTGGATGGGACCAGACAAACGTATCAAAAAGCAATGAAAAAACCCTCTCTCGTGTCAATTTAATAGGATATATAACAAAAAGATGTATTCAAATGCAAACCCAAACTGGATTTCCCAAAATAATATCAATGCTAAGGTTGTTAAGTCTAGTGAACTAAAAAAGCACGATGAAAATACAGGTCTATCAGAGGAAACTGGAGTCGTCCTAGTGCTTAGGCATGCTAAACTCCTTTGGTAAAAAGAAAAAAAATCTTTACTCGTTGTATTACTTTATTCTACTGTTGACGCAAGTTGTCGGAATCAATTACCACATCACATTGCTCTAGCAACCGGAGCACCTCTATCTTCCTTGTTACAAAATTTCATGAACCATGTCCAAACAAGTAAAGAGAGTCCATTCTGACTAAGTAAATGTGCAGAAATTGAGTTCCATACCGTTGATAGCTTGTTCAGTGTACCATCAACTTGGACAAAGTAGGCCTCCAGAAGCATTTCTAGCTCCTCAACATCCAGCTGCTTGCTTATAGCACTGCGAGTGGAACTTGTATGCATCCAGTGGCTGCCATGGCTAAGTACATTATGTGCAGCAAACAAATTATCATAGGTGTTCACTGCATTTTGAAGATCTTTGAAGTCAGCTTATCTAAGGCAGGATGAGCCTCTTTCTCTAAAGTTTTTGTTTGATTATGTGAAAAGACCGCTAAAACAGGAAACAGTTGGGCAGAAAAGGAAAAAAAAGCCACCAAACTAGAAAGTAAGATCAATTGCTTCATTGTCTAAGCAACTGCAAGCAGCTTCAAGGCATGCTTCCAGAGCAACAAACTCAAATGGAAGACCCTTGAGTCCATATTGATTCTCAAGACCTTGTTTACCATCTGCTGTACTTTCCTCATTTTGATCCTCACTCTCTGGAAAACCTTCGGAAAAGTTTGGGAGACTGGAAGGTCTTGAGTGCGGGTCTTCCAAATCATACAAATTTGACCAGTTTGAATCCTCACCATTTCCCTCCTACACAATATTCAGTTATAAGAAGAGGAAAACAGACAAATATAAGTCCAACTTAAAATAATATAAACCAACATAAGAATACATTTAAGTTAGAGGCCTTGCAAGGTGCAGAAAATAGTTACGAACTTTAGAACAAACAACTTTGACAGTAATCATGATTAAAGAATGGTTAAAGTGTGCGCACGTCAGAAGACCGAAAGAATCATGCTCGAAGTTAAAAAATTAATTAAAGCTGCTTGCACAGATCTTAACATGCTCATATGACTAAAAGGGATTCATTTAGCTGACCCCATTTGTTGGCACAAAGCCTTAATTTAGTTCTCTTAGTGTATGAGAGAATAATGAGCATCGTCATGTGACTAAAATCATATAAAAATTAGTCTCTTTTCTTAACCTAGCCAATCTTTTTTTATTCTGCTTGTCACCTCATCCTAGAATTTCAAATACCAAACACATTCTGTTAATTTTCCAACTTATGAACTTAAACTGACCCCATCTCACAGATTCAAAAGTCAAAACTTTCTATTCTTACCAACTACCTTAACAAAATATTCAAACCAAAGCAAAATTTAGAATGCTGAGTTGGCTATGGAAATTCTGATTAGGCCTTTATTTAGAGAAATAAATAAGTAAGCTGATCATACTAACATTTGTGTTAATATCACCCTATCTAACAATTGCTATCCCTCGTAAAACAGCCAAATTTATGTGCTCAAATTATCAATTACAATCTGATCTTCATACAAAATTCAAAACATCCCATTTAATCTCAGCAATAAAAATGAATTGGGTACTTGAAAAAATTTCAAAAGAAGCAACTTTTAATCAAGCCCAGAAAAAAAAAAAAAAAAACTGTGGTTTGGTAGCTTGGTAGTGGCGTCAAATCCTCCTCTGCAACTCTCCAACAAAGGGAACAACAGAAGGCTCTCGAGAATTCATTAACAAGACTTCCTGGGCGGTGATGATTGTTTTAATTTGCTCCCAATTGATGACGATAGCCCGTTCTCGGCCCAACATGGTCGACGGATAAGAGAGAAGTGGATCCAAAATCCGTAGGTCTAGGGCCGGAAGGCCCGTGCGTCGCATGATGGCGTGCTTGCCAGCCTCCACGACGTGCTCGTGGCCGGTTGAGTCAAGCAGTAGCCAAGGGCGCACCCCGGCTGTCTTCTTGCGAAGACCGGCGCTGGCGGCGAGAGCCAGGTTGGCGGTGGTGGGCGGGCGTGATGGGTCCTGGTCGTCATCGGGTTTGGATTTATAAGGTTGGTGGATCCTCATCTATAGCGGTCTGAAGATGATTTAGTGGGGTGAAGATTGCTGTACTGTTAATTAAACCGTCCGACAATGACGCGAAATACATTTTCTGAGGCCAGTTTTTCGGATCTTGTCTGAAATTTTTAAAATGGTTAATTAAATAAATAAATCATTTAATAAAAAAGAAATTATTTTTAATTATCTAACAATCAAAAATAATATTGCCATGTCTTACAAAAGCATTACAATCGGAACGATTGGGTCTCAGCCAATGCATACAAACATTGACTGCAATATTACAGGAGCTTAATATGCATTTCATTGAGAAGCTTGATGCTTGCTAGTTTCATATAACTAGAACACGCTTTCTTTATGCTTGGTGTTGTGATCATTCAGTTACAGAAGATAATAAAACAACCATCTTGCTGCCATTTGAAGACATTCTGTGGGCTTGCATTCTGGAGCTGTGTGACCTCCTCTCTGTAAAGAACAACCCAAAAAATTGGGTTCTTACTTATAAGCTTAATACCTTACCAGTGGCAAAAACCGGACCATCTCCAGTAGGATTGCGTTTGCAAACTTCATTGTGAATCTGTATGTACAGAAATATTAAATAACTAAATAATATTTAAATAAGAAGAAATGCTGATTAGACATTAAGACACTAACCCTGCAATTTGGCACTCAACGAACACTGCAACAAGAACAATTAATGAGCAAAGTCATTTCATCAGAATATCATCCGGTTGTTTACAAGATTGCATGAAAAATTTGCAGAAGTCAACTGTATATTAAAGCTCGATAGCCGTTTGTAATGAGCCCCTTGGGTTAAAGCACTATACTCAAGACATCTCTTCCAATCTGATATGGTTCCCTGATTGCCATTAAGATAGAGAGTTTCATCGTTTGCCCAAATGCAGGAGAGAACGTAGTTGGAGTTCTACAGGCCAAGGTTTTTGATGAGTTTTGCGATTAAACCAGTTCGTTCAGTCTGATTCTTCGACCAAATTATAGAGGAAACTCACCCTGCACCAATTTTGTTCCCGTTTGAGTTGTTGCCAAGGCTATGTCTATAGACGGAATATTGCTTGTGCTTCTATATGTATGTATATTCTTGTTGCGGTGAACTAGTCAAACACTGAAAATTAATTTCCAGTACTTGTGGCTAACTTTCCTCTTTGTTTATCGTCCAGAATAAATATATTAAATACAAATAATAAAGAAAAGAAAGACTATCAAATAAGATAAAAAAAATTTGTTACGTATACATAATTTATTTATTTATATTAAATAGATTTATAATTGTTATTAAAATGATTGTTCTTATACTATTAAAAATTAATAACTATAATATAATCACATGCCAAAGCCAAATACTTAGCACTCCACCCCACTAGATCATTAACAGCAATAATGGGAACATCAAGGCCCGAATTTATTTTGAAAAAGATGAATAGAATCATATTCAGATGAGAATTGTGTACAGAATTCCTCATTTCCTCGTATATTTTTGGTTCTGCGGAATAAATTTGTGCTGTCAATGAATATGCATGGCTTTAGAGAGGATAGTAGGAAAACCATCTGTCAATCATTGCAAGACATTCCCTGGGCTTGTATTCTGGAGCTGTATGGCCTCCTCCCTGCAACAAATAGACACCCAAATTACACAATTAATTACACATTTAGCCTCTTACTTGGTGAAAGAAATCTCATTAATTTATATCTGTTGGGAAGATTATTCTTGCCTTTACTGTGGCAAATGTTAAGCAATATTTTTTCCGCGTATACTGCATCCAGTACCCAGCAACTTGGCCTTCGACAAACCATGGTTGCCAACCACTTTCAATTGTCAAGTTCAAGGATTTGATCCACGTTTCTGTGGCCACGTATGGAATTGACATGTCGAGATCGCCGCTGTGTTCAAATAGTAAGAAACCTTAGATCAGTTGAGAAGATATAAAGCTGGAAGGAATATTGAACATGAGATACATTGATTATGATACCATATTAACGAATGTCACCATGGCTGAGAGCATATTCACAGCCCTATTAACTGTGACGGAACATATTTTACTCTCTTGTATAGTCTCTTATAAGGGCATTTATACAGTAGATTTACAAGTCAATATGCAGAAACTTCCTCATATTTCCAACATATAGCTCACATAAATGGTGAAGAAATGTATGTCATTACCTGTAAACCAAAACTTGGTAGCCTTTCTTGATGAGGTTCTGATGATAAACAAGACTACTCGGAACATCTTGTGTGTAAGATAAACTATGATTGCATCTCACCCATTCTTGTGTTGTCCCCTGCTCTTCAATGAATTTAGTTAGTTTGATTAACTCATTATTTGAAATTCTGATGCCATTAATCTCAGGATTAAATTGATCAAACCTCTCGAATTCCAAGAGACCTTTGAACGGCTTTATCGTTTGCCCAATCGTATGAGTAGAAATAATTTTGATGCTGTAAAAGGGTATTAACAATTAGATTTTCAACATTTTCTAATTATAAATGTGTCCGGGTATAGGGTTTTACCCGACACCAAAGTCTTGGAACTGGTTCAGTTGTCTTATAGAGAAAATCTTCAGAATCTTCTTCCATGATGCTGCGATCCCAGTTCAATTCTTTTGGTTTTGGCGACGCATGATCAGTACATCTGGGTTCCAATATGTTTCCGATAAATATTTTTCCAGTGCACTACAATTCCAAATGGTAAATTCAATTAATTTTGCTGGTTATCGTAAGTATATATACACCATTAAAATGGCAATCCATAGTGTTGTTCTACGCACCGCGGTGATATTTTGAAGATCGGCTTTACATAAATCGTTGCTTGGATCTACATTTACGTACTCGCCATGGCAATTTCTTTTGGCAGACTGACAACAGAACATAAAAGCATTATTCATTGCACACAATTAACACTAACATTTGTAAAGAGCATGTAGATGAGCAAGAGAAGGAAACTTTGGTATGTATTTGTGGAAAATCACCTCGTAGATTTCATGGGTGATTAGAGCCTTCAAGTAAGCAAACAAAATTCTTGAATTTAGGTCTCTGTTCATATCTGTAACTGGGTTGCCCAGCATATATCCCTGTATCCATCATCAAATCATGAAAATTCAATAGTTATATACAAAACTTAATGCATGAAAGAGCTGTAAATGAAGAAGATAGTAGGCCACCTACTTTAAGATTCATTCTTGGCTCGTTTCCAACGTCAATACCTGAAACCAAAATTACCCAAATATTTCCTGAACATTGCGTACAAAATGGAGAGTAAATTCCAAGAGGGAAGGTAAATAAAAGGGCAGCTGGTCTTCAGCACACAAATTACCGTCAGAAATTTCCTGAACAACCATTGGAACAATTTTGCCAGAATAAGAATCCCCGGCAATGTAGAGTGAATTCACGAGGAAATATGGATGAGCTATAAGCCACTGATCAATAATTCAAAGAACAAATTACAAACAATCATTAGTATGCTGTAAATTTTTGAAATTTACTCTAATGATAGAATCTCGGGCATATCAAATTTTTGCTTCACCTTTCTCAGAAAACAATATATTTGTGCTGCAGAAAGTGTATCGGTCATTATGTTGTTTCCTCGCCAACTCTTGGCGTACGAGAATCCAGTGCCTACTGGTGCATCTAAGAATATAATGTTGGCAACCTGGAAAATTGTTCACTGCCTTTTAATGAGATCTCCAATTCCAAATTCTCATTTCAATTAAACACAGATTGATTATGAAGCCAAAGCAGGTAGGGACTGCATGTCACACACCTTTGTCCACGAGTAAGGATTCAACAGAAACTTGGGCAAGTTTCTCCTGGAATTTTCGAAGTCGAATGACAATGGACCTACAATGCAGAATTCATATACATGAAGTTCACAGTCACGTTTCCAACTAGTTATTTCCATCTTTTGCCATCTTTACTAACAACACAATCGAATCAATCAATCAAAAAATGAAGCATCAAATTAAATTCAAGTAGGAGCATCGATTGAATAAGTTAAAGAACAGAGCTTCTACGAAAATAAAGCAATTATTAGGTCATGCAATAGAATTTTTTAAGATAATTAGCGGTGAGATCAATGGTCAAAAGCCGCACAAGGAAAAAAACAGTTTGTTTTTTTGTCCATTTCTGTGGCGCTTTTTTAAAAGAAAACCCAAACATATACTAAATTTACGCCGAAAGAGAAAGAGATATACCAATCTCATAGACAAGGCCGGAAAAAGCAGAACAACCAGGGCCTCCGGTGAGCCAAAGCACAAGAGGGTCATCTCCTGGACTCCTCTCGGATTCAACGAAGTAGTAGAAAAGCTGCACATCATCGAAATCTCCCACCCCAATATACCTTTTTATTTAATTCATTCAAATTAAACCCACAATTAAAACATAAGCTACCGGAAACCAGAACAAATTAGTCAAAAATAAATATAAAAATAAAAATTGAACTTACCCAGTTTCGAGTTTGAATGGTAAATTACCATTAAATCCAGGCAGAGTTCTGATGATTTGGTGTGAAGATGCAACAACGTTAGAGATAACCAGAAGAAGAAAAGCAGAACATAGCAAATTTTGTCGTGCCATGCTTTCTACAGAATAACAGAGCAGAAGTACTACGTTTCTACGTTTCTTCATGCATGCTAGCTGAACGATACAGATATAAATATGCTAAAGCTTTTGTCGGATTTAAAAAGAATTAGCTGCGGTCTAGGGAGGTTGAAAGAGTTATACAAGTGATTATGCATAGTTACTTATACATAGAAAGGCAGTGCCGGTTTTGCTCTAGCATTTGCTTCCTTGGCAAAAACCAGGGTGAGACGGGGAAACTGGAAATGGTTCTGAACTTGTGAAAAGAATATAGTTATTATAACATTTTTTTTTGCCAATTTTTTATCTACAAGTTGCAGAAATTGAAGGAAACTCAGGAAAGTTCGTATACAAATTCTCCTTTGTATCTCAGGCTGATCTGATTAGGCTAGTGGAAAAAAAAAAAAGAGACAAGACTGACAGTCTTACACGTGTTCTTCAATCTTATATTAGTTATTGACGTAACAACCTTTGTAAGCTTATGCAGAGGCGAGAACGTTTTTACTTCTAACATGTCAAATTAATAAAATTTAAAAAGAAAAATTGATAGGTGGCAAAAGATAATAGTAATTTGGTAATTGCGTTAATTTCAGATTTCTGTCACTAATTTCTTAGGCAAAAATGGCAGGAACTACACAAATTTCTTCCATATAGATATGATTCTACAGATTTGGCATTAGATTTACCATTTATTTATCAACTATTCTTATATAACATAACCTGTTCATTTCAATAAACATCCAGAGTCATTGCTCTGTTTCTGTGGTTAGTTGGCATGAAAACCTTTAGATTTAACAGTGTCAATGGCTTAAAACTTCATTGAAAACTTTAAAACAATCACTTGTAACTAGTCAAAGTTCATTATCTTCAATATTTTGTCATTTATCATTTAATTTCTATAACTTTCAATACAACTTACTACCTTAACTCATTATCGAATCAGTGAACAATACTTGGGATAAAAAATTTGGGAAAAAATAAAAAATAGATGTATTGGAGATATAAACGTTGAAGTACAGTAGGAAAAATTGTTGGCTGGTTGGTCTTTGTCCAACCATTTGCAGAAGATTAGATGAATGGCTCGAACGAGCAAGTTAGGAGGAATCATACACGGCCCACGGCTAGCTAGCTGACCGTACAAAAACCCAAATTATTTTATTTGTCATAGAGCTCAGTTAACTCAGATAGTTAAAGAGTCATTAAGTGGTAATGGCGGCTAACTAATACTTACAACTTATAATTCTCAATGAAATTATTATTGATATTCCATAAAGTTGCTTTAACAGAGCAACGTCCTGAGATTCACCAGCCATATATAAGGGAAAATAAAACAAAGGATTAGGTAGTGCTGGTGCCAAGATGATCTAGAGAGGATACCAATGGATCCACCTTAGAAACATCTCGTAACATCGTCTGCGATAATACTCCGGAGCTGTGTGACCCGCGCCCTATATAAAACCAGCAAGAAATCAAAATTTAATGCAAACATTCTACTACTAAATACAGTAAATTACACAGTATTCGCATATCCTTGAAATGATTAACTTGCCTTTACAGTCGCGTATGTCAGACGATATCCGTGTTCTGAATACTTGACGGTGTATCTGCATATTAATTATTCAACAAGCTGCAGATTACATAAAAGAATTAGAAGTTTGAAGCTTATTATTATCAGACTTGGCCAGATTGCTCACCCGGCTACTTGGCCGTCGACAAACCATGGTCGCCAATCGTTTACAATCGTCAAGTTAAGCCGTTTGATCCATGTTTCGGTAGCCACGAAGGGAACAACCATGTCACGATCTCCGCTGCGCGGACGGAGGAATTAAGGATGATAATTTGGATACAAATTAAGGATGGATTGAGTACTAGAGAGAGTAATTGATTGTCTAATACTGATTACGTACGTTTCCACCAAGACATGTAAGCCTTTCTGGCTGAGATAGCGGTGAACATCAATTACACTCTGGACATCATATGTGTACGACAAGCTCTTGTTGCACCTCGTCCAATCTAAAACACTTCCCTGTTTGTTACCATTATTAAGAAAAAAATCCCAGTCATGTTTAAAAGTTAAATTTGTCAATATAATAGGTCAATTGGGTATAAGGTAATCTTAAACCTTTCGAACGTGTAAAGCATCTTGAACTGCTTCGTTGTTTGCCCAAATGTAGGAGAGCACATAATTAAAGTTCTGGAAAGATGAGAAGAATGATGTAATAGTTACTTACGAGATTGTGTCAACATGTCCTAAATGAAAACATTAACAGAAGTACGCACCCGGCACCATAATTCAGGAATTCTTGGTGGTGAAAGGATGAAATGTGTAGGATTTTCTTGCAGAGCTCTGTGAGGCAGTTTTGAGTTTTCCATACTCGGAGATGCAAAAGTACACTTAGGTTCCAGGATGTCATTCTTGTATAAATCGATGATGCACTGCAATCTCAGAAAGTCGATCAATCAATGGATATCTCAAATGTCATTTCCAAGAAGCTGCCTGGATATATAAAAATTAATTCTTCTAATAGAATGAGAACCTTTAATCCTCCTACCTTATTGTAAGTATTAAGAGCAGCTACACATTTTGTGTTTGACGGCTCTACATTCACATAGCTCTCATTGCAGCTTGTTTTCAGGTCCTGGAAAAGTATACCAAGTGCAAATCTATTAAGCCCCTATAAGAAATTTATCAAACGCCTCTGTAATTTGCTTATAATTATGATTACATTAATTAAATCTGGAAAAAAAGAAATGAAAGAAATGTAAATTATATATTCTTCAAACACCTCATAGAGTTCATCAGATATAAGTGCCATACGATGAGCAAATACTATCTTTGCATTGCTATTAAGAATTTGATCGGTTGTGGGGCTCCCGAGCAAGTACCCCTGAGATCATTCCGAATAAAATTTTCAAAATATTTATATTTTTGAAAGACCAAATGTTATTAGTAAATTGAAAGAACTAATCAGAATTGATGAAGTTATATTGACCACATACTATCAAGTTCATATGAGGGTATGCTCCAGGTCCATTTCCTGCATGCCCGAATACCATATTCTGAGCTTAATATACAGATCTCAAGTTCAATATAAGTGTGTGGTGTGTCAAGGAATTAATAACTTACTGTCTATCACTTTTTTGGTGACTAGTGGAACAATTATGCCCGAATAAGAATCACCACCAATGTATAATTGAAGAGGGAGATACTGCGGGTGTTGAAGTAACCACTGCAACAAAATTTGGGAACTCAGTTATAATATTAATGAACAAATATTTTTCTCCATGGTTGCTTGAGTTTTTAACTTACCTTCCGAAGAAATTGATAGGCTTGCTCGGCATATGAGGTGTCTGAGGAAGGCCAATCTTCTGGGGTTGTAGAATAGGAGAAACCGGTGCCAACAGGTGAATCTAAAAATATGATGCTGGCTGTCTGTAGGGATAATAATTGCCATAAATTAGTAACATATGCTTTCCTTTCTTTACTATTCATAGTTTTTGTTAACCTTAGGAAAGAAGAAATACTGTGATATATATTATATACCTTCGTCCATGAAAATTGGTAATCTCTAAGTCTTGGCAATCCTCCTTTGTAGTTGTCAATATCAAACTCCAATGGACCTGCAATAATTAAATATATAGAAACGGTTAAAGTTCTTAGCGATGTTGGATGTAAATGCCTTTGTTGACTGCCCATTCCATTGAAGAAAGTCTAGATTTGGCCAGCCGCCGAATTGCTCATGAACGTGACTGCATATTATAATCAATGACTAATCTATATGCGTAATGAGCTCCTGTTAGATAATAGTAAAAATCGTTGTTCTTTTTTCCCGGATTATACAATGCTAGCTCTACAGCCACTACCGAGCATCATGACCCAAAATTGAATTCCATGAATATAAGGCATTACCGATTTCATAGATTAGTCCACAGAAAGAGGAACAGCCAGGGCCGCCGGTCAGCCAAAGAAAAAGAGGATCCTCATCAGGGTTACCCTGTGACTCGATGAAGTAATAGAATAGCTCAGAATCGTCGACGCTTATGTATCTGTCGTCGATCATCAAACGGTCACATTTTCTTCCCCGCAACACATGAATATTAAACCAAATCTACTAAGAATTACTGCAACACAAGAATAATAAGCTTACCCTGTTTCGAGTTTGAATGGAAGTTCACCATCGTAGCCCGGAAGATCCTTGACGATTGCACTGGAGAAGACTGTCGTCGTAACTGAGAATAGGATAAGCAGAAGAAGAATTGTTGATATCATCCTCTTTACAGAAACAATAGAGCTAAATGTCTTCGTCGGAAACAGCATTAGTAGATGCCACTGCTGACATTTCGTTTAACTAAAATAATTGATAGCCGGATAGGTAAGACTTGCCTTGGTAGATACGCACATGGGGGCAGTCTCTAAATTCATCTTCCAATGTTCTACCATTACATAAACTGGTGATACAAAATTATTTGGTCCAATCTTCTCATCATCGAAAAACTTATACCGAACTGTCTATGGGCATTTGAATTATATCTGTGTAGCAATCACAACCCTTATAAGGATGAACACGATTAAATATTCAAATAATGAAGCAATAAAAATAAATTTCAGTCACGGAATATTCATACTACACGTTTGAATTGCATTATGACATCTTCCACCTAACTTTCTTACCATGTTTGAATTGCAAGTTCTGCTACCAGTTTTGTTTTCTGTGGGTAGTTCAAAATTAGGAGTTCATTGGTCATCATGATCTCCGGCATGTAACTATTTTGGAATATTAGAAACATAAGACAATGAGTTGGTCACTGGTCATACATGACCATGGTGAAGTCAGAACAATATGCACTAAGCTCCGAAATTTCCAATAGACTCCATTTTTAGTCTCTCTTTTTATTCTCTAATAATGTACAAAAAAAAAATATCCGAAAATTTCTCCAAAAGAATAGATCGTCAATCTATATACATATATACACACACACACACACATACACCAATCAGCACTCCGATTCAACAAGAAAGTCGAAATCACAAAGTTCTTGTTCCCTCTCTTTTCCATATCCATATAACTTCTTGTAAATTAATTGTCAAGATTTAAACATGAGAAGCGACGCAGAGGTAAAAATTAGAAAGTTCAGAAACTATATGGAAAAACCCAGAAAGAGTTTACACGAGGCTAGAGACTTTTACGTGAAGAGCATGGAGGACTGCGCCAACAAGATAAGTTATGGCAGTATGGTGGTGGGCTTCCCGGCTGCGCAAGTCTCGCTTTTGCCTAGAAGTTTTAGCGTAAATTATTCGAGTAAGTCGAGGAATCATGAAAGGTTTGAAGAACTTAATCATGAAATGTTTGAAGAACTGCTAGCTGCGATGAATAAGAAATTTGGGAGAGGGATGGTTTTGAATGAGAAGGAACAACGAAAAATGGAGAATGGTGCGATAAGGAGGAGCTACACTAGTGTTGGACTGGGGAAGATTGGGAGAATTGATGAGGACAAACCTTGTTATTTTGAAGACGATATATTCTGTGCTAGAAGCAGAAGTTATGCTGCCAAGAGAAATTTTGAATATTTTTAGTGTAAAGAATCAGACACTAATGCATATATCATACAAGGAAGAGAGAAAATTATGAGTGTGAAATATTTTTTTAATTGATTATTTACACAAGAAATTCGTTGATTGGTTTAGTTTTGTAAAACAGGGTGTGTTAGATTTGATCCTAGAAGCATAATCAATGTATGCCGCTGCTGTGATCTTTTCTGGATTGATCATTTTAGCTTGTCCTATTCCTTTGAATTCTTTCAAAATTTAACTCTTTCTTACCTGCACGATGTTAACAAATAGCAAGCCGTTTATTGAACCCCACAAATAGCTGCATGCTTTGCAAATAGCTAGAATGAAGCCATTTTGTAAAAAGATAAGGATTCTCTCATAATCTTTTATACCTTTAATAGAGAAGACTACAAGAAGATCCTAATCTTTCATGGAGATATTCTTTTGCCTTAACAAAATTCAATCTAAGGGTTGTAATCAATCCATTTGTGTCACACTTGTAAGGCTAGTATCATTAGAAATCATTTCATTTGCTTGTACAACAATTAATCTGCATATAAAAGCCTTGCACAGTGTATCATTTACAAAATAAGAACATTCAATAGACTGAGCCATTATTGGCTGCTAAGTTTCTTCTTCATTTTCCAAGTAAACACACTAAGTTCCAAACCTTCTGTCTCAATTAGATTTCGATTTTAACAACTAGCAAGTTAACTGTTTCTTCTTCGTTTTTAGTACAAGTTTTGATATAACCTGATCCGACTCTTGACAAGTTAGTGCTGAAGCAGTTTCTGCCGACTGCCGTCCAAGTTTTAATTCAAACTGCACCTATGCTGCCAATCCAATAAAAACAATCAAGAATAATCAAAATGAAAACTTGTATAAATTTATACACACATTACTTTCTCCGGCTAAGACTGTTTCATACTTAAGTACTATTGGCACATCCTTCAGGAAATTAAGCAATTCACCATGAGAAGCAAGGCGAAAAAGAAAAGCAAGTGCATGCAAATTATGTTAATACCTATCAGAATTTTGTGCATGGCTAGAGACTGTTACACCAAGAGCATGGATAACTGCACAGTCGGGGTTGCTAACGGTGGCGCCGTAATCTGTCCTGCTCTACAAATCTTACATGTGCCTAAGGATTTCATTGCCAGTAATTCCAGCAAGGCATTCAACGCTGAGGAACTGAGAGAACTGCTACAACAGATGTCGTCTAAGAGGAGCACTGGCAGAGTGGTGGGGTTGAATCTGCAGCGGCAAACGAAGTTAAGGCAACCGGCTGCCATCAGAAATAGTGGGATCGGAAGGAGTTACAGTGTTGACCTTGGTAAGGTAGGGAAAATTGATGAAGAAAAGCCTTGCCACTTTGAAGAAGAATTGTTGTGCCCAAGAAGCAGAAGCCATGCTATTAGGAATCGGTGAAAATCGCTTGCATGCCTACTAATAGTACTGTCATTGTCATTTCTTACACTCTTATTTTTTCTTAATAAACTTTTAAAAGACGAAAATTCGGGTAATTTCGTTGATGTTGTCATGAATCACTAAACTTCTAAGGGTAAAAGATGTGACAAATTCCATGTATGTGAAGTGTTAATTAGAGATTTTAGAGTTTTTTTGAAGGAAATATCGTTGGTATATCCTTTCCAACTTATGCAAAGTGAGAAACAACTACACTTAGTTATAATTATGATCCCAATACGATATAATGAACACCAGATCAAGATTAATGCACAATAAATTAAGAAGTTTTTAAATAATTTTTAAAAATTTAAATAATATTTTACAATTTCAGAATTCATAATTTTCGGTGCTGAGGATGTGGACCTCCTGTATATGCATTTTGACATTTTCCTTGCAAGCTACTTTCAAAATATTAACAAGTTCAATGAAAATGCAATTATCAATATGTTCAAATCAACCACCACATTTTATATATTTCTCGTTCTCTTCTCCTTTTTGTGATATTGTATTCAATCACTTTTCCACTATCTTTGTTGGCAACATCGACACAAAATTGAGAAGCAAAGCCGCAAGGCAAGGAAATTCGATGCAAATTTTCTCAGCTCTTACTTAATATTCTTAACTGAGCGCTACACTCGTCTACCTGAAGAACATTGATGAAGGGTTGTCCCGGCAGTGTAGGTTACAGAGCTCCGTAAGATGCCCATCTTTACAATTTGTAACTTAGTTAAGAATTTTAGGTTTCGTTTGGAATCTTGACACTGTTAATATCTTGAACTTTCTTCTTGTGTTTTTCATATTTTCCAAAACTGTTACTGGTGGAAATGATGGTGATCAATCTACATTACACTGGATATATGACATAACAGAATATACTAATTGACGCAATTTCTTGGAACAAACGTTACAAACAGGCATATTCCTTATATTAGTCATCAAATCAAACTAGTATTGTATCAGCAGCATCAGATGCTAATGCCATAAAAATCACAGAAGCATATTACTTTTTAGTAGTATTATATGAAAGCATCATGTGAAAGACAACTTGGTACGTTGTGATTGATTTTCATTGCATTTGCATACTATTGAGAGACACTTAATTAGTGTAATCATTTAATTATGAGATTCTTTCTTGTTTTTGACATGTACAGGGCTAATACTTAATTATTTTAAAGCTGTTGCATGTCATTTTCCGATTTGATTAATTAAATCCCACGTGCTAACTTCAAACAAGCCCAGATACAGTAATCAAAACCTTTGTATCTCTTAGTTCTTTGTCATTGACGTCAGTCGTGTTCCGTTTCTTTGCAGAATGAGAAGCAAAGCTAGAGAGCAATGACAGTTGATGATAATTTTGTTAGCTCCCACCGATATTCTTTGCAAGACTGGTGACTTTTACGTGACGGGCATGGAGAATTGCGACAATGGAGTAAGTTACGGAGCTGCAACAGGTCTGCGGTTGACTAAGAGTTTCAGTGTCAACTCTTTCACGGCATGCAATGAGGAAGAACTCAGGTAATTTTTACGTGTTTCGGAAGGCGAGGCAAACTGCTTTACAGACAATTATGATGGCAAAGAGTTACAGTGTTAATGTAGGAAAGACTGGGAGAATTTAGGAGGAGAAGCCTTGTGCATTGCATTTGAGGAAGGACGTGGATCCTCTCTTAGTATTTAATTTTTATTCCCAAAATTTTGTTTGATGTGCACATCATGGTGATCAATCAATTAAATATTTAATATTCAACCATCGAACCCTAATAAACAAAGTGATTGAGTAATTTCTGGCAACAAACCACCATTGAGACATACAAATGGTTCATTTGCTCGATGAATGTTTTATGCAGGCATCATGTGCAGACAGTCACGTTCTCATCTTAACTACCATTAATGATTAGCCTCCTAATGCAGATTAAATATTTGATTGATGTATAGTTATCAAACAAGTTTGGTATTCCTTTGCTGTAATCTCTAAAGGATTGGGTTACAGAGTTTTAATGGCCACATATTGATCAAATTAGATGGAGTTTTAAATAGAAACAGGATTAAACTCATAGGTCATCACTTATAACACAAATTGTCAACCATCGGTTTTTTCGTCCAAGTCTCTCTTAGATGTTGTAATTCTATTTGTTTTTAACCTGCAGTTCTTGTAGAAACATGGATACCAAAATGATAAGCGAAGCTAGAAAGCAATGCAAATTTTCTCAGCCCCCATCAAAAATTTTTGGAAGGTTGGAGAATTTTAAGTGAAGGGCACGGAGAATCGTGCCAATCAAGTGACTTGCCACGCTTTGGTTAGCTATCATTCCGTGCCAACAAGTCTTGAATAGGACATCATAATTAACCAAAAATTTGTTTAAAGCAAAAAAATTTTATTTATTGATAATAAATAAAAAAAATTAAAAAATATTTTTTTATTTAATTAATATAATTAATAAAATTTATAAATTTTTTATTTAATATTTTTTATTTACCATCAATAAATAAATTATCACTTTATTAATTATATAATCTTGTGATGTCAATATATTCACTATTTTAATTATATTGATATAATAGAACTATCTTATTTAAAAATTTTTCTTTTATATTAACTATACGATTAACTAAGAGTTATAATATCAATTCTTTTACAGTATTTAATAATTAAGTAATTCTTTTTAATTTATATCGTAAAATATATAATTAATTTATAAATTTTATTAAAATATAATGTTATTCGTTTATTGTTAATTATAACACGTATCAACATCGAACTCAAAAATAAAACAAAGAGAATCTTGATCTTGTTGTAAATGGTATTTAAGGAGGAAGTCTTCTTGACATTGTTTATAATTCCTGAGATTAGAGCTATGTCTATTGGACATTTTGACTCCATCACGCTTCATAGTAAACAAGCAGGGCCAACTCATTATCTTATTGAATATTACCAAAATAATTTTACACGTGCAAATCATGTTGGTCAATCAATGAATTGTTCAACCATCTAACGTACAATAAACAATTGCAATTGAGTAATTTCTTAGAACAAATAGCCATAGTGTTCTGTGATCAAATGAATATTATATGCAAGCATCATATGGCAGACAGTCACGTTCTGAACTGAATTGCTTTAGCCTCTCTCCTAACATGGAAAATATATACTATCAATAATGTAGTTCAATTTTGGCCAACTCTATATTATATGTTAATGTATTTGAATATGTCACGTGTCATTTTCTATATTAGAATAAATGCCCGAAGTCTCCTGTCTTTCCTCTCAAACTTCCTGCCAAGCTGCTTCTAGGAAACCAAGTTCAATGACATTGAATACAATGTATTAAAATCACACTACCTTCCATGTATATATATATCTCTCTGATCTCTTCTTCCTGCTTCAAGTCCATCTCTTAGATCTTCTAATTTCATTGCCAATTTATTCCACCAGCTCTTTCAGCAACAGACAAAAAAAAAAAAAAAGAATGAGGAGCAAAGCTAAGAAGCAAGGCAAGTTGATGCAGATTTTCTCAGCCCCCGTCAAAATTCTAGACAGGGCCAGAGACTTATACGTGAAGGGCATGCAGATTTGCGCCAATCGAGTGGGTTACGGCGGTGGAATAGGCTACCCTTCTGCGCCCGCCGTGCGGCTGCCTAAGAGTTTTAGTGTCAACTCATTCCCAGCATGCGATGACGAGGAATTCAAGAAATTTTTACGTGCAGCATCTACAAAGGAGGCGAGGCAAACAGCTTTACAGACTAGTATGTTGCCGAGAAGTTACAGTGTTAGTGTAGGAATGATTGGCAGAATTAACGAAGACGAACCTTGTGCGTTTGAAGAAGATCCTGTGAAGGCAAATTTGTTACACCCGAGAAGCAGAAGCCGATTCGTTAAAAGGATTTAATCAATATACAGCGACTTGGCAGACTGCATTCGATTTGGGTGTTTTGTTATTGTTTCCATATCCCGATCTGTAAATTAATTTGACAGTGAATATTTAAGGATTTTAGAAGCTGCATTTTTCCTCCATTGTACAAAATAAAAGGAGATTAATTACCAGTCCTTTAATAATGTTGTTTGGCCATAAGTTAATTGAATAACCTGATTGATATTCAAAATTCACAAGCACTGACGATCTTCCATCTTGGACTGATCAGAATGGACCGATGCATAATCCTGAAGGGTGGTCACTTTCACCATTTTGTTTTCTAATCATTAATGCTTGTTTCCTTCTGTTTTTTTTCAAATTTTGCCTGCTGTATATGTTTGTTTACATTTGAATTAGTGCCCAAGTGCCTCTCCATTCTGTACAAGCCAGCTTCCCTCAAATCAAAGCTACTTCCAAGAAGCAAGTGCAATGATAAGAATCAAAATCAACCTCCCAATTTCTGTATATCCCTAACTGCTTCTCTTCCTTTTGTTCATATCTCATTTCTTTTCTTCTTCACTGCTGGTCTTTGGGCAGCCAAAACGAGAAGCAAAGGTAAAAATAAGGCAAGTTCAAGCAGATTATCGTAGCCCCCCATCAAAATTCTCAGCAATGCTAGAGATTTTCACAAGACAGGCATGCCATATTGATGGGGATTTGAGTCAAACTTTTACGTGCCACATCAACGAAAAATTTGGAGAGAAAACTGAAGGAGACGAGGCGAGCAGCTGCTGCTGCTGCTTCACAGACGAATGGAATTGGGAGGAGGTACAGTGTTGTGCCGGTGAGAGACATTTTTATCTTGCCAGCATTCGCGTCAACTCATACATGATAAAAATGTTCTGCCAGTCGAGTTATTAGAAAGAGTGAGAAAATTTGACGAATCCGAAGCTTGTGCCATCGAGAGAGGGACATGGTTTCAATTCCAAAGCAGATTTGTTGTATCCAAGGGGTAGGAGTTAACGCTGTTGAGAAGAATTTTGCTTATAAATAGACAGACAGACTCAGTATACTTTAATTAAATTACTGAATTATAATTAATATATAAAAAATTAAATAATTTTTTAAATTTTAAATATACAAATAATATTTTATAATTTTAAAATTTATTATATTTAATATTAAATCAAAATAATATTATTTCTCTATAAATAATGGCTCATTATTAGATACTAAAATTTGAAAATCCTCTATTATCATCCATTGAAAAAAAAATTAATAAAAATAAAAATATGATTAATAATAATAATATAACAAAATTATTTATTTAAATTTTTTTAATTTCGCTTGTTATTAAAATTGGACTATAAAAATTAATTAGTTAATTTTCTTTGGTTTTTAATTTTTGTTCCAGTACAAGATATAGTGTGTAAAGTCTGGTAAAACCTTACAATATAAAGAACGTTGATTTAGATTTTCTCTTCTAAACTTGGCAAATATTCAACTCAACACGAAACCAAGCCACCGGCTTCTACTTTTTTATTCAATCATTTGATTATTATAGTACAGGTTTGAAAGTCTTCCCATTAACAAATACATGTATTTGAGGAAACCTTGCACCCCCAACCTGGGATCTTTCTGCCAAAAGCCCTAAAAATCTTGTGTGCTTTAAAAGGCTCTAAGAGTAGCAGCATTCTGTTATGGACTTTTTGCCACCAGCCAGAAAATCTGGTATTGGGAAGCAACTAAGCACTTGGTTAACCTTAATTATTTACCAAACTACATGTCGATTTATTAATTGTTTTAAAAATCAAGGTGGTTCCCGTTCTTTACCATGTGTTCAACCATTGTACACATAATCTCAACTTCTACAAAAGAGAGACAAACCAAACAGATCTGGAAACACATAGTACTTGCATGTGTGTGAAACTGAGAAGCTGAAACAGAATCTCCTGGAACTGTCAACAAAGAGAAAGAACCCAATTCAAGAAGGTTAAGGATCTCAATGATCAACCGTAATTAGCAGAGAAAACATTTAACGAAAGCACTCTTTTTTTGAGTGTTGCCGGTCCGAAACGGTTCCATTTCCCTCATGACACAACACAGAATCGGTTGGCAGAAAACAGAAACAAGCCAAGAGATGATATAAATCTACAAAAACAAATGGTGTACAGTGTATTCATCACGAAACGGTCCGTTTTCCAGGACGATCAGCGACTTTCAGAGTTTTGTCGATGAGTTTCCTGGCTTTTCGGCTTCGGATCTCAACCTTAACGCTCGAGCTTTTGTCCATCTTGATGTATGGTTTGTTCTTCGATTTCTTCAAACCTCTAACCTTTGATTTGATCGACTCCACCAAATTCTCTAACTGGTTTATTGCCATCTGGGTTTTGCTTCAATATGAACAAATACGATGGATTATTGGGTTGTCTACAATAAATCAAGCATTTTGTGCTCGAGTCTCGCACGCAGCTTTTGCTTTTTGCTTTCTTCTTTTTATCGACTGGGGTTTCGAGAACTGGTATTGATTTTCGCGATAATCACGAGTTTGCCACCCACCGTCCTCCTCTGACTTCTCATTAAAGTTTTGATTACGTGTAATTCAAGAGCACATCTTTCAATTTTTTATATTTAAATTTTAAATAAATATAATCAATAATATAATTAATAATAAATTATTTAAATTATATTTTTATTAAATTTATAAATTAATTTTATATTTTATGATATAAATTAAAAATATTAAAATATTATATAAAATATATTGTAATTTATTTATTTCTGTGGTACGATTAATTGTAGAATATGCGTTCCTAATAAGAAGAAAAGATTGTTGATCTTAATTCGGACGGTGTCGATTAGATGACGAAAGTACTTACCATGAATCATGTAGCATGCGAACAAAGGAAGCGTTATTATCTTGTCCGGTATCAGTGTGTGGAAGAAACCAAAGCAGAATAAATGTGACGTAATCTGTTGGTCGTCGGTCAACTAAGTTTCGCTGACAGTTAAATCAATCATCTTCAAAGTACAATGGTAATTTCGTTAATAAGTGTAAATACAAGACCAGTTCAGCAAATCAACGTTTTTAGGTAGCCACGTGTCACGTCTCTTTGATTCACGGCATGTAAATTTCTCCTACCTTCTTCGCACCTAAATTTTGACACTCCTAAAGTTGTTGAGCATTAATTAATTTAATTGATGTCCAAGTGATAACTAAGGCAATGAATTAGAAAAAATTGTAAGTAAAATAATTTTATTATATTAATATAAATAAAAAATTTAAAATAAAATTTATTTTTAATTAATATTATAAAAAATTTTATAAAATTTATTATAAATTTTTTTATTTATAATTAATGAATAAAATTTTTTATTAATTAAATAATTTTATTATATTATTTATATTAATATAATAAAATTATTTTACCTCAATTTTTTTTTTTTGTATAAATTATAATTCGAAAGTGAATAATTGTGTGTCTTGATTTCCGATACTTATACTAATGAACTCTTTCTTCATTTTCTAACTAGGGCAATTTGATTATTTCCTCGGGGAGGCATATGATAAAACCTCGTATGGTTAATTATGGTGGGTGGTTAACCATATGAGATAATTAGCGAGGCAATGAAAAGAAAACCATGATGGTAAGAAGATTATGCAGTATCAATGACCCATACGGCATTTCTTCCGAGGGCAATGGATTGGCTGCCATTTTAGACCTGAGTTGGAAGAAAGGGAATTGTTGGCTTGATTGACATTGGCATTTGGAGAAAGCAAAAAGCCAGTAATTGGATTGAAGAGACACTTTTGACCCACTCAAATTGGACTATTATCTCCTAATCACGTAATTTTGTGGTGTGAGTGCTTCTACTTCATCATGAACTCTAAAAAAAAATGTGAACACAACAAACAGAAACAGGATTTTGGATGTTCTTTCCTGAGAACTGAACACACACCAGACAGAAATTTGCCGAGAAAAACAACAAAGCAAACACGTGCGCAGAAATATCATGCATCGTTAGTAACCCACGTGTCAAAAAAAAGCCATGATAAAGTGTGTAATCGTCCATTTACAAAATTATTATTAAAAATAAAAAAAATTTTAAATAAAATAATTTTTATTATTTTAATAATATTAATATAATATTATTATTTAATTAATTAAAATAAAAAATATTTATTAATAATAAATAAATAAATAATATAAAAATTATTATTTAATTAATACAATTAATATAATAAAAAAATATAAAATTTTATATTAAATTATTTATTTATTATTAATAAATATATTTTTTTATCTCACTAATTAAATAATTTCTTTGCGTAAATAATTCTGTCACAGTAAAATCTATCCCCTTACCCACCTAAGATTTGAGCACCATGAAAATTACTGAAAACGAAAGATATGAATTGTGACACTGAAAAGAATCAAATTTGAAAAATCAGCCGACGGCCAATTCAGTGCATAGCAATAAGTATGCAATAAGTTTTCTCCATTAAATGTGAAAGAGTAGGAAACTTTGAAAGTTGAGCAACGTACACGTTGGAGAACCTCCAAGTCAAAAACGTGTCTCCCTCATATTAAATAACAAACTGAAAATACGGAGGGCAGATATGAAGCAAGACTTCAGACTTCAAAGGATTTGTATACTGTGAAAGGAATGACCTTCCCTAGTAGAATTCATTACCCAGTAGTTGCACCCAAAAGTCTATATTAATATAAGTTTAATTTATTTGAGAGGGAGTTTGTATTTATTGCCAGGAAAGCAAGAAAATGCCGAATTCAGATTCAAACTCAAACTAAGTAACCCAAAATCAAAAAAATTACAAGAAGAAAACAGAGAAACGTAAGGATAGGATGATAACAATTACTGTTAATAGAAAAAGACTTCAGCAACAGGATTTTGAAGATAGGGAAGATAGCTAGAAGGCCGTAAGGATAATAAAAATAGTTGGTTTTCCTGTGAATAATATACATTTTTGCATTTTAGAAAACATGTATATGGCATGTGTGCTCCTCAACTAAAAGGCAGGCAAGTTTCTGAACCTAATTTTCTAAGTGAATATACCAACACATCACAGACAGTTTCTGAACTTAATGATGTGCAATATGTACAATGAAATGTAAGTCTGAGGTAGACGAGCACATAAAATGTGAAAAACAAATATACTCACTAGATAATTTAGATGCAACACAAATAGTTTTGTGCAATGGAGTAAAATTGTAAGAAAAACTAATATTGATCAGGCTTATAGCACTAAATGACTAAACAGATTCTCTAACACTGGTCTACAACCAAAAAGTTTCACAGGGAAAGAAGATGCTGTCAAAACTCACCGAGAAAGAACTCCAGCTAAGACCTGCATCAGCAATAAGCAAGTGTTCTAAATTAAGCAAATGCAAGATAAAAAGTCAAAACTTATTTGCTTTTAACAATAGAATACAATAACTGAGACTTGGAGAAAATTAGATAATTTAGACTGCAAGTTTCTTCAATATTCAAAGTTCACACAGCAAGTCTAGTTACTGAAAATTGTGGGAACAAGGAGTTCTTTGCCATCTTCTCCTAATCTGAATAAACTTTGATTTTCATATTATGTTTTGGTTTGACCTTTTTCCCAACTTGACCATCATCTCCAAAGTTCTTGTTTGGGCAAGTAACTGGCTGGACTAATCTTCATGATTTAAAATAACAATTAAAAGATTTATTCTATCCAAATATGTCTGGCTAGTCAACAAATCAAAAGTTGATCACAGTTGGACAAATCCCATACTACATAGGTAAATATGTATGTCCATTAACCCCAATTCATACAAAATAAAGTGAAAGTTAGACCATGCTGGCAACAAACATCAAGCTTGCATCCATCCCATCTGAAAGCCATAGCAACAACTGGACAGGCCTAATTAATGGAGTCTTAATTTCAACTCCACAAGGGGGGTCAAAAGAAGGACCCTGGGTTTCCCGATTTACTTGATGCTTGTTGTTGTTAACAAGATTAAAACCTTGAAAAAGAACGTAATTTAATTTCTTGGTAGAAGAATGTGAGTTAAATTTTATGGAACTACGTTAATGTAAAGATCAGCTTTAGATTTGGCAGCCACCACACAATCAAGGTTTGACCGAAAACTTTCAAGTCATTATCTAATCCTACAGAGGCAAACACACTATAATGAACAAGAATTCACTAATATCCTTCAGAAAATGCAAGATATTTCAGTGTGTAGGAAAGATAAATGTTCAAAACTTACTGAAAATAAGTTCTGAAATATCTTGATATTGTTCTACTATTTGGCTCTGGATTTTATCTAAAACCTTCTTATAAGCAGCATTTTAGTATACCATCGCAAGCTTGGCCTCGACCAGGTGGTCTTATGATCGAACACAAGTCAAGTTAAAGTCATTGCTTATGCCAAAGATATGCTTTATGTGGGGAAAAAATTTTGAGTTTGGAGTATAATACCACTAAAAATAAATTTGGCTAAGGGACAGGGCAAAGATTGGTCCAAGCCTACCTAGCAGTAAAAAGCTCCGGCCCAGGCCCTATTATGACAAGGTACAGCGGCTGAACAGGCAAGGCAATGGCAGACAGTCGTTCTACGTGATTGACAGCCACATCACTGTCCTTAGATAGACAGAGCACGAATAAGAAGTAAAAATGGCCAAGAATTGAACAAAATTACACATCATAATTCAAATTGGAAATGAGGATAAATAAGGTTTAAAATCACCCCAAAACATTTCTCTTGCAGTCTAAAACAACAACATTCCTGGTCCAACTTATTATTACAACAACATTAAATGTATCCAGCAAGAAACTGGATGGAAAATTTTATGGGAGACTAACATAGAGGGCATACCTGCCAGAGTGCTTAAGGGTTGGGCAGTTGCTGTGAGTCAGACCATAACATCAAAGTTGCTAAAAGAGCCATTGTTGCAGTTTCAACACGCAATCGATGTGGTCCAAGACCAACGGCAGTAGCACCTGCTTCCATTATCATATTCACCTCTTTCTCTGTGAAGTCTAAAGCATAAATAAACAACAAAAGAATCACATATTGCACAAAGTAACAAATTATTCTGGCAACAGAGCAACCAGCAGGAAAACCAGCACATGGCAACTATCACAATATATAGAAATAGTAACAATATTCACGGTTCATGATATATACTAGTAAACTGGGAAACAGTTGCATAAGATTTTGAAAAACTCTAAGCACTTTGTCAACAAAATTCCATCGATAAGACAACACAAGCAAGAAACTAGCGGCAGAATTGTTCAGAGTTAGCAATACTTAATTCCTTCTAGATATATATAAAGGTCACTTATAAAAATAAGAACATATATTAACATGCTATCTGGGTCATAAAAATAAGGTCTACTAACCCCCTTCTGGTCCAACTATTATCAGCCCACTAGATTCCTTTCTTGATGAAGACAATGCACTGACAAGAGGAGTAGCTTCTGCTATTGCAATGAAAGATAGATTTGACTGGGCAACCTACAGAGCACAGAATACAACAATTAAGTTCAACAAGGCTAAGGATTAAAGAAATAAATTCCCTACAGTTCTAAGTAACAACAGCTAGACTTCTAAGTAACAAATTTTAGTAATTCATAAATGGCAATCTAAATTAATAACCAACAAAGACAGGTTATCTTTTAAATAGGTTCACTTCACTGCTGAGGTGAATTGTATACAACTAGAAGGCCACTGAACATGGCATCATGTAATGATCATTTCAATTGACAAAAATCCAAGAAAACTGCCAAACCATTGAGTGCAGCAAGAAAGAGAGAAGAACTTACAAGAGGTAGTAGGCCATCAATTTTTATTGGAGGTTTCAAAACCATTTCATGCAGTCGTTGACCTATGATTGTAGTACACAATGGTGAAAAAAAATTGAAAACAAAAGGAAAATTAACAAATTCATACACCTTCATTAAAGAGCCAATTAGTATCCTTTTGAATCTCCATATGCCAAAGCAGTAGTCTTAACAGATTTCACCTGAGATGACCTTTGTCAATATAACAAGAGTCCAGGCTGAACTATTTACATTGTTTAGTTGCTGCTAAAATAACACGTTGCAGTCTGTCCACCCGATTTTCCGAAATTGAAGGGGAACGTTCTGCAAGCAAAGGGGTTACACTCTGAGCTCCAAGCTCCTAGAAGAGTGTAAAGAAAATTGATAATTACAATTAGCGTTGCAGCATAAACAAGGAGCATTTCTGCATTCTACCCACATACAATGCATACCGTGCATTTTTCAACAAGCCAGTCAGCTCGACCACCCTTAAGAGTACCTAAACAGTAGCAAATTCAAAGACGAGATAACAAGCCTTAGAACTTAAAATAGTGCAACAACTTTCACCAGCTTATCGTCCTAGAGATCAAACGCTTACCAAAAGCTGCAAATACATGCAATTGGGTGTAGTGAGGAAGAATTAGTTTTGGATCTTCTTCCGCCACAAAATCCAATCCGGTGCGGTCAATTCTCTGTATGCACCCTTCTATCAAACCTCCTTTCCCGTTGAAAAGCTCTACCCTTACATGCCATTATTTGAAATACTGTAAAAATAAATTTTCCTTCTTTCTTTTTTAGATTTCAAATTAGTTAACAGAACAACTCATTTACCTGTCATTTGTACTCAACCTCAAAACTTTAGTCATATGCCAAAATTCATCTCCTTCTACGCGCACAATACTTCCCTGCATTATTTATCAGCACCAGCAAAAAATAAAACTTTCATCTTTATTGCGAAGCTTGCAATTATATATACGAGGGAGAAAGAGAGACAGAGACTAATTGCCTTGGACGAAGGAAGAACTTCGGAGAAGAATCGAGGAAGGCCCCCGCGTGACTGATTAGCGTAATCGGAGGATGAGTTTGAGAATGCTCTCGAGCTAAATGTTCTAGGCGATGGACGGTTCACGACTTGCACAAAACGAGGTCGTACTACCGTGGCAAAGCCTTGCATTTGCAAAAAATCCGTTCACGACGTCAAAGTTGGGAAACGGCCCGGGCTTTTGTGGTTTTATTACGACTGGAAGGGATAGAAGGGTTTCACTGTATTGTTAAGATATCCTCGAACGCCGCGTCTAAGCCGATATATCAGCCCGTGTTGTTGCGCGGTAGATGTTCGATAAAATGCCCCCGACAGTCAACCAATTTTCAGTTCAGTGCCTAATTACTATACTCTTTGGTAAATTTGTCCGGTAGATGTGCTGTAAAACGTCAGTTTGTCCCTGTTAGGCCTTTTGTAGTTGCATCAAATGCCATTACCTTCTTGATTGCCAACCAAATTTTACATCACAATTTTTTAAATTTCATTCAATGTTCAAGATTTCTGGTTCTACTTCATAACGAAAAACTCAATAATTGTTTATCATAAACAAGTAATCACCAATAAATTATAAACCAGAACATCTATTCAGTCTTGAAAACTATTTATACAGTCGCAAGCAAAGCCCTCCAAGCACAAAAACATCCTTCACTATCAAGTCACAAGCCAAAAAGTACACCATTTGCCAAAACACAAGACAAAATGCGACAATTGCAGCCATCATTCACTAAATTCTTGTTCCTCCCTACCATCGCCATCAAACCCACCACCCAAATCACAAACTCTGTCCCAAACAATCTTCTCAACCGCCACAACCGACAACCTCGGCTGTCTGAATAACCCCCAACCCTTCAGCTCGCCATCTTTCTTCATCTCCTTCAAGTCTACCATCTGTCTCATCATCCCAACTTCCTTCACATCCACCGCTCCGCCCTTACCGTCTGCCTCCTCCTCGTACCATTCCCGTATCACGCTCACAACACCCACCACACGGCGGGCGCTGGCGCCGGAGTGGTAGAAGAAACAGAGGTCGTCGAGCTTCATAGATTTCATGTGTTTCTGCGCTTGCTTGTTCTTGACTCCATCCCACTTCGTTATCCCTCCGTTTGCCGCTTGATCGTCCCATGACCATTCCCCCGGCTCGGTTTTCAACAGCCAGTATTTTCTCTCTTTGCCCATGTCGTTTCTTGTCTCGTCCGTTCGATTTCCGAGAGATTTAACCTGTGGGTTTTGTTGAGGTAGGTTGAAGTATGGGATTTAGCGCCAGTAGTTAGTTAATCACCATGCGGATTTGATCCACTGGATTATGATATAAGGTTTCGTCTGGCCCATTGGTTTTAAGTGGGCTTGGATTATTGAAACTAAAATTTTAACACTTAGTTCTGTGAATGATCTAATGGTATAAAATCAAATGGAAAACAAAGGTAAATACATTAAAACAGTTCTACTGTTTTATTATAGTTGAGATTATGGAATTATTTTATTAATAAAATGATAAAATTTTAATCATTAATGATGTATTAAAAAAAAATTTAAAAATTTTTATAAATTTCTTTTACTATACAAATTAAATAATAAGATTTTCTTTTGATTTTTTCAAATAAATAAAATTTATTCAATTTATTAATCAGACAATTTCACTATTTTAATTATTCTAATGCAATCGGACCTTTTCATTTAAAACTTTTTGTAAATTTTATTTTTGTGTTTTAAATTTTTTATACTATAATATTTTCAAATTTTATGATAATTATTTTAAGTTTTTATGCTATAGAGATATAAAAAATATTAAATGTATCTTAACCAAGTTTTATAAATTAACATACGATCGATCATGATACATTTTTCTTATCAAACTACCGAAACCTAGTTTCATGTCCACATAGAAGTAGTTGTCTTGCTTACCATGGAGATGAATTTTGAATAATTAGAATGATCAACAAAGTTTGGCTCGAGCCATATGGCCACAAGGTTTAGTTTAAAGTAAATTTGGCCTCAAGTAGACAATGGAAATTTCAGGCACACTAGCATAAAGAAAAACCAACCGAAACCACCAATTCATGAATGGTAACAACAACCCACCAAGTAGAAATTTGCCAAACCCACAACAAAGTTCATGAGAGTCCAATCCATTCCATTGGTTGTCCATAGGAACAAGAAACTCGTGATTGGAGAAAATGGAAAGTGATAAAACTTCTAAGGCCAAAAGCTGACCAACAAGTATCTTTCATTACACATTTGTCATAATCGTGCTTATAAATTCTCACTACTTTTTTTTATTTTTTTGCTCTTCAGATCTTTAAAGCCACCAAATATCCACCACCAACACCCATTATTAATTAATGTGAAAAGAAATGGTCCTGATGGGGCGCGAGACAACCAATTTGTGTAGGTCTACTACCCCTTTATATTTATTGATTGCTTGAAGTTGCAAATTCAAAAGAAAAAGAAAGATGATAACTATAAGGAGAAGCATGCATCCATCATTTTATACGAGCCTGCCCCATAAGCATGCCAAAAGTCATCATAATGGTTGGGGCTTTTTTCATTTGTTTACTCCCTTAATTTCATTCACCTCGTTGTACAATGCGTGTTGATATATATATATATATATATATATGATTTTGGTGAAATCAGTTAACTTTAAGTAATATTATGTATATAAATTCGTTCATACAAATTAATGTACTGATATTTTATTTTTTTTATTTATTCTACATTTTTAGAGGAGTAAAAAAAAATAAATTACATAAAATTTGTGATAATAATATAATTTTACAATATCTATCTACGTAGATTGAGTTTGTATAAAATTTAATATTTTAAATATTATTAATTAATTATTGATTAAAAGTTATGAGTTTGCATCTTAAAATTTCATTTTAATTTTCTAATTCCATTAAAATTTACCAAAAATTAAAACAAAAAAATAGTATTAAAACATGATGTTGGTAAACAACTTCATTTCTTGATTGATTAACATCCTCAATGTATCTTGGAACAAATAATAAGTTGCATAATTATTTTATTTTACACTTGAAAACATTTTCTATTGCCATTATTACTTTTCTAATTTCATCTTCATTACCTTAGTCTAGTAGTCATAATTAATAAATATTACCATTCATGTACGAATGAATTGACTATTAGGGATTTATGGTCATAAATGCCATGTGGGATTTTGTTGAAATTGGATTTTGTAATCTTTGCTGCCATGTTATTTGTTCAAGTCAACTCATACTTTTAAAATCTTAACTAATAGTTAATCCATAATTCTTGGGAATGTTAAAAAACAATTAGAATAGGAGTTGAAGTGCGTGCGTGTGTGTATATATATTTTAGAATAATAACATATAGGTCCCTGAGCTTTGGAAAAATTACAATCAAATACATACTTTGAGATTTATTCAATCAATTCCCTATGGTTATTAAGGTTCAATCGAATTAACAAATTGAATAGATAAATTATTTTTAAAATTATTATCTGGTAAATATAAAATTACAAATTGTTTGAGACGGTCAAAGTTTAAAAATTATAAAAAAATATAACATTACTATTTTTAATTATATTATTACATTGGTTATAAAATAACTGTAATAATAATAAAATAAAAATTCAAATAAAAAATAATAAAATCTAATTTAAGGACTCAAATGTAATAGTTATACATATATAAAATAGGTTCTTTTTACTTATTCTTTTAAATTAAATTAATATATCAATTTTAATCCATTAATACATATAATTTATCGATAAATAAGAGTACTAATTTTATAAATTTTAAATTTTAATCGACAAATTTACATTATTCTTTTGATCCAAAATTGATATTATTAATTTGTGTTAAAAGTTTAAATTAAAAAACTGACCATATACATGTACATGTACATATATAACCGACCATATACATGTACATATACATATACATTATATGTATATAATAAATATTCTAAAAATTAATAATTTTGTAACTAAAAAAAAAGGTTTAGATTTTTTTTTCTAAAAAAAAAAAAAAAGGTAAAACCTACTAGAAGAACATGAAAAACTTGTCAACGACCAAGCCAAGCCATAATAGCCGTCCGATGTCATTGACTCTTCTTGGGCAATTAAATAAATTGATGAGAACAAGTACAATGGAAACTTAAATTCCAGAATTACCCTTTCAACGTTCCCAAAGTCTATAAATTCAACGCCTACATAATTCTGTGTCTCATCTCCGCTTGGCAACCCTCTGGATTACAGCACAGAATTTCAATAATCATGTCATACAAGGTGACCACTCTCTGTTTCATTATATCCCTTATGCTCTTCTTCTCAGCTCTTACCTCTGCCGCCCGTCCGGAACCCACATTTTCCGACGCTTCTCCGATGGAAAATCTGCATGGGGTATGTCGATTTTCTTCAGGTTTATTGAAAATTTATGTAAAAACTGGTGAGGGGTTTTTTTTTTTTTTTTTGGTTTGTTTAATATTTTTGACATATTTTGATGTTTCTGTTGCATGAAGGATCATCACGTGGAAGAAGCAGCAGAGACAGCTGATCAGACGGTGGAGGAGAGCTGTGATGGAGTTGGAGAAGAAGAGTGTTTGATGAGAAGAACACTTGCAGCTCACATCGATTATATCTACACCCAGAAAGCCAATCCTTGAAGAACTTCTTCCTTCATCAAATTTTTTATTATTTATAATCACTGTGTAATAATTATGTAGTTTTACAATCTCCAGGTTCAGGTTTCTTGTTCCATGGTTTTGTTTTTCTCCATTGTTACTGCTTCTATTTGATCTGTAAACCTATGTACGGTACACAGCAGCTGTACTGTGGTTGAATTTTGCAGTGACGTATACTGTTAATTGCTTGTTGTTTTTACCTTCCATGGAGTTCGAACTGCATGCATTATTCAACAGTCTTAATGGCTTTGATTAGTCTCCGTTCTCTAGAAAGAACGGACGAAAGAAGTCTTACCAACTTAACCACTATAATTAAGCAATTTAGAGATAATTAATTATATAATTAAGTTCATAAAGACAGGATTAGACAATAAGACGAGGCACATATCAATTTGTCTTTGCGTATGAAGAGCAATCAATTAATAATTAGAAATCTTATGTATTGTTTAGTAGCTCACGCCAAGTTCGCTAAATGGTAAAACCAATCCTCGTCCATAATAGAGTATGTCAAGCAAACGTTTATCTTTGCATAATCAATTGCATACCACTCAGAGTCACAGTCTGAGCGTTTGCCCTTAATCTTTTACTTTAATACTATTTATTATAAATTTAATAATTATTATTAACTTAAAAGATTGATCTGTTGACGATGATCTACTCATTCTTATAAGTGTGGGTAAATTCGATTTGGATCCATTTGGATTCAAAAGCTAAAATATCTAATGACAAAATTGATTGGTAGACATATATGTAGCATATAGATGTGATTAAATTTCAGCACAAGTATGTCTTTCTGTTCTGACCTAGCTATCAATATGAAGAAGAGAGGGTGCATACTCCATTAATAAAGAGCAATCAATTCTGCTTGAGCTTTTCGTTGAAAATAAATGCCTTCAACTATACGAAATTATTTTGGTTTTTTGCGATACTGTGGCTGCCACTGCTCCACAAATTATCATCATCGTGGCTAAGATCATTCATGGCTTAGACTATTCCTTGCTTCTCGAACTCTTATGAATTTTCTGCTCAGATATTCAATATATTGTCATCAATGTGATATCGCATTCGATTTTTGGTCAAAAACCAGCAACCCCAAATTATGATATCGACCACAAATGAAACATGCAACTGTAGTTGAATTAATATTGTCGCCATGATTCTACTCCAACTGCGCTGAAATTTATTTCACACTACACCCCCGGAAGATTATGACAATGTCACCTCTATGATTTCATATACCATGTATGTATAAAATAAAATATAAATTAATTTTAAATTCATAAAAATAAATAAATAATAATTTTTACCTAATAAGTATCACATATCACGGTTTATATAAAATAAAAAATAGATTGGTTTTAAATTTATAAAAATAAATAAATAATAATTATTACCTAATAAGTGTCGCATGTTATATTTTATAAGAAATAAAATAGAAGTTAATATCGAACATACAACAACAACGAATAAATAATAGTTATCATCTAATAAATATTTTATGTTACTATTAATATAAAATAAAATATAAATTATTTTTAAATTTATAAAAATAAATAAATAATAACTATCACTTAATAAATAAGTATTTTAAGTCCATGGTGAATACAAACCCTGGTAGGTTGATTGATTGTCATACGAGTCCTTAAAAAATGGTGAGAATAAATAATACAACATCAGGTCGACCGAACTGCAAGGACTGCAGGGTTGTCTCGTGGCTGGCTGGATAATTGTAATTAACTAGAACTCTTGCTATTAATTAATTAATTAATTAATCTAGTTCATTTGAATGAGTAATTAATTAATTAGCATCTAGATAGATGGATAGATAGATGATTATCCTTCACCGTTCCTTCTAAACCATGTCATAATTAATTTACTAATCAAGTTTTGTCTTGACACTGTCATAGATCAAACCAGCTACAACAACTACCAGTATCTCCATTTGTCAAATTTCTGTTGAATATTATTGGCTATGTCTTTGTCACAATGAAGTGGGAAGTCTCTCCAAACAAAACAGATAATCCAGTGTCGTTTTGGTTGTGGGGGGGGGGGGGGGGTGTTGGGGATGGGGTTTCTAACCTAAATCTGTCCCAAAACTCTTAACCTCAATTTGTATACATTTACACAGTAGTAGGGATACATTGTTTGTAACTAAGATAATTAATGATATTATTATTATTATTATTATTATTATTATTATTATTATTATTAATTTGGACTAAAATATGGACACGGTCGTCGTTTAGATGACCAATTGAACACAATAGTTAATAGAGAGGCATGTTCATATAAAGAATAAAAAAAGAAGCATAAGCTGTAATAAAATATTTGCACAAGTTCTGAAATGAAATGTCATTGAACTTAAAATATGTGTGCAACTTGTAATATTATTCTAACATTAGACACCGTACCGTATTATTTAATAAAATTTCTAATAGCAATTCGTTAACCTAACACAAATATAATATAAAATTTATAAGTTTAAGTCGGCATACGATAATATTATTATTAAAAAATAATAATATTAAATAATACAATTATTAATTATATTAGCTCAAATTTAAAGTTTTTGGTACGTGAATTTAGTTACGATAGATTAATTATTTTAATAATTATATTATATTTATTAATTTATGATTTAATAAATTTATTTTTAAATATTTTATTTTAAAATATTCTCATATATATTTATTTTTTTTAAAAAAATATTTAATTATATTTAAAATAAAATTAATTAGTATTTAAAAATATATTATTAAAAATTATAAAAATATATTTAAATATTAATTAAATGATAAAATTATAACTTGTATAATTATTTAATAATTATAACAAATTAAAATTTTTATTTTTTAATACCATGTTAAATAAGTTGAGCATGGTCAATGGTACAAATATAACATAAACAGGAATGCAATAGCCCAAATCACTACCCTCAAGATTAAAAGAGATTAAAAAAAAAAAAAAAAGAGGCAAAAGAGCCGAGGTCAAATAACTGGGCCAGGCAACTTAGCAGCAGTGGTCTGTGAGCTTCTTCTAAAACCACAAAAAACAGAACGATAGCTTCCGTACACTGGAGATAATTAGAAAATAGAAAGTGTTTTCTTTACAAGTCATAAAGAAAATGCATGTTTCCCTTCATCGTTATTGTCCCACACCCTACTTTACCCAAAGGAACAATGAACTCTCTCATTAGGGCCCTACCCACATGATCAATTTCATCGAATATCAGTTAAAAATCATAATATATTCGGATGTTTTAAAATGTAGGACAAGGAATGAGTGATTCGGGGCCTCATTCATGCTCCACAGATGAATGCATTACGTGTATTTGCCAATAAATTATTCAATTGGAATCATTTGCAAACAGGGGAAAGTAAATTAAATATGGTGTATACAGACTCTACTCTTTAAGTTGCAACCAAGCAACAATCCATGCATATCCTTTTTCAAATCTTTGATGTAATGGGACAACTTTCGGAACACGACAGTGTTTCAATAGGGACCATGTATATATCAATATGTAATGTCATTTGGTTATATAACATGGAGGGAGAGGATTTCAAAAACAATTGTATAAATTCTAGACCCTATTTGTTTTTAATGAGGAATTGGGTGTCGTCAATCAATGACAAGATTGCCTGGTTTTAACTTTTTGGTGTCTTAAATCTACTACAAAGTTTGCTTCCCAGGACTGCTTGTAAAACTATACCAGAACCTCCTCTCCGAAAAACCTATCAGTTTCTTCCTTCTCTCCTCTTCAGAATTCGAATTATTCTTATAGCACTTTCTTTATTCCTGCTTCTCTATTCTATTTTTAAAGGTGCAATGGCTACTTATGCATCTAAGCCGGTACCGGTAAAGCAGCTCAAGGAGCATCTCCAAGAGCAGCAAGAGCCTTTTACATTAAGTACGTACCTTTCGGAGAGACGATACTCCATGAAAAAGTTGAGCTCTGATGGTGAAAATAATAGCGGCTCCGGCAATTTCATGACGAACCTGAAGGGACCATGCAGTTCAAGTTTGAGAAAGAGAGGGATTCTGCATGCTCCGAGAAACCTGAAGTCGTTGCTGTACAAGTTCATTTCTCCTAGCGATAGGCAGGTGCTCCCAAGTTGCAACAAATCTGTAAAAGAAAAACTTGTTTCTGAGACAATTGATATGATCCAGCAGATTGCAGAAACAAATTGGTTTTCCACAGTAAGCAACGTCACACCATGCAGTGCTTCTGAAGAATCCAACTATGGTGCTTCAGAGCATTCAAGTAGCTTCAGACAATCTGAAGAAGAAAGGTTAAGAGGACGTGAAAGTATGAGCCGTGATATCACGAAATGATTCTCCCGACTCTATTTCCTTTCCACATTTCTTGTTGAATAAATTCAAAATGAATGTGGTTTTGCGTTTGACTGCTTTTAAGTTCAGTTACTCACAAAGCTGACAGACTCCCGCAGATATGGTACTACCAGCCATGGAGCTGCAAGGAAGATGACAAGCAACTTAGCTCGGTGACAGGACTACAAGATTTAACATCCGGTAATAGTTTACCAATCTCATTACATAAATCATTCAACTGCACCAAAGATGAAACAGAATTCACAAGCTGTTGTCTTCGAATAAATGACTTTGAAGAGTCACCCACTTATACTTAACAGCTAGTGTCTTCATTCCGCGGTAAAACCACGGAATTGTCAAATACACCAATTATTCTCTGTATTTTCTACTATAAATTGGCAATAACCTCTGTTTCTTTTTTCCGTGAAACAGGTCCTTCAACTTCGAGTCTTTTTCTGACCCTAGCTGAAGAACCCTTGTTTTCGGCTTTTCTATTGAAATCTCGGGTAAAATCACTGACCCTGAAACAAATTCAAGTTAGTTTTAGAGAAGTGAAGGAGGCGGTTCACACTGGATCTTTCAAGTACCTGAGAAAAAAGAGGGTCTTGCCGTTGCAAAGCAAGCGTCTGTCGTTGGATTGCATAAACAGAGCAATTATACACAATGTTAGGAACAACGAGAGACAAAAGAATCTTCACAACTTGTTGAGTCTACAAGAACTAGGAAAAATCATCAGCGGGCAACTCTGCTCACTGGGGAAGCAACTGGTAAATGCTTCCAATGCAGCCCACCTGCCAAATTTGGACTTCTCCAGTACACCAGAAGAATGGAATCACTTCCAGCAAACAAAAGTGCATATATGCAGAGAGATGGGAGATTCTATCATAGATGGGATTATTGATGAAACAATTGAGTTGCAGTAATTCACTAGTAAGAACAATGCACGGGGAGGAGCTGCATTTGAAGCCACATTAATACATGCCAAATATTAGAAAAATAAACACATAGTCTGAAACTCAATTTTCCATCATTTTCTGTCAAAAAAGCCAAAAAAAAAAAGAAAAAAGAAAAAATTTCTACAATGTAGTTGAATAATAATTGCAATATTTTTGTATAAACTTGAATGCATAGCAATTAATATGTTGGGTAAATGCTCTTACTTGATAGCTAATGTTCTCCGACTACTAAACCACATATAATTGTGAGCTAGTAATTATATTCTACAGTACATCCGTTCCAAACATGTCCCTAGCTAAGGGAAAGTGGTATCCACTAAGGTCAGAAATGATGATGAGTACACGGCTGCTGCTGCTGATGATAACAATGAATTCATGATGTTTGTTAATAGTACAATGCACTGAAACTGAATGCTAAAAGTTTTAACTTTCTTTCTTCCTCTCAAAAGATGAGGGACTGAATTCTATTTTTTGAGCCTCAAAGCTTACTCCAACTCACCCACTTGCACGCCGCACCAAAACTAAGTATATAAAACACATATAGCTTTCAGAGAACAAAAATAAAACTCAAAACATTTTATTTATCTTCTTCTCTAATATCAACAACCTATTCATGCAATCACAATAAGTTGCTAGTAACTATGCTTGAATAAGTTATTTTTCTTCACTACAATTACGAGATTGAACAAACTTTACAGCAATAAAAGTTCTATATCTCTAAAAAAGTTATTAGAAGACTAAATGGATGACTATCCTATAATTCATGGCAAAGTGAGGATAACAGAATGCCTTAGGTATTTATATTCAAGTATGATACATAAAACAAATCTCTCCAAATATGGTCAACACCACAAATACGAGGAAAATGAAAACTCATGGGAAATCGGCAGGATAAGATATCTACTGACTTTCACCTTCCCCACCAAATTCCCCATCTTCAAGCTCTTCATGATCACCATTTTTACGAGATCCATTATGGTGGTCCTTCTTATGTCTCTTATGCCGGCTCTCACTATCTGATTCAGGTGTTGATCCATGCTGCAGCATGTAAAGCAAAAATTTCAAAACATAAAACATAATAAATTGGAAGTGTTTTCTTAGTATTTGTAATGAACAATGAACACAAGTGTCAATCCATCTATCACATGCGAAATGGCAAGAATCAACATACCCTACTTGGCTTTTTGCGATCGCTGCTATGTCTGTGGGAGTTCCTGGATCGATCTTTTTCATCTTCATCCAAGTTATCCTGGGTATTTTGACGCCGCTTTCGGTGTTTCCTGTCACTTACCTTTCCTGATCCATTGTTCTCATTGCCAAACTGAAGTTCAGCTGAATCAGTATGTTCATTGTCTGCTCCATCCTTGTTTAAGTGATCCTCTTTTTCTCTTTCACGTCCTCTCTCTTTTTCCCTTCCCTGCTTAGTCTTCCTCCTCTCTCTTTCCTCTCTTTCTTTTTCCCTTTTAGCCTGAAGAATACAAGAGTTAAAATGCTCAACTTCATATGCAAGTCTATTACACATATTAACTAATTTGAATTTAAATCTCAATTATGCAAGCGCAGCGCAAGCTCAAACATCAGCACATACACACTGCAACCAGCCACTAGCAATAAAATTACATTTAGGGTCTAGAACTGAATACCAAAGCTAGTTCCACTGTTTCACTGTATCTAGGGCCATAACCTTTTGTAGGATTGCAAACTAAAAAATTTTCCCATGCTTTCAACATACACTGTTCAGGCCTCCCTGAGTTCACTGCACCTCCTTACTAGTGGAATTATCAGTTTTCACACAATGAAACTACCATTTCCAACTCTCTGTTCCAAATATTTCAAAGTTCACAGCATAATCTAGAACCTTGTTTGCACAATAAAATAGCATCACTAGCGTAACCTAAAAGTAAAATGCATTTAGCAAGGGATTCAAAGCATTAACAAGCGCTCAAGATTGTTAATGGGTGCAAGAACCACACTTTTGTTCGGATAGGTTAACACATGAACTGTAATCATTTACATATTTTCACGACCGAAACTCCTGGCTACATGCTAAACGTGGACTTGTATTAAAAATTAAATTACATAGTGTAGCATACATTTATTCAGTACTTTTCAAAAAACTTCACTCCCATTTTCAAAAAAAAAAAAAAAAGAAGAACAAGAACAAGAAGAAAGCAAGGAATGGAATCGCTATTCAATATGTTTGTAGTTGTGAAAGAGGTAAATTTAACATAATGCAACAAATATTACCTTCCCCTTTTGTTCATCCTCTTTCGCCTGTTCTTTCAGTTGCATTACATATTCATCAAAAATTCCCCTGCAGATGCTTTCTTCTCCAATGGAACTACAAAAGAGCATCCAATAAGATACCTGTGTTAGCAATTTATATTCATGAATGAATATAATAGCTTTTTGAAAGCCAAAGAAAGTCAGAAGCAAAATATAAGATTAATGCATGTCTTTCCCAAAATAATCTCTACAAGGCTATATTTTTTTTACTTTCAAATAAATAAGCTCAAACCAGCTTCAACATAATAATACAACATGCATCCAAAGACATCAATAGCTTTTAGAAAGTTAAAGAAAGGCGGAAGCAAAATGTAAGATTGATGTACACATTTCCTAGAATAACCTCTGCAAGGCAGTATTTCTTACTTTCAATATATATATATATATATATATATATATATATATATATATATATATTAAAATAAAAAAAAAGAAAACCCAAAACTGGCTGCAACATAAATAATAGAACATACATCCAAAGACATCAATGCGTTGTGAAAAATGGAACCGTACATATTTGAAAGGTTTTATGCATTCCAAAACCAAATATAGGATATTCAAAAGATCACAACAGGCAAGATATATCTAAGCAATAAGATAACAGAGTTGTTTAAGGTTACTCTAAAGACTCATGGAAAGATGGGTAAAAATTTTGCTTTTAAGGGCATGTATATTGTATCCAGAAGTTCCCAACATGCAACAGATATCCATGATTATCCAAGACAGCACCACAGTTCTTAATATTCCCAAGTACTATAAAAAGAGCCAGAAATCCAACCACAGGATGAAAATAAATATTTTCAAGAATTTAATCTGCAATAGAAGATATTACAAAAACAAGGTGTGAGAACTCCAGCATTAAAATACCTGAATTCCCGGCTACCTTCAAAAAGCTGTCTGCAATTCTCCCATGTTGAAGATGCAGATATCTCCTGCAAAAAATTAAACAATCAGATAGAGGCAAGCACAAAAACTGCATAACTGCTTGTTAACTATTATGAGCTGGGGCACCAAACTGTTAGTTGACACAGTTTATCCACCTTGATAGAATGCAGTAGATCATAAAAGTCATCTGAGAGACGTTTACGTTTCTTGGTTTCTTTCTCCTCCTTCTCCTTGACTCTTTCCAGCAAGTCACCAACTATTAGCTGCAGAGGTGAAGAGTATCGCTTCAAATTGTTACAGTGCATAGACTAAAATGACAAAGCAAATACCAAAGGCAACCACGGAATTTTAACTATCAGTCTCCACTAAATATTGGGGAAAATCCAATAAAAATAAGTATTTCCTAGTTTATCAATTCATCACCACAGGATGACTACCTAGTTGAAGACTACTCAACTAAGAATTTTCCCTAAGCATTGATGAGGAAGCAACAAAAATTAGCTGAAATATAGAATGTAATGAAATAATAAATAGAAATTGGAACATAAGACTAAGAAAACTATATCTCTTTTTTTCATAAACTTTCTTATCGACCACTGAGACTTGACAAGGGATTTGAGTTCTTGTTCTAAAATTCATTGTGAATCATTTTGCGGTAACCCAATTGTGATGGTAAAGGAAATGTGCAAACTAAGCATGCCCACCCCAGCACTGGACAGTTGCATAAAATGTTCCTTTCGAAGTAAACTTTTTATGTTACAATAAAGAAGCAACTATCCAGAGCATAAACTTGCCTTTAAGTTAACATCTGATATAGGTGGAGACATAACATCCTCCAAAATAGAGGCCTTGAAGTCTTCTACTGTCCAAGTTGATGACAAAGTGATCTACAAACACAGCAAAACATCAGACAATTAAGAAAATTTAAGATACCAACTGGGAAGAAAAATGATTAATCATACCCTTTTCAACTTCACTGCATCCTTTATTCTAGTCTTATCCTCTTGATACTGTACAATGCAAATAAGTAGGCACAATTCAAACTCATAAGAACTATAAGAAGATTGGCTAAGTGACCATAACATAGTCACAAATACTATTATTTTGTCAGTATAAACAGTATATCACCAAATGACAATAGATTTTGGACAACGCATTGTAGACAGAGCATTCATGTTTCATTTCAACAATGATTATGCACAACAATAAAGTATCAGCATGATGATAAAGTATAGTTTAAATTCTAATATTACTCATGCTTTGGTCTTTGGCCGCAAACTAAAATTTAAATGGAAAACTGTCTACAAGAGTTTTTTTTTTTCTTTTTTCTATTTTCTATTTTTTAAAAAGTAGTGTATAAAGGACTATATCCTAAACTTCATAAACATAAAAAGGTTAGTTGAGATTATAAAACAAGTCTATGAATATTATTATGAAGGAAGAAAAACTTACAAACTAGTTCCTCTAGCCCAGAAGATCTATTGACATCTCATATCTCTGAATGTGTGTGCATATTTATTTCTAGAACTTATATCAGACATAGGAATTTAATTGGATTCTCAAAGCTAGCATAGACATATTACCTGTTTCTCTAGCTCCTCAGCAACATCTTCAAATAAATCCTTTGGAGTTGAGCCTGAGGCATTTGATGCGACTGCCATATATGCAGGTAAATCTTTAACCTAATATCAACCATTAGTATGAGAAAACACAAATAAAGCAAGCTACACTGCACAAAAAAGAACTATATTCTGACTTAATAGGATTGCAGGAACCACATGTAGTTCCCAAAACAAAATCAAATTGATTTGTTAACCTTCATGCAATAATCACGCCAGTGAGTGTTGGCTGTAAGTGTGCCAGAAGCAACATCTCCTTCCATCAACTTCCGAAAATCATCACGATTTTTGCGCTCGGCCTTTCTCAGTTCTTCCTATGTTGACCAAAGAGTGAGATAAGAAATTATTCCCAGAATAGTTAACCAAAAGAACAACAGCAAACACAAAGCACCTTCTGTATCTTCCTTTTCTCCTCCTCTTCCTTCTCTAAATCATTTAAATATTCCTGTTACAACACCTCAAGCTTAGCTCAAAGAAAAAAATGCAGCCTGCGAATAGCTAAATGAAGCAAATTACCTGAAAATTTTCCAGTCGATCAATTTTCCCAAGACGTGAACATCTTTCATCAGCCTCTAAGCGATCTTGAACCTTTCGCCACTGGGTGCTTGCCTGAAGAGTTAAGTAGTGATCTATAAGAGATTGATAGCACAAGATAACTGACCCAAAAAACAAGTAAAAATTTGGTAAAGGGTACCTCAATGAAGTCACAGGATTCCAAAAATTGCCTATACTCCATTATGTTCTGCTTGCGCTCCTTCTGTGCCTTTGCTCGTTCCTAACCAGTATACACACTTAATTTCAGTGCAAGAACGTTTTGTCTTGATATGGGCTTAAGGCTTAAGTGATAAAGTAAAAAAGAAAAATCCATGGCATACTGAAGCATTTTCATATTCCTATCAGAAAAGAAAGATAAAGCAGGAATATGTACACATCCACAGAATACAAATGATACAAACAGATGAGAGCACTTGAAGAGAAGTATACCTTTTGCCTGAGTTCTTCCAAGTGATCATCAAACAGATCCCTGCAATCTCTTTCTCGTTCAAGAGCTTTAAAACATTCAGCATTTTCAAACATGGTCACTGCTTTGCTGAAGGTGGTTCAAATATTCAATTAGCAAAAGAGACATACCTGAAGAATGGCTACAGTATATGCATGCACAAAACAATTTAAATTGCAAATCAAAAAATTGGTTGTATGTTACAAAACACAAACCTCCATCTTGTGGATGATGTCAGCTCTACAGACTCCTGAAATTGTAACCAAAATGAACGTAAGAAAGAAATTAAATTGCATCCATCAATATATTAGGAAGAAATCTCCAAAAGCTGCAACAACTTACTTCCAACATCTTTTTATAATCTTCCCGCGCTTTTCTCAGTTTATTCCTCCTTTCCTCAGCTTCCTGCTTTTTCCTTTGACCCATGAACTGACACATGAAATTAATAATAATAGTAATAATAATAAATATATAAAATAGACCTATAACAGGTCAGAAAAAGTATCTAAAGAAAACAAAAATATTTGCTAATTACACCTTTTTTTAAGCCAACCAAATGACCAACATTCCAACAGACTGAACTAAAAAGTACATTAGCGTAAAGATTTACCTCGCTAAAAGTTTGCTTCCGCTCTCCAAGTGTTTTTAGAGCACCATATCTTCTGTCATTAATTATTGCTCTCATTGCCTGTTATATTTATAAAAAGTTCAGATACCTAATCTTAGATTTACAAAAAATGACTTCAACATGCTTAAGCTAACCTGATCCCAAGTCCAGTCAGAACCAACATTTGCAGACTCCAGAAGTGATTTAAATGCATACTTAGCCTCCTAAAATATTGAAGACAGTAATGATAATTATAATGTTAACTAAGAAAACCAAAAAATTGCATTGAATTAGGGAAAGTTTTACCACATACCAGCTTATTAGCATATGCCAAATGCTCCTGTTCAACTGTCTTCTCTTCCGATGCATCATTAACTTTTTCACCTTTCACCATATCTTTCCTGGTTTCCTGCAAGACACTAATGTCATTAACTAGAAAGTACAACCTAACAAGTAGTTATAATTGATATGAACATATTAACAAAAACAATTAAAAAATGAAAGGAAAACTATTGCTTACCTCTGTCTGTTGTGCAGGGACTTCATCTGTGGAACTAACATCACAAGCTGATAAGTTGCTGGAATTGTTCCTAGAACAGTTGAAAGCAACAGATTATTCAACACACCAATTGCAAAACTATAATCATAAAAGTAAAAACCAGCTAAAGATGAGTACTTTGACTCCGTAGCTGTATTGACAGTTACAGCATCTCCAACAATTGAAGATACATCAGTCATTGGTGTAATAGAGTCTACAGTTATCTGAACTCCATCTGCCTTGGCTACAACAGGTGAGGCTGATGATGCAGAGACCGCAGCAGGTTTTATATCACTAGCAGCAACAATAGGAACCACTGGAACAGGGCTTGATGCCACCACTTGAACTGTGGAAGACGAAATATTGGCACTACATGGTGCTTTAACCACAGAAGAAGGAATAGAATTTGATGTTTGAGAACTAGCAGATACTTCTGACTGTGTTTCTTTTGTAGACACCTTTTCTGCTTGTTCACGGGCCAACTAGAAGGGAGTATTTAGTGTTATAATCATGGAAATTTTGAAAGAGAAAAAAAGTAAATTATAAAACACATGAAAGTACAAGTTAGATAAATTGTCATTATTAATTTTTTTTCTAAAAAAACGAGGAACCTTTAACTCATCAGGTATTGACCACTTCGACTGCTTGGTAACCTTGTTATAATAATACCTGCAGAATGGTCACAAATAGGATGACAAGAAATCACTGAGTTCAGTTGCAGCGATCCTGAACAAATGGCTCAAAGAAAAATATTAGATTACTTACTTTCTTCCATCAGGACTTGTAAATTCCTTCCAGTCAGTTGATGCATCCACCCTCTGCCAGTGACAAAATAAAATAAGATCCTAAAATTCTAGAACAGTACTATAAATTGTCAATTTGATCCTAAACTATAGAAATTAATTTTAATTGACAACTAAAACCCATAATAAGAAAATGAACAGAAAATGCAAAATTCCGTTCAAAAATCAAGACCCCACACACTCACCCATTTTATGGTCAAATTGAGCTTTGAGCTCGATCGAGTCTTTGAATTATAACTAGAAGGTAAGGCTGGATGGGATGGTAAATTTAAGACCCAATCATGCACATTTTATGATCAAACATGATTAAGGAAAATATAATTGCCAAGAATTGACATGAGAAGTCCCTTCTTCTTCCCCTTTTTTTTGGGTGTGATGACATGAGATATTCAAGCAAATAATCATAACAATCAAACAAATAATACCAATGGCAGAATTACTAACATTCATGCTATAAAGTTGGCAGAGCAAGCTGCAAAGACCCACAGCATATCCTACCTCTCAAAAGAGAAGCACAGCATGTACCTGTAAGCACCTTTAAAGCTATGGAAGTCACACAAACATATATGGACGTAACAGATAAACAAAAGGAAAAACTTCAAAAGGAGTGAAATAAATCATTCAGCATGATTACACAACTTGATGCAAATAGATTCTGGTAGAAAACAAATTTTGAAATACCTTAGCAAATACTTACCCAGAAAGAATACATAGACTGTACACAAACATATATGAATGAGAATCGAAAAGAAACATGTGTCATGGCAATCATCACAGTAAAATGTCAAACTGAAATCATCTAGTAGGATATTTATTAAAAGTCTTTATTGAACCTTGTTATGAACGGACACAGAAAAATCAATTCAGGAATGTCACTTAACCATATGCTAATACACAAAACATGTCAACAGTTTCTATCAACGAATATCTATTGTAAGAGAAAATAATCTCCTATATTAAATGTGATTATAATAAGTACAAAGAACATGTCCTTATATAGGATCAAAAGAGAAACCAAAACAAATTAGGAATGCCAATACTACTCTGATAAGAAATCCTACCAAAATAAGACAACTTGATAAGGTATTTCCTACTTTAACATCTATAATTTTGCACATAAAATAACAAAAGGAAGAGAGCAAGCAACAGCAAAAGGGATCAAAAAAGGAAGATACATTCATTACAACAAAGTGATGATCCAAGGATTAGAAAAAAGACCTTTTTAACAGCTAGGAAAAAGGTGCCAAAAATTCTAAGGGAAAGGATTCTTCAATAACAAATCATGTCTTCTCTCAGAAAATTCTGTCTGGAACTATATGAAAAGAAAATTATATTCAAGACATTGACAGCAACAAACACAGTAAGGAAGAGCAATGGTTAGATTACTCTCCTTCAAGAGAGTCAGGATATTTAACCTGCTAACTTGATACAGATAATAAACCTCAAAAAAAGGAGTAAAAACAGATGATTGCTTATGTGAGTGAAAAATCCTGGTCCTAAAAGTAAAACATCCAGACCAAATTTAGTTCAGCTAATTCTAAAAAATTTTGAATTTAAAATAACATGTAACATGTAAGCATTTCACATAACACAAAATCTCAATCACATTAGGTATGACACAATTGAAAAGGCAAATACAAAATACAAAGTCGATAAACAAGCTAAACAATATTGTAATATCAAGCCACCAAGAAGAAGGTTTAGGGAGCACCATTTAAGTAGCGTGACTCACCTCAGTAGTTGTCATCAACTCCAAAGGCTTATCCCAAGTAGATTGTCTCGTCCTCCTGTTGTAATAATATCTAAAGAAATAGAGAGAAATAAGATTCAATTAGTGTAACAAGCAAACTATCAGTGATCCATCCAAAACCACAATGAACATAATTTTGCAGCATAATAAAATTGAAGGAGAATGTATGTAAATTATTTAAGAAATGACGGTTAACTATTCTGCCATGCCATCACTATTTAGGTAGGGTCCAAGATAGACATGCATAAGTGATGAAATATGTGATATCTGTCGCAACAATCAACAACTGATAATGACACTACATGAAAATGTGACGAGTGATAGAAGACATAAATAATAAAGTGAAAGAAGCAGTTATTTCATTGTAGAATGTGCATTGTTCTTTTTTCTACTTCTCTATGTTTTGAAGGGCATTAATGGGCCATCATCGAGACAAAAATGTAATCAAAAGAAACAAAACCAAATTCTAAGGTCATCCAAACTGATTTAGTAATTGGTGTTTTCACATATTTTACTAGAGATTGGTCTAGAGTATCAAGACAAGCTTAGTAAATTTTGATGGTACTCTCAAAAATACAATGGCCTACAAAATTCTGAAGACATAATCTAACGCAGGTATGGTTTTCCTAGCTTTTAGAAATGCAACCCAAAAAAATACTCTCATAACACTAAACATGCCATATGAGCACTCATAAATTTAGGGTTGCACTCGCTTTTGGCATTATTTAACAAGATTTACTATTTACAAAAGAAAGATGCTAAAAACAATATCAAAATGAAACACGAGACTTGAAATAGCATGTCGTACTAACCATACACTATATTGGAGTAAATATCCCAATACAAAGAACTTTCTAAATTCTTCTGTTAAAAAGAGAAAATTGATTGCATTAAAAGAAATTCAAATTTACAAAAAAGTGAACTAGCTGTCCACTAACCCTAATAACATTGAGAATTTACATGTAGAATAAATAACAGCTCCAAAAAAAAGCTTATCCAGTCTATGGCAATGAAACGGCTTCAGAAGGCCTTTAAATGCTTGAACAAAGAACATTTTAAATTTATCAGGAAATGTTGCTCTTCTTCCACAGAATCAAGCACGGTTTTGCAGTTTTTGCCATCCCCATAATGTCTAAGAAAATCTTCAACCACACCAGACAAATACAAATACAAATAGGAACAACTGCAAATATATAAGTGGCACACCTTCTTCCATCAGCAGAAGGATGCTCTATCCAATCAGTTTGGAGCCCTTCAGTAGGCTTAGGCTGAACAGTAGCTGCCTGAATTTTATATAATTACAGACACCATCAAGAAACTTATACAGTAGTGAAAGGACAAAAAAATGTCCATAGCATATAATAAGCATAAAAACTGAAAGAAGAATTTAACAAAAAGAGAAAAAGAAGATCCTGACTGGAGCAGAGGCGGTGGCAGCTGCTGCTTGTTCATGACTCTGCTGCAGACGTGTAATGGAGTCACTACTCTGGCTAACGGACACCCCAAGTTGTCCCCCAGAAGGATTACACGGAACATGCATCTGAGACATAGGCTGATTCTGAGGCCCAGTATTAACATTAACAGCTACCTGTGTTTGGCCATATGTAGATGGTGCAAACTGCAAAGAGGCAATAAAATGAACGGAAGGACTACAGATACAAAAGCAAACCATTACAGTTAACTATGAGCACATATAAATTTTCTTACCGTATATGATGCAGAGAGAGGTCTCCCCAAGCCACCTAAGCCTGGTGGGTAGCTGCTAGGGGCATGAACATTTGATTGAGGTAGTGATGGTCCAGATATGATGTGGTTACTTGGCTGAACATTTGGCAATGACATTACCTGTGATGGAGGTGGAACATGACTTGGAGCCAGTGGACCAGGTCTAGTTGGTAACTGTTGCATTGATTGAGGAAATTGCAGTTGCAGATTTTGAGATGGCAAACCAGCATTCATTACTGAAACAGCTTGTCCACCAGGCTGAAAATGTTGAGAAGGTACTGGTATATATTGTTGTGACTGTGGCGCTTGGACCACGGGCCGGAACTAGAAAACAAAAATTAAATGTAAATAATTGGAAAGAGTCTCTGGGTTTATATTAATTAATGTGAACAGGTTTTAGAAAACTTATGTAGAGAAAGGTATTACCTGAGGTGGCATGGGTGGAACAAAACCTCTAGAAGGATCCATAGAGCCAACCATTGGAGGTTGATAAGGCATCTTCCAGTGGGGGGGGAAAAAACAGAGATTAATTGAAATGTTAGCACAATCACAATATGGCAAAGATTAAGATTACTAGTGACTTCACATAGCACCAGCAATCTTCTAATGATACAAAAAATAAGAAAAACAAATAATGTTTTTAAACTAATTATTGAAGTCAATTGTCTCCAACGATTTTAATTAAAAATGGCTGTTAAGAATTCAATTGCCACAATTCAAAGATCTCATTCCTAAAATGCTGGGGGTTGGAAAATTTGCTTCTCACGAAAATATCAACACACACACATCCATCACCACCACCACCACCATGAGAGAGAGAGAGAGAGAGAGAGAACATATAAAGTGGAACTATGACTCTGCATAACCTGTAAATATGTTTGTAATTCTTGAATCAATATATAGGATCACAGTCCTTTCCAACAATAAAACCCTTCACTGTGATGAAAACTAACAACATAAAAAGAAATATTATATGTTTCAATTTCTGGAATTAAAAAATCAACAATTGGTCACTGTATTATGGACAATCTATAGAACAAACCAAGCCTTCATGATGTGGGCGTGGGCTTAAAGTTAAAAAGGAGGCAATAAAAAATCTTAATTCACACGCATTTAACCCATGGGCTTACAAGAACTATAAGAATCAGTTTTTTGTAAACTACCTGCACCCCAGAATATGGAGCCTTATTGGCCATTTCAGCCTTGTAGTGGGCCTGAAAGAGTAACTGCAAAAGCCAACAAATACTACTATCAAGTTAATGATCCCCGAAATGGCACAATAGAATAGACCAACAAAGTAGAGTGTGTGTGTGTGTGTGTGTGTCAGGAGGAACAGCCACACATTAGCATGTATTAGAAGTAAGCGACGGAAGACATGAGACTTTGTAACATATACATTAAATTATGAGAAAAGGGCAAATTGCAACATACACACAGCAACTACCACAGTAATTGCAGCAAGGTCTAACCATAAAAAATAAAAAATAAAAAAGGGTCTCAACCATGCACCAATGAGATTACAAGTGAGTCACAAGAGATGCAAAATAGTCACCTTCATGCAGTTTAGAAATAAGAAGAACATGCATCACTGATACAACATTCTTGCCATATTTTCAGTTAAAATATTTCTTCACAAAAGTACTGATGAGACAATAAAAGGATTTAGACATCTTCATCATTGTATGGTAGTTGGAAAGATCAACTTTGTTTTCATTATTTAAGGCTATACGGACTTGAACCGTAGACCTTCTCGTACACAGAAGGTAGACAATTAAAAGCTTACTCTCATGTTTTCGAAATTGGCACCCCCAAGCTTTTCTTTTTCCATAAGGAAATTGACCAAGAAAAATATTCCAAAACCTACTCCATGTGCAACTCTGGATTGGCATTTGCTCTACAACCTTTTCCTCCAATTATGTACCAAAAAGAACTTTTAAAAACAAAAAACATTTAAGTTTTAGAAGTGCCTATTTGCCATTGTTATAAAATAAACTGCTGAAACTACATGAGCATTTAGAACATAAAATTAAAAGGCCAACCTTTTAGCTCTGAAATAAAATAAGATTATTTTGAAATCAGAACCAAATATTGTGAGACAATTGAAAGGAAGGAAAGCAAAATTTTGAAATAAGTAGACCACCAAAAAAGAAAATGAATAATCACAAGTGATAAAGAACAACATGTGTGTGCATGCGCTCATATTGTAAAGCATTTACAATGAGTTGCATGTTAATTCGCTCAGTCAATAGACATAGCATCAATATAGCTCGGCCTAATTCAATAACAACCCCATTCAAAATATCTCTGTTTGTCAATGGGTTTGTTATTGATAACTTGTTTGTTACTGAATTCATAAAGGCATATCCATTATCTATTTATTAATGAACAAATTAGCATACAGCCGATTATAAATGTTATACCATATATTATGGATTCATTCAAGGAAACATTAGATTCAAGTCTAAATTGATCTGTCTGATAGGCAAACTTTTCCCAATTAATAAACCCACCACTACCATCTAGATAAGATTTTCATTTTTTAATGGAATATGTAAGTCAAGGTCTTAATCCTCTTCAACTTCCTCCATAATCATTAGCTATTCAAGGGACCTGAGGGTGATGTCCTAACACATAGGAAGACAAGGAAAGACAAAAGGCCATAGGATTTCGCACAATTATTACAGAAACACCCGTCTTAAGAAGCAATTCTTTATCAAATTTTGCATTTTCTAAGAGTCATCTACAATAAATTAGTCAAAGCCATTGCAAGCCTTAAAAAACCAATTATCTGAAAACAAGAGGAAGTCATTGAACAACATGCAACAATGCAATTGATGAGTTTGTTCCTTATTCTCCTTTTTAGCACACCAATACCTGTTTTACAGGGATACCTTGAAAATATTCAGTTTCTCTACTTTCCTCAATCTTTTCAAACAAAAAAATAGCGAATTGATTAATCAATTGACTAGAAAACAAAAATGCTCGAAACCACAATCAAATCTATGACAAAACCACATAATTGGCCCCATAGATATCATCAAAGAGCAAAATAATATAATTCAAGGTCTTGATTGCTTCTTCTCGTCATTAGTACATGATCTGATTTACACGTGGATATCACAAAAACAATAAAACTCCTTCACTTCCCACACCTTTTCTCAGCAAATAAATATCAAATTAATTAACACATTGATCCGATAACGACAATATTGGTAAAAAGAACCACCTTTTCCAAGACAGACATTACAATTCTTCCCAAATATATCTTAAAAATTCCCAACAGATTCACATAAATACCCACAGAAAAAATGTTGGAAGCAACACAACGTCTAATCAAACAGCACATCAAAAACACAAATTCATGTCGCAGCACACACACAAGGCAAAATTGAAGTGTCCTTATGAACCAACAACAATAATGCAGTTATCAAGTTCTCAACAAAATGGTCTCCAAGCAATACATAAGTCACAAACCTAATAAAAATTCAGTAAAATCCCCAAATTTACAATCCATAACTCCAGTTCGACTCCTAATCGAGCAACTGTAGCGCTAGGAGAACTAAAACATTCAAATAAACAGCTCAGAAAACAGCAACAGAAAATGAGAATGTTAGCTATTGTTACCAACACGGAGAAAAACACATAAGAGCAATTGAACGGAAAGCATTTGTTAAATTGCGTGAGAGAAAAAACAATACATATACTTAAAGGAAATATAATTACCTAGAAGAAAAACTGAGGGGGCAAAGAGCATGAGAGTACTGAGCTGATGGCAGCGGAGCTGTTGACTTCTGTGCTGAATGCAGAGAGAAGACACGACCATGGCGCTCTTGTAGCCGACGTCGCTCTTTCGTTTCTTTCGTTGCCCAATTAATTATTTGTTAATAATTAAATAAAAATAAATTAATAAATTATATTTTTAAAATAATAATAATAAAAATATAAATTATAAAAAAAATAAATCAGTAAAATATATTTTTCAAATAACAATATTAATTATAATTTAAAATTTTTATATTTTTAATATTATTAATGTTAAAACATATTCTAAAATTTCAATTTGTTAACAAAAATCCAAGTTTAATTTATTAATTATGTCATTTTTTATATGAATGATTAAATAAATTTTTTATTTTTTATTTTTTATAAAAAATTATTATTTAACCTTTTTATGTCAATTATGGGTGTAGAATAACCATTTATTTATGTGGTTATATTTTTTATTTTATTTTTATTAACTTAAAAAATAACAAATAATTTGATAATTTTATTTAATTTTACGGGGTACGAGGTAATAAAGTAATTATAATAAAATTAATATATATTAAAATAACAATAGAAAAGTATTAATTAGAATGGTCTTATTACGTGTTGATGTAATAAAATTATCTAATTAATAAAATAAAAAAATTTATTTATTTAAAAAATATTTTATAAAATTTTTTTACCATACTAATTAAATAATTAAATCATTCTTTTAATTTTTTATATTTATCACAAATTTATTAAATTTTTTCTACTTCATTGATTAAGTAATATTGTCAAATTAACTACATTGATATCATAAAATTGTTTCAAATAAATATTTTTCGTGATAATGTTAGTAAAAATGACAATAATAATAATTATTAAATTAATAAATAATACATTTTCATTAAAAATAAGAAATGTATCAATTAGTTTAGCAATAATGGAATTGAATCAAAGAACATTAACATGTATGTGTCGGCATGAGAGATAATTTTAATTAAGACGATTTTACTGTGTTAGTATTATTATTAATATAGTAAGATTATTCAATTAATAAAGTAAGAAAAATATATTTATTGATCATAAATTAAAAAAATTAATAAAAAATTTTATAAATTTATCTTATTATATTCTACTAATAAATATATATATATTTCATATTATTGATTGAATAATTTTACTATATCAATAATACTAATGTGATAGGACCGTTTTAACTAAAACTCATTCGTTATCATGAACATACAACTTTTCATTATCATGTAATTCATATTTAATTATCTAACTCAAAACCCATAATTCAATAGTAGAAAGAAAATTTAGTTTTATTATCAATTTGTCTTGTTTTTTATACTTAAATTTAAATTTATTTTATTTTAAAAAAAATATATATTTTTAATAAAAAGATAAATTTTTATTTAAATATTTATACATTTCATTCTTTTTCTATTTACTTAACTTTTTTGTTCTATGATTGAATATTTTATCCAAACAACATTCAAAACAAAAGAATTATTTTTTTCGTAACAGAGAGATTCAAAACAAATTTTTTGTTAAATATTCAAACTTTTTTGAGAGAGCATTTAAAATATAAAATAATTTTTTTAGTTCGATATTTTAAATTTTATCAAAATTTTTATAAATAATTTATAAATCTCAAAGAATGTGTCTAGATTTTGAGCAGTAAGGGTATTTTGGTTTGTATTTTATTATTTTAATTAAATTGAGTAAAATTTTAAATTAGACTAAATATAATTTTGACCCTAAAAATTAGGTCATTCGATAAAAAAAATAATAAAAAGAAAACAAATTTTTATTTTTAATTAAAATTAAAGTGAATAATACTAAATTTTTAGACCGTGGACTGAAAGCACAAATCCCAACTGGAATGAAGCTGTTCTGAGCCACACAATGATCCAGTTGGACTTGTCTTTAGATTTCCCGTGGGACCTAATCTTCTTTGTCATCGCCTTCAACGTAGCACTCAGCTGTGAAACTTCTCTTACTTTCTAGACTAGTCTCCCTATCCATTAAAATTTCTCTCTTCCACCATGTTCTTTTCCAACAGAACTCACTTCATTCGTCAACAACTTCTGCTGCAATGGCCACCCTCTTTCTTTCTACACGTTCTTCACCAAGAATCTGTTCACCCTTCTCTCGCTTTTCAAGCACACTCAGGAACAAGACCAAGAACAGAATATTTACACGCACCGTAGTTTCACGTTTTAGAAAATTTGACCAAGAATGTAATGAACAACATGTTTTACGTTTTGGGAAACACCCATTTGGACAAAAGAGTGGAAAGACTTTGCAGCTTTCAGTTTCCAAGTCGAGAAAATATTTGAAGTCTTCACTTAAAGAAGAGCAAGAAAGTCATGATCCTACTTCCAGTTCTCCATCTTCAGTTGCAGTAGCAGAAGAAAAAACAAGTGATACTGGCGAAGTTAGGAAAGAAAGTGAAAGGTCTGTGCGAGAAGTGGAGGCTAGCGAAAACGAAGCTCAAGAACTCGAGAAGCAGCAAGAAATAGACTGGAAAACGGATGAGGAGTTCAAGAAATTCATGGGGAATCCTTCGATTGAGGCGGCAATAAAGCTGGAGAAGAAAAGGGCTGATAGGAAGCTGAAGGAACTTGACAGAGAGAATAGTGATAACCCAATTGTTGGGTTGTTTAACAGAGTGGTAAGAGATAGTTTGACTCTAGAGAAAGAGAGATTGGAGAAAGCTGAAGAGGCTTTTAAGGCTCTTGATCTCAACAAGGTGATTATTTCTCTTCAATAGGATTTTTTTTCATTTCAAATTTATTTTTACATAATTGTTTCTGATGCAATCAGTCTTTAGTCTAATAATTTTTATCCTCTCTAACAAGTATGATGATGAACTGAGATTAGGCATATATGATAGTGACTAAACTACTTATTAAATATGAAGGGTCCATATTATAATATTTGTTGTGTCCAAAAGTGAAGAATAAATTTTACAGCGCAAGTTTATTTGTTAAAATATGTGTTGTTGTGTCTCAAGATGTCAGAATCATTAATTTATAAGCTGCTTACCATGCATGTTTGTATCAAAAGCATTAAGCATGTTTATGTTTTTTGAATTTGGCATGCAGTTGAAGAGCTGTTTTGGGTTTGATACATTTTTTGCTACGGATGTTCGTAGATTTGGAGATGGAGGTATTTTTATTGGGAATTTGAGGAAACCCATTGAGGAAGTCATTCCCAAATTGGAGAAAAAGCTATCTGAAGCGGCAGGAAGGGAGGTTGTAGTGTGGTTCATGGAGGAAAAGACAAATGATATCACAAAACAGGTACTTGGATGAATCATACTCCCACATATCAAATTTTAGATCGCTTTATAATTGATTTTTCTTTTTTCTTTTTTCAAATCTTCAGACAGTTATACCATTCACTGATTAGATTAGATTTACCAAATGTCTTGGTCATAATTTGGGTTCCATGAAGGAGTGATCCTTCATTTTGTGCTGAAACAGCCTGCCTGTTCAGAGAATGTGTATTCTCTTGCACAAACCATCTGCATATCCAATATTTATATGTTATGCAATTAACACCCTAGCGGTTTTATAATTTTGAAGTGGTTTAAAGTAATAAAATATCAGTCCTTGGGCAAGTGGAGAACAGAGAGGTTAATGCTTTATTTAAGAGGTAGGGAGTGGTTAATACACCTGGAATCACTTGACAATTGCTATGTGCTTCTTTACAATTTCATATTATTTTTCTGGAAAAGTATGTTATGGCAGCATTTTGAGGCCCTATATTGACAATGTTTTGTTCTTAAGGCTTGTGTGGTGCAACCAAAAGCAGAAATGGATCTCCAGTTTGAGTCAACAAAGCTGAGCACTCCTTGGGGTTATGTTAGTGCAATTGTTCTATGTGTTGCAACTTTTGGGACGATAGCTATAATGAGTGGCTTCTTCCTTAAACCTGATGCTACATTTGATGACTACCTAGCTGATGTTGTGCCTCTCTTTGGTGGATTCGTTTCCATTTTGGGAGTATCTGAGGTATGTTTTCTTGTGCTTGTGTACCACACTGCATTTATGCATATTTTCTGATACTGAGTTCTCAGGATATGCTCAAAAAGGCTTCTGCGTTCATTCTTGAATTAACTGATCTTAAGAGCAAATCTTGTTGCAAAAGCTGTTGTTTACCATGGTGATGAATAGGCCTAAACTGTATAGCTTAGCCATAAGGCCTGGTTTATGTCAAATTTAACAAATGCTATCTGCAAGACCCGCCTCTTCAGGTAAAGTTTACTGAGAGCTATATTGTCTGTGTTCTGCAGATAGCCACAAGGGTTACAGCAGCTCGTTATGGTGTTAAATTAAGCCCATCTTTTCTGGTGCCATCCAACTGGACTGGATGCTTGGGAGTGATGAACAATTATGAGTCACTGCTTCCAAATAAGAAGGCACTGTTTGATATTCCTGTGGTGCGCACAGCTAGCGCATATTTGACATCACTAGCACTCGCTGTTGCTGCTTTTGTGGCTGATGGCAGCTTTAATGGAGGTGATAATGCATTGTAAGTTCTTTTTACTCTTTCTTGCCTGAAAACAGCTTTTCCTTTCTAAGAATCAATGAATTATGAACACACACAATTACGATTATTTCAAACGTGCCCGCTATTTGTTTTATCAGGTTGTGATAGCTTATTTTGTTCTTTCTTTGCAGGTTCATAAGACCCCAATTTTTCTACAACAATCCCTTACTTTCCTTCATCCAATATGTTATCGGACCTTATACGGATGACCTCGGGAATGTATTGCCTTATGCAGTGGAAGGCGTCGGAGTTCCTTGTGATCCCCTTGCATTTGCCGGGCTTTTAGGTGAGTTTCTTCACCGCTTCTATCTTCATTATTGATTTTCTACAGAGATCGCAGTCCTTACTGCTGCTTCCTTTGCAGGAATGGTGGTCACTTCATTGAACTTGTTGCCATGTGGGAAACTGGAAGGAGGTCGAATTGCTCAAGCAATGTTCGGGAGAAACACCGCCAACTTGTTATCATTCTCCACATCACTTCTGCTCGGCATTGGCGGTCTGAGTGGAAGTGTACTCTGCTTGGCATGGGGACTATTTGCCACCTTCTTCCGCGGCGGAGAAGAAATACCTGCAAAGGATGAGATCACCCCATTGGGAGACAACAGGTATGCTTGGGGCATCGTCCTCGGCCTTATCTGTTTCCTAACTCTTTTACCCAACGGCGGAGGGACCTTCAACAGCTCATTCTTCAGCGACCCATTCTTCAGGGGGGACTTGTAGACAGGTTGCTCGTATTAACTGTACATGTATTGTTTACAACTTCGACATTTCCATCCATGTGTAAGGTACATCGTTGTTCTTTCATATTAGAGCTTTCAGCTCTCTAATGAATTTTAGAATACAAAATAAATTTTACATAAAATTATATTAAAAATATAAATTTATTTATATAAATTAACACGATAATATTATGATTGAGATTAAATAACAATGATATTGGCCTAATAGAATTTTAAAAATAATATTTATATGGAATCATTATTTAATTTGAGTAATACTGTTAAGGATCTTTTTATTAAAATTTAGAAAAGATGATTTTATGTTTTATTTTATCAAACTTGAGGGGAGGTAAGCGAAAATAACCTATCGAAAGTAAAGACGGTGTTCTGCAATTTAAGTACTGATATTCCGCAACGCTTTTTTTCACGCTTCGGCTTGTTCTTCGACCGTTTTGCTTTTCTTCTTTATCAATCCTTTGTCACGCGACCATGAAATTGAGATTGAGGTCTCTGGAATCTAGAGGAACCGTAAGACTCGAATTAGCCGCTTCATGTACTCTTCAGCAACTCAAAGAATCCCTTGGTCAAGCAATTTCATCGTCTCCTTCTTCTCTTCATTTCTCTCTCAACAGGAAAGACGAACTCCGTGGGTCGTCCTCTCAAGCGTCGCTTCAGTCTCTCGGTGTTACGGGTGGGGACCTTATTTATTACTCCCATAACCCGAGTGCTTTTGTTTCTGAAAATCAAGGTGGTGAAAATCAAGATGTGAATGTCCAAAACCCGAATTCGAGAGAGATTCCTTTGGATAATGGAATCGTTGCGAATTCGGGAAAAGATGAAAACTCGCTTGAAGAAACAATGATGGACGACTCGTCTCAAGGAATCCAACTTTTAGATAAGGGTAAGTCGAAAGAAGTTGTTACTTATGGTGATTGTGAAATCCCAGATCCAAGAATGGAAGTACAACAAAACCAAGTTAAAGAATCCGGGAAAATTGAGGTAAGCGGTGCTAATTCACAAGAACCGATATCAAAATGTGGTGAAATTTCTGGAGAAATCCCAGTTCAAGAAATCCCAATTGTCGGAGAAACTCAAGGAAAGCAAGAAACCCTAGAGTTCCCCAGTAGTGAAAATATGGACATCGAGGAAGGTCCAGAGCAAGTGCCTGTCAACAGAATGGCGGAGCCATATTTCATGAGGAGGGTACTCAGAGAAGAGTTAGGCGACGGCGTTGGTGCTCAAGGGCTCGCAGTTCTGGCAATCCATGCTGTTTTGTTGGAGTCTGGCTTTGTTGGATTCGATACTGTGTCAGGTATGAGAGTAGACCGGTTTGATGTGCCTGATCAGTTGCTGTTAAAAGGTATTTCAATGTCTTACACTCTGCAAGAGCTGTTGAATGATAGCTCTAGGGATGTGATTGAATTTGTTGCTTTAAAGTATCAAACTTTAGGACATTTTGTTAATGTTTATGCGTCTTTGGGTAAGGGTGATTCAGGAATTCATAAGGTTTGTTTGAATGCTTATAAGTTTGGTCCTATAATCGATGTAGCGTGGACCAATTCTGATAAGAAATGTATTTTCGATGATAAAGATTTGAAGAAGAATTCATATTATGGAGATGAAGTGTTTGAATTTTGGAAGATTGTGAAGGATGGGCTTGCATTGCCATTATTGATTGACCTATGTGATAAGGCAGATTTGAGTCTTCCGGCTTGTTTGATGCGCCTACCTACAGAGCTAAAGCTTAAGATTCTGGAGTCTCTTCCTGGTGTCGATTTGGCCAAAATGGAATGTGTTTCTAAGGAGATGCGATATTTGGCTATGAATAATGATTTGTGGAAGCAAAAGTTTGCAGAGGAGTTTGGATGTGGATCTGATGTTCAAGGAAAGACCAATTGGAAAGACAGGTTTCTTATGCAATGGGAGTATAAAAAGAGAAGAGAGAGGGCAATTACAACATGGTATCCTCGTACAAGGCCTCATGTTCCGATTATAATAGAGCGTATTCCATTCGGAGATCCTGCAAGACGGCATGGTGATTTTGACCGCAACCCCTACATGCCTTTTGCCCCTTTTCCTTTGGGACAGCGCCGCCAAGGGTTTGCTCATTTCAATGGAAGGCGGGATTTTGCTCCAAACTGTGATCTGGGTGGGATTTGAAGTGGATCTTGGTCGACACTCAGTGTCTGAATCACATGTTGTTGGAGGTACCTTAAGAAGATGTTACATATCTATTTTATATATCTATGTATATGTGAATAAAGTGTCTAATACTAAAAGGAGTTGTATGTATATGTGAATAAAGTGTCTATACTAAAAGGAAGTGCAAGGAGCACAATTTTAGACAAATATTCCAGTATGTATTTTTGTCTATTTGAGACTTTTCCTTGACATGGTCTGTTAGAATCTGGTGCAAATTTGATTTTGCAACTATGAATGGTGCAAGGCAATTGTCTTTTTATTTGTTGTTCTAACATGTTGGATTTTATTTCTCAATGATGTTAATGTTTTAAGGGAGTCTGTGTTGGCACGTCTATGCTAAACTAACGAGACATAGAGATCACTTTCTGCCTTTATCGCATTCAATAGCATATCATTTATCTGAATGGTAGACTATTCGCAGAAGCTCTGAGGGTTTAACCAAATTCATAGAGGATTATGCAATCCATTCACGATAACAACTCTGCTTTTTGAAGTGGAAATGGTTTCTAGTAAATATTATAGTGAAAAAAAGGTTTCAGACCACTGTTCTTTGTGATATTTTCATTGTGATATGGTTATTTCAATTCTTTTATATCACAGTGACTGATTCGATTGCTATTTTGACAAGGCATATATATGAATTTTTGGTTGGGATGGGCTATTGCGGATGCAATTTCCCTTCTCCACAATTCCAAGGAAAACTCACTGATATATATTCTGTGTGTGTGTGCGTGTGTTTGTGTGTATACACACACATATTTATATTCGTGGGTACTTTGAAAATGACGTCTGACAATGTTGCATTTGTTCAACTAAGTATATCTCCAGGATTCTGGATCCGGAATCTTAATAAACAACCATAAATTATTGTACTTATAAAAGTTCTATAGGATGCTGCTTCTGGAGTTGAAAAATCTGCAAGCGATATACTTTCATTGGATGAGGAGGATTGACATCATGTTTAAGAGACTACATATTAATTTTATTTTTAGCCTTTTATGTTTCATGTAAAGTCAGTAATTCTAAAATCTTTCTCAAGCCACTGTTGCTTCCCTATATATATATATATATATTAGAGCATATTTTCTTTGGATTTCAACTTCCGAATTTTTCTGTTTTGGGGCTTTTAAGCCATACTTTTAGATGGAATGCATGAATGCAACTGTAAAATTTTCTGTCGTCAGTTCATTGATATTAGTTAGTTTCAGACTTTCGTGTTACAGGGGAAGGAGTTCTTCATCTTCCCTGAGAATGGGTGAGAATTCCAATGAATAGTGTCATCAACTGCCCTGGTTCCGCTCCAAGCTTTAGATGAAATTGAAATGCAAAAGCTCTTCTTCAATATTCTAACCCGCTGTCCATCCAGTCAATGATTACAACATTTGTCATCATTTTCCAATTTTCCTCGGAAAATTTTCTGCCCCGAGACTGGGGAAGCAATAAAGGTTATTATTGCTGTTCTTCCTCTTAATTATTTGAATTAAAAAAATTTAATTAATTAATCACAAATTAAGAAAATAAAGAAAAGGCGTTGACTATGAGTCCTCCCAGTAACAGGGTTACTCAGAAGAGTTCTATATTAGATCAAAAACCAAAATTATATTATCATCAATCCTTGACCTAATAATCCCGGATTTTCGCCCCTTAAAATCAAATCTTACGCCAATACCTCCAATCATCATCAAGTTCTTCTCGACCCTCAGAGATAGCCACAATATTCTTCTTCCATGGAAGAAGAGCAATTCTTGACTTCTTCTGATACAGATTCTGAATCCTCATCTTCCAACGATGAATCGTCGGCAACAGCGATGGAAGTCGACGATGTTGCATCTGTTATGCAAACGGAGTTACATCTCATGTCTTTTCTCAAAAGGGTTTTCAAAGAAGCGGGGAGTTTCGCTGACGATGATTTCAGGCTTTTAACGGTCGCCGTTCATGCCGTAATGTTGCATTATGGTTTTGTTTGTTTTGTTACCGTCTTTCCACCGCCAAATCGACGGGGAAACAGCGCCATACCTTCCACCATTCGTGTAACTTATACTCTTCCTGAAGTTCTGGATCGTGGATTATCCGGTACAGAAGAAGCGGTAATTTTGTTCTTTGAGAACTCCGAAAACTTTGTTAATATACGTGGTTCTTTATCTGACACGGAACCTGTTATTCATCAGCTAAGCTTGAATCGAAACAGGTTCGCCCCTCCATTAGATTTAGCTTTTGTCAATTCCGATATGATCGACGCAAGGATTAAACTCCACGGTTCCTCTTCCGATCAGTATCCTGAAAACGAAATTTTCGAGTTCTGCAGACTCGTAAACGATGCCCTTGTCTATCCTCTCTTGATCGATCTTAGACAGAAGGCCGGTTTGCTTCTCCCGCCTTGCTTCATGCGCCTCCCTCACGAACTCAAACTAAAGATTCTGGAATCACTCGACGGCGTCGAGATTGCAAGAGTGGCATGCGTTTGTTCGGAGCTCCGGAACTTGTGCGCAGACGACGATCTGTGGAAAGCAAAGTGTGCCAAGGAATTCGGATTTGAAGACGGATCGATAAGAGGAAGTTGGAAAAATGTTTATGAACACGGGCACATGCTTGCTTCTGATTTAAATAGGAGACCTCCTACCGGGCAGCGGCGGAGGCGATTTAGGGGGCGGCTGCCACTTCCGAGGCTATTGCAAATCGCGAATTGGCGGTTTAGTGGCGATGACTTCTCGTCGATTTTGCGAAGAAGTCTTAATTTGTAGGTAAAGCGGTGTAACATCCCAAATCGTATATTGTTTAATAACAATTCCCAATTACTTTAATCACCAATTAATTACATTTAGCAATCTGTTTATGCAGACATCGAAATGAAATTATTGTGAAGTTAAATTTCTATCATTGTGTATCTCGTTTTAGCGGACCTTTTCCTTAACAATAGCTTAATCACGTTAATCAGCCATTAATACGTGCATGTGCAACGTGGCACTTATCAAAGACGGTTGTATCGAAATTCCATTAACTATCCCGTCACATTATCTCCTTCTTACTCACAAGACAACCCATTCCCTTGTTCAGCTCGCCGTCGCAACTAACATAGTCAACTGCAAATCAAATCTAATCTAAGAACAAGGAAACCTGCGATCCATGTCTTACTACCAGAAATCACCTGAAGCTGAAAGTCACGGCCATGTCATTTGCAGTAACTTTATCGCCTCCTTCCCTCTCTCCTTCAAAATATCAACAACAGAAACACCAACAGCTTCACTTTCGTAATTATCCCCAATTCCGCTGCACATTTCGCAATCTTTCTCCTCTCGAGGCTTCTAGAAGAACCTCCAACTTCTCGCAGGTTTACCTCTCTCTTTCTCCGTTTCTGAATTGACGCTGCTTTGATTTTCTGATCATGAGTTTGATTGCCTCCAGGGAAGTGATAATTTCGTTGAAGATCCTCGCAATTGGAGCCGTGCCATCAGCCGGGAGTTTGACGCAGATGACGATGATGAAGAAGACGAGGAGGAGGATGAAGATCGGAGCTTGGATCTGTTAGTTAAATTTGTCGAAAATGTGTTTAAGAAGGTTTCTAGGAAAGCTAGGAAGGCCGTACGATCTGTTTTGCCAATCTCAATCTCAACCAAACTGGTATATGACGAATCCAATTTATTTGACGCTTTTGTTTGCTTAAGGTGTGAATCCTGCTCGTATTGAATTGTATTTGTTGAAACTTAGGTGGGATTTTCTGTTAATGGAGTTTTAGTTCTGGCATTTTTGTGGGTTTTGAAGGCATTTCTTGAGGTAATATATCACTCTCTTAACATGTTTAAACATGATTTTTATTAATTCACTCTCAAAATGTTAACTTTCATTTTGTTGCCTAATGAACTGAGATTTGTAGAAATCATTATTTCATTTATTATAGTAATTATATAAATGTACTATTGCTGTTTGGTGTCAAGTTGAATATAGAAATATTTAGTTTGCATTTACTTGCTCAAAGTTGGAACTGTCATTTTGTGGAATTCTAGAGAATTAGACTTTGGCTTTGTTTAACAGAATGGAATTAAAATTATATGGAACTGAAAGTCATCTTCTTGAGAAGAATTTGAGACTCGTATCTTCGGAGTCGTTATTTCCAGCTCATGAGTTCAATTTTTTGCTATCGAACACAACCTTTGATATATAATAATCAGATGGTACCTACACCATAGTTGGACCTTCAGCTATCAATTTATTCTTTTTGGATGGACTTGCTCAATGATAGTATACTTTCATCACCAACGTGCATCAATGAATTAGAAGAGGTCATTTGTGTAAGGCTATGTTTGGTCTTGCTATGCTTCTACTTAGCTTTGAAAGCACAACAATCAATGTGTTTGATAACATAAATTTAAAATGGGAAACACTCCACAACAATTGTGGCTTCAGAGCCACAAAATCTCAACCCAAACAAAGCCTTAGTAGAGTTGCAGTGGGTTGAGTTGTAACAATATGTCACTAGTGTTGGGAAAAGTCAATATATGAGTAGAAGGTCAATAGGATGATTAAAATACGTACGGAGTGGTTAGAAGATTGTTCTGTGAAATTGAGTTTGTGTTTTTAGTGCTTATTTGTCACATATAATACTAGTAATGGTAGTGAATGACAATGCCATCTTTGTCCAGCGAGAGGGTTGCACCTAATTAATCTGAGTTGTTATTTTTTAATCCTGCCTTGGTCAATTAGTTCTACTAAAACCTGTTTTGTAAAATTTTCCATGTTTATTTTCAAGTTAATGCCTCTATTCAACTATAATTGATTATAATCAGTTTTATGCAAAGTGTTACTCTAGTAGTTAATGTTGGTTGGGGGATGGTTGTTCATTGTGCATACAATGACATGTAGCCAAGTTGCACTTTTTGTGCATGCTAATGTAACCATTGTGAGAAGGGCATACAAGTTTTTTGAATCGAGCACTTCATCATTTATAACATGCATTTCTCGCACTTGTAGTGTGGATGAATGCTGCATTATTTGATCTCTGAAAGGCTTCCAAACGTGAAGTTAATTGCATTGTTAAAAATTTGCTGTCTCATTTTTTTGTCCATATTTTGTAACATTAAATTCAGGTGGTTTGCACCCTCGGAAGTATAGTCTTTGTCAGCATCTTACTTATACGTGGTGTTTGGACTGGAGTAACCTATTTACAAGAGAGCCGCAATCATAGAATGGACGAACTGGACGATGAGAATCAAGCATGGACTGGCGCACAGCCTGCAGCTTGACATGTCAACTTTAGGAGGAAAACTAAAAAGTACAGCCCCGAAACAGAAATAAAAACAAGCTTAGCCAGAGGAGTGCTCGGAAAAGATGACAGAAAGACGAGAACCGTAAAGTTCCCGTTTTTGGATGTTGTTGTGACTGTTGTTCCAGTTTGACAATAATGTTCAAATATGATGATGGTTGCATGAAGATCCAGCATAAACTATCGCATGTGATACTGGTAGTGCACTGGAAATAAAGCAAGGAAATCCCTTGAATTCCCACATCGGGTAAAACGTGTACTATTTTGTTACAAATTTTGTCAGGACACTTGTTTATTCCCGTATTATTCTACTTTTACCCGGTTTTACGTGTAAACCAGAGATCATTGTTTGGCTGCATATTACATTTCCTTAGCTGACAAGAGTATAAACGCATTTCAAGATTAGCCTCCTGGATTTGTTTGGCTGAATATGTCATTGTCTTGCTGCATGGCCTTTGTAAGGCTTCTACTGGACTAGGATTATCCTAACCCACGAAAGGGACATTGATACTCCGCTTCCCAAATAGCTGAACAACGTTCGCCTCTCTGGCCTCCGGCAAATGGCAGCTCCGCCTTTGGTGCTGTCCCGGCAGAGCGGCAAAATTTATAATTCAAAAAATGTAAAGGAAAAGTTCAACCATGGTTAATATTAATGAAGAAACCCAATCAAATCCCGCCACGTTACCAATAGTTGCCGTCCTTCAACCAACCCCAAGTTAAGCCACCCTGGGTATCTCTCTCTCCTGCTCAATGTATCCATTCTGAGCCTCCTTCGGATCCATCCGTTACAACATATTTTTCTTCAGAAGGCGTCTTAATAAACGCCTTCCGTTGTGCAATTACTTGTTCGTCGTTTAAATCTGTTCGTTTCCGTCGTTTCCCTTAATCAGCGAGAATGAGAGAGTGCATTTCGATCCACATCGGTCAGGCCGGTATCCAGGTCGGAAATGCCTGCTGGGAATTGTACTGCCTCGAGCACGGCATTCAGGTTGGTATAAATTTGTTTATTTGCCGCTTTTTCGTTAATGTTTGTCGGATCTGCTATTTTCGGTGGATCTGCTATTAGGTCTGAACGAGTTGACGACGTTTTGTCATCATATGTAGTTTAATAGCTGCTTTTTGATTCATTCTGTTTGGATCTATGTTTCCTGTTTACTATGTTATCAAATGCGAGTAAATTGGCGATTTTTCGACTGTAATCTAGTAGATTTGCGATTAATGTCTAGTTCTCGTAGATCTTTAGCTTATTTCGCTGTGTTTGGTTTGAGTTTTCTTCAAATCAGTGGTTGTTAATGTAGGGTGGATTGCAAGCATGTCAGAACTGATTACAACGATGTTTTTAGTCGAAAATGCAGCTAAAATGATGTCGTTTTAGTGGAATAATCGCTAGATCTGTATTATATTTTTAAATATTTTTGGGATCTGAGTATTTATTTTTATTTTGGAACAGCCTGATGGACAAATGCCAAGTGACAAGACAGTCGGAGGAGGTGACGATGCTTTCAACACCTTTTTCAGTGAAACTGGTGCAGGGAAGCACGTGCCACGGGCTGTCTTTGTTGACCTTGAGCCCACTGTCACGATGAAGTAAGAACTGGAACTTACCGCCAGCTCTTCCACCCCGAACAGCTCATCAGCGGCAAGGAAGATGCTGCCAACAACTTTGCCCGCGGTCACTACACCAGTAAGTACCCGACTATCCTATTCTGTTTCATTTGTTTTTAGGTCCTATTTTCTGCATTTTTTTTCAATTTAAGAATCATAATGTATTATTTTAGATATCAATAAATATTGATAGATGCTTTTGAGGGGCCATACTTGAAAATTGAAGTATTATATGTGAGAACTGTTTTCCAATTTACATTTTGTTTCAATTTTGGATCTTGGAAGTGCAGAATTTTATCTATTCAATATTTCAGGGAAATATAGAATAAGCATGCTTTTACAATTTGGGAAATTTTGTGTATTTAATGGTTTGGTGCTATGTTGTTTTTCTTTTTTGTTTTTCGTTTTCTCAGTTGGTAAGGAGATTGTTGATCTCTGCCTTGACCGCATTAGGAAGCTGGCTGATAACTGCACTGGTCTTCAGGGATTTCTTGTTTTCAATGCTGTCGGTGGAGGGACTGGCTCTGGTCTTGGCTCACTCCTCTTGGAGCGTTTGTCGGTTGATTATGGAAAGAAGTCAAAGCTGGGTTTCACTGTTTACCCATCTCCTCAGGTCTCCACATCTGTTGTTGAGCCTTACAACAGTGTCCTTTCAACTCACTCTCTGTTGGAGCACACTGATGTGGCTGTTCTTCTTTACAATGAGGCGATTTATGATATCTGTAGGCGATCCCTTGACATTGAACGCCCTACCTACACCAACCTTAACAGACTTGTTTCTCAGGTAACTTCAAGCTTGATGATTTTCTTGAATCTTAATGGCTTTTGTTTTGGTTGATTGTTTGCTAATGTGTGTTCTGTTTGTGTTGGTTTCAGGTGATTTCTTCATTAACTGCCTCTCTGAGGTTTGATGGTGCCTTGAATGTGGATGTTACTGAATTCCAGACCAACTTGGTCCCCTACCCAAGAATTCACTTCATGCTCTCCTCCTATGCACCAGTCATCTCTGCTGAGAAGGCTTACCATGAACAACTCTCTGTTGCTGAAATCACCAACAGTGCTTTTGAGCCTGCATCTATGATGGCTAGATGCGACCCTCGTCATGGCAAGTACATGGCATTCTGCCTCATGTATCGTGGTGATGTTGTGCCTAAGGATGTCAATGCTGCTGTAGCCACAATCAAGACCAAGCGCACAATTCAGTTTGTTGACTGGTGCCCCACTGGATTCAAGTGTGGTATCAACTACCAGCCACCAACTGTTGTTCCTGGTGGTGACCTTGCCAAGGTACAGAGGGCTGTTTGCATGATCTCCAACTCCACCAGTGTGGCTGAGGTGTTCTCTCGCATTGACCACAAGTTCGATCTTATGTATGCCAAGCGTGCTTTCGTGCATTGGTACGTGGGTGAGGGTATGGAGGAAGGAGAATTCTCTGAGGCTCGTGAGGATCTTGCTGCCCTGGAGAAGGATTATGAGGAAGTTGGTGCCGAGTCAGCTGAGGGTGAGGATGATGATGCTGATGACTACTAAGAGATATAAGTCTCAGTGATGTCAGTTGTGTGATGTTTGTGTTTTTGCGTGCCTTGTGCCTTTGTGTTTGTTTATGTTTAAGACTATTTCGATTCTCACTTGTTTTCGAAGCAAGTTAAGAACCTTGATGTGGTTAATCAACTATTGACCATACACGATTAGTGCCAAACCTTGTATCTATTCGGAAATGAAATCCAATGAAGGTAAGTTGGTCAGGCCTATGCCTAATAAGTCTCTGATGTAAGCATATTACACATGGTATAAATTGTTTTCTTTGGACGTTTCATCCTCAAAGGGGGAAAATTTTGGAAAACAAGAGGAGAATAACATTACGAAACCGAACTGAAAGGCTTGTAGGTGTGGAGATTCTTAATGAGGCCCTGAATGGAAGCAGCGGCAGCAAGAAGTGATACAATCAAGCAAGTCCAACTCAGTACTCTTAACCATATCCAGGTGATTGAAAGCCGGCGAATCTTCGCCCGTGACACGTACATCTCTATCGGAAAATACACCGTCAGCGGCCAGAAAGAAACAGCTCCGAGCAGACCAAGAACACTGTTGAAAAAGGGAAATATCATCGCTATCACAGCCGTTGCTATCACATATATTGTTCTCCACGTCAACCGGAAAATGTTGATGTAGCAAACACCGTAGAATGGAAAGGTAACATTGCATCCTTTCGCTATGAGTTCACTCTCTGGCCATTTCTTGCAGCACCAATTCTCCATAATCGTAAAAATTGGCTGGCAGAATACCTGCAGAACAAAGCCACTCAACTCGAAAGTTTAAACTAATAGTGAGGATGGAGATTAGAATCCTTCTGTATACCTGGTAAGCTCCCGCAAGATGAACAACGATACACATATTGGCGAAGTCGACAAGCCAAAAGGGTTCGTAAAATCCAAATCCTGTTAAAAAGTTTCCCGGTGCTTTGTTACCGAATGCCGCAAATCCCAAAGTTCCACACAGCGTGTAGAATATGGTGGTGATCGACACTCCGACGAAGGTTGCTTTCTTCATCGCCTGGTTCTCCGGCGGGCTTGATTTCAGTGTATCCTGCGATGCTTGTTATTTAATCATTGAAATCTTCTTGCTAAAATTGTTATGGAAAATATGTTGGCTGATGAATATGGACTTCACTTGCCTGTATCTCAACAAGGACAGAGGAGAAAGCATAGGCGAAGGCAATGTCTCCAATGGCTTGTAAACTGCTCCGAATCTTTTCTCTGCTTGTCACATCCACTCCAACGCTCACTCCTGTTAAGCTTGTGGTGACATGGTTTCCCCCTCCTGCATACAGAAGATCTATTATTACGACGATGGCCATTTGGGTCTTAGAGAGTACACGTTAAAAAACTAGTGCATGTCTGACCTGTAATAATTTTTGCCAAGGAGAGGCCAAGGCCTATTGAGGAGTAAGCAAAAGACATGGTAGCTGCGAGAATGGAAAGCCCTGAAAGCTCATGAAAATTTGGTATTTGACTTAATATAACCTCTGTGATTCCAAAGATGATCATATACAAATTGTTTGATGTGTGGCACACTACGTCGTGGCCTTTCTGGTGAAAACAATTTGATCTTTTAATCGCTCTGCTTGTTGAAACACAAAGTTTAGTTATGATATCACCATATAAACAAACAGAGATGAAAAGTTTTAAGCAGCTTACGCCATGCTAATGGAGGCAGTGATTGTGTATCCAATAGTTGTTCCAACAAGATTGCCATATTGAGCTAATCCACAGAGTTTATAATTCTTTCCACCTGTAGAATTGAGGAACAGAGTTACAATCTGAAGATTTTAAGAAGAACCCAGATAAGAAAAATTGATGTAAAATAAAAATATTTATATTTTTCATAATTTTTTAGGTACCTAAATTGGATTTGACAACAGCCATGTAAGTGTAGTTTCTTCTACCAGTAGTTGGGCATCTGTAACAGTCAGCAAGAAGACTAGACGTATACCAAGTGATGAAGGAGAAGATCACCAGAGCAATGGGCCCTGCAATCCAGCCTAATTGAGCCATGGCCCATGCCAGTGACAGCACGCCTGATCCGATTACGGCCGTTATTATATGTGCACTCGCAATCATCCAAGTTCCTTCAAAAACACCATGCAAAACAAAAACACAAAATAAAAAAAAAATTGAAAAATGACAGTAAGATAAACAACCAAACCCTTAATGCAGAGAAGAAGAAAGCAAGAAAATTTATACCAGTTCGTTTTGGACGACCATCATCATCAAACTTAGAGTCAGAACTGGTACCTATCTCCATTGAAAAGCTTCCCTTCTGCAACTCCGTAGTCCCGTTTGTTCAGTGTGTGCCGGGCTTTTGTTTCTAGCAAACGAGAATGATAATGGCGGAAGGTGGGTAATAGTTCAGCATGCTCATTAATTTATACATGGAATTTGAAGGGGTCTTCTTCAATTAATTGCATAAGAATAGCAAATAAGAATGATAATAGCCAAAGATGGGAAATACTTCAGCATGCTCCTTAAATTAGCATGAAATTTAAAGGGCTCTTTTCCAATTAATTGCATGTGAAATCAAAATAAAGCAAGCAATTGATGGGTGAGGAGGTTGGTAATTAATTTGAGAGTGTCTTGTTTGGTAAGTTTATCTCAGGATGAATGATTATGTACTCCAAATTCTGCAATTGAGGTGTAAGATTGTTACTGTTGATACTTTAATTAATTACAGACAATTTGGCAACATGGGTATGGCTTCAGAATTGATACTCAATTCACCAACAAAGAATTTGGCTAGATTGCCATGGATTTCCGAATAATCAACAACTGTCGTGAACTTGGATTCTTCTAATATGATCTTAACTACACCTTAAAACATCTTCTGAAGAGTACGCATCTCAGAGGAGACAATGGTGTCAGCATGCTGGACGTTACATTGATAAGAAAAGTTCTTTTAGATTTACAAAGATAGAATTAGCAAAAGCAAGGAAAATATGCTACAACGAGCTATAAATTAAGTTCAGGAATCTAATGTATAGTAATGAAAAAAAATTGAAGAAAATTCAATTTGCACGAGGGGCAATTTGGGATATCCTTTCATCTTCCAGGATGGCATATGGATCAACATATTGTGGTGGTAAAACTGGAGTTGTGCTTCCATCATGAAGAAAAGTTGGTCCAAAATACTGCCCGACAAAAGAGGAAATTTGTTAGTGTCTAGCTTTCTATAACACAGCAGGAAAACCAAATTATGTTTAATTGATACAATGTAACAGAGAATAAAGATCCTCTTCGAGTTTTTTCTATTCTTGATTTTTAAGGATCTAGTGACTCATAAACATAAAAGAAAATGAAAATTTGAGATTTTATTTTGACTCAATTTTTTTGTTATTTTTTAAATTTTTTAGTAAGTAAAAATTACTCAAGGATAAAAAAGACTACGAAAAAATCCCAGTCCATGTAACAGATTACTAAGTACTCTGGGATCATGCATTGGTTACAAGCAACAAGTTAAGCATTTATATGTTCAGGGAAAAGTTGGTTGGAGAATTTGTTGGGATATGTTATTATTTACCCATGTATCTTTTTTTTGTCTTATTTGTTCTTGAATATGAACTGATTTGATCCCAGGACCAACAAGCATAGTCAGATATATGAATCTAGAAATATGTTCACACATTGGTGTCTCCTATGTATGAGTTGCTCTCATACCTTTGTTACTTTAGATTGTAACAAAAGTAATTTGAAAAGATGCAAAACCACTGTATATACAAGCATATGATGATGGGAGAAGAGAAATTATCTAGTGCATTAAAGGACAAGAAAGAAGCTTACAAAGTAGAGAGCAGAAAAGAATCCCACAGTTATCAGGATCAATGGCCAAAATCCCAAGAAAAATGTCCCTCCAATTGTTAGCAAAAGTTTAGCCCTAGGAATTAAACCCTGAAACAGAGGAAAATGTAAGTTAATTTCCTCATAAATGTACATATGGTGGGTACACAGAAGGTAATAATGTATATATTCAAAGAGAACAAACATTATTGGCATTGTCACCAATAACTTCACATGATATAATGCGTATGAGGAGCAGTTCTGACTTTCTTAGCAAGTTCGTTCAAGCTTCTTCAACACATAAAACAAAGATTTAATCAGATGAACAAGAATATGAAGATATATGAGTGTCCAAAGTAATTCTGAAACTACCACATTATGGTAACAACAAATGACATTTCCTCGTGAAAACAAACAACATTTCCTCACAAAAAAAAAAAAGTAATGTTTTACCGGATCCATATAGCTATGAAAGTTTCAAGATAATACTGATATTTCTTATTGTCCAAAAAGATTGATGCAGCTCTTGTTTAGATCTCTCTCTCTCTCTCTCTCTCTCTCATTCAGTTTTTTCTCAGTAAAGTTATGCGAACAAAATTTCTGCTTTCAAGGATTTAAAGTTTTGTTTGTGTTTTTCTTCTACCGTGGCCAAGGATTTCAAGGATTTACTTGGCAATGTGACCTAAGGATCCAAAAAGGTTTCAACTATTTTATGAATGCACATTGATATAAAAGACACTTTCTCTAAAAATAAGAACAAGTATCAAAGAACAGATAATGTCAGTATCAACAATGAGCTTTTCTCTGAAATTAAAAATAAAAAAATGATGAGTTTGTTCTTGGAACATCTATGATCCTTTTTTTAGTGCCAAGGAAAGTGATAGGGAGAGAGAGAATGAGAGTATAGAAATATAAATTTTGCTAATGCTAATCCAATATGTGCGACTCCTGGTGAGTGCATGTAAGTTTTAAAACAAATGCTATACATACAGTAACTCTTATGTTTCTGACACAGTTTGTCATTAAGCCAATAATTTCTATATGAATCAACAAGGAAAAAGAATGATTCAACCTCAAGGCCTTCACTGTTCAACGCCATGGAGCGCTCCCTTTGATTAGCTAGGCTCTTGTCTAATTCAGCTGAGACTGCATTTCTTCTTGAGAAACCTCTGTCTTCGTTTAATTTTGTCCCATCATCCAGTCCATAGTCGGTCCTGCTTGTGTCTTCAAGCAATGATGTTGGAGTCATACCCCTCCTCTTGAGTTCCTTCATAAATAGTGATTCAGGAGGCTCTTCACCTGGAAACCATTTTATATGACGCATAGAATGGAAATATATTGATTATTTAAAGGAAGGGCATCAAAATCAAAATTATTTGCCTCACCAGTGGATAAAATACTAGTCTAATAACTAAAAAAAAAGTCACAAGATGAACCAACATATGATTAAAGCAAGACTACAGAAGGAGTTTCCTAGACTGTCACACAGACATGAATGAAATAGCTTGAGCTATAAAGCCAATCGGTGGTCCCATCAACCATAAGCCGCACAATCTAAGAATTAATCATAAATTCACCTTCACCATTTCTATCATTTGGTTTATGTTGTATGCTTCATTAAGTAATTTGACAAGAGTTGGACTAGTGTCCACTCTCACTATAAAAATACAATCACCAGTAAACCCATTAAGTACATTAATCCTCAATTGTTTTAAAATCATGTGGAAGATTCCACCTCCATTACTGCGCTGCCTTTTCAATCTCTTTTTCGCAAACCATTGTTTGGCAACTTCTACGTCGAAGCAGATAATGTGTTGAGTAATAAATACAATAATCACTCAATGCAAACCCCATAACCTTGCAATAAATACATATGTTTTTTTTTCCCTTTACTCTCAAATAAAAATATTAACAAAATATATTTGGAAGTAATTTCAAGCCCCAAAATACAATCTTTGCAAACATATATAGGCTACAAGCTTATAGCCTATAAAGGCTTGCTTGATTTCAAGCAAAAGAATCTGTACCTCTCTCAGTCTATTTCTCTATATTGCAATTTCCCTCTTTCCTCTTACTTCATCATTCATTATAATTTTGATCTAGAATTACCTCTGCTGACTTTTCCATATCTCTCCATGATATAACATGAAAAAGTTGCAAAATTTTATTATTATTCTCCATTTGCACTACACTTCTGCTATAAAGATAACAACTTCCATCTCTACTAACAAACTTTCCTTCCAAATATCAAAATTAGCAAAATCAATAAGAAGAAGAAGAAAGTATAAAAACCCAAAAAAAGGAAATCAGTAGAACAAATAAATACATAAATTAAACAAAAAATGAAATATTAAACAACTTGCCATTGCTTTGGTTATCGCCCTCTTGAACACCACAGCAAACCTTAAGCTTTCTTCTTACAAAACATCTGGACTTTCTATAACTTGTCGACCTGAGAAAAACTTTCCGGGAATCCGATTTCCCGGGAAAGTACGAGTGGGAAATGGAAACAGGACTTGACAAGGTGGGTTTCAGAATCTGCAGAGAAGCAACAGCCATTAGTTATTTGTTTTCTGGCATCAATGAAAACAATTTTTGATAGCAATAATTTTATTTAATTTTCCCCTTTTTTTTTCTCAATTTTTTTGTGTTCTTAAAATCAATTCTGAAAGTTTTTATATCTTCTGTCCTGTCTTACACTCGTGTAGTCTAGAGGCGACGAGATGTGGGAGATTGTTTTCTAGCGTCACCCATGGAGCGTACGCTAGTATCACAGCGTTACTAAAGGCTAACGTGCGCGGAAGATGTTGTGCGACGTTTGTGGCTAGAAGTTTGGCAGTTGCCTAGCATTGGAATTGTCTGGACAATTTCGGAATAAGAATTTTCAGTGCTGACGTGATAATATTTAATTATTTATTACCGTTAATAGTAGGAAAATCCCATACCGCAATCTCTGTCGTGATACATGTTCTTGTTAGTCATAGCATAATCGGATCCTTATTTCTTTCCAAAGTAGTGACAGAACTCAAAATGGGAATGAACTCTTGAAGTAAGACTTGTCCTAATGTAGACAAAACTGTTCCATGGTCCTACAACATGGACAAAGTAAACGATGGTTGCCTCAACAGTTGGGGAGATGCTCAACTACTCGGGAATAAAGAAGGCAGACGTTTGCTTGCACGTTAATCAGTTGCATATAGATCTCTGTAGTTGAAGTTTTTACATCAAACACGGACATTTGGGTATGTGTTTTACCTGTCTGCTTCGCCGATGAAATTGTAACTTCCAAGTTTTGGCTGCCTCGTCATGCAATAAAAGAGTTAAAATAGATAGGTTTGAATCAATATGTTTCTTATTTTTTGAATTGATCAACTTCATATACAATGTTGTTTTTTATAGACTCCTCAGTACAACTGCATTCCTACTTACATGCAGTATTCAAAACAATTTAAACTTTGCGGAAGTTTCTCTAAACTAGCTAGGATCGGATATCTACTTGATCTTTCTCCTATGCTTCAGCTGCTTCAGTTCAGTTCTATTTTGATTTTGCTCCAGCACTTCAACAGCTTGACTTCCTATAACTTGGACATTGTCTTCAACATGCAACAATGAAGCAAAAAGCATGCTGGCGACTGGTAGAAGTATCTGTGATCGATGCTTAAAAGAGTATGTCTGAGATTGAGGTGTTGTGGTATTTAATCCGTGGCTGTCAAATAAAAGTGAGTGTCTATCCAATGCTAAGCTACACCATTAATTTTTGTGTGTGTCAAGATCTGTGTGCAAGAAACAAAAGGGAGTATCGTTGCAGACTGTGACAAGACTATAGAAAGGAAATGAACAGAATCAAAATTCATTTAGAAGTATATATCTGGGTCTAGAGGACCCGAATTTATATCATAATGAGCATAGAGTTAAAGCAAGAACTATAAATAAAGTTCGTCCATTACACAACTGAAATTGTAGGACTCAAGGATTTCAATGGTGCTTTCCCTTTTCTGAGTTACTGTTTGATTGAACATGGCTTTTTTCTTTTAGGAAATTTTTTTGTCTAGACGATGTTCTTCACCTGGATTGATTGGAATGCAGTTGAAGTAACATGAGCTGGAGTTAAATCTGAAACCACCAGAACTGCATCCCCATGTTTCACCATTCCCTTTCTTTTTATGAGATCTATGGTTTTTGCTATGTTATCTTCCATGTCATCTGAAAAATCAACAAGCAGGGGAATAACTCCCCATTGCAAGTTCATAGACATCCGGGTGCAGTCATCGTTCGTGAATGCAAATATGGGAGGGTATGGACGGTTCCGTGACAGGAGAGATGCCATATATCCATGTTTTGTGTACACAAATATGGCATCCACACCAAGATTGTTAGCTGCGGAAAAAGCAAAAGTTGACATGTGAATGCATTTAACAACAGCAGAATTTAGATGAGGGAAGCTTAGGAAAAGTAGTAAGTACCCATTTCAACGGCGCAATTGCAGATCTGCTCAGCAATGCGATCTGGCAGCAATACACCTAGCTGACGTGGATGGAGAGCACATTGTCGGTTCTCCTCACGACTCCATAGTTCCATTCGACTGCTGGTCATCTGCAAGACAGAGAGAGCCTTCTGTCCATATGGTCCAATTGCCGATTCTCCAGACAACATCAAGGCATCCGCATATTGTCTAACTGCTTCAGAAACATCTGCTACCTAATGATCATGCAAAGAAGATAGCCATTATAAGGAGATGTTCTCTGCTAAGTACACAATGGTTACCAAATCAGAATCAGATCATCAGTATAAACAGTTGTAAAGTACTACCTCAGCACGTGTTGGAGTTGGGTATTCAACCATTGATTCAAGAAGTTGAGAAGCTACAATAACTGGCTTGTTTAGTTGCCTGCATAAATGAGTAATTTTCTCTTGGACTGTTGGAATCTGTTCAAGTGGGATTTCAACTCCAAGGTCACCTCGAGCTACCATGATTCCATCCGAAGCCTCTACAATTTCTTCCAATTTCTGAAGAGACTCTAGGTTTTCAATCTTTGCCAGTACTCTTATGGATCTGAAATGATAGTGATTTCTCATTCACACTTATAAAAGGTCTACTTTTATAGTGATTTGTCATTCGTACTCAATAGTAAAGATCTCTTACTTTGATGATTTCGTAGAGAGGTATTTCTTCAAATGCCTGACAGAATCCGCGTCACATACAAATGACACGGCTATAAACTCGACACCTTCTGCAATTCCAAACTCAATGTCATCCCAATCCTGCAGACATGAAAAGGAAAATTTTAAATTGTTGGCATTGCAGTATCACATAAAGTAATCACCAGCAGCAACATCGGCAATAGTCAACTGAACTACTTTTGCTAACATTGATTGGGGATATCATCAACGAAAAAAAAAAAGAACAGAATAAGAAAAACATCGTCACTCAGCTGAAATTGTCCAGTCAAAATACTGTTGTGCACATAACAACATTTATTCTCCATGATCCGTGAACCAATGGTTGTTCTTCAGCTAAAATTGATAGCGATGTCTGAATAAACAAGAGGTAAAATGTCTATCAGACAGAATTCAGACAAACAAGCATAAGAAATCAAACCTTTGTTGAAAGTGTAGGGAGTCCATAATTCCTTTCCACCAGCTTCCCATTTCGCCAAAAGCTCAATTTCGCTCGTGGTAGGAAAAGGCCAGGATCTGTGCACTTACAACGCAAATCACTCCCAACTTTTTCGATCACCTCAAAACTTGCCATTCCACCATCAATAACGAGCTCATCACCCACTTCAATACCTACCAAACATGGAAATTTATTGAAAAAAGAGTTTAAATTTATTAAAAATACCCATTTAATTTCATTTATATTAACTGATTCTCCACTCAATTACCAGCACCTTCAGAGAAACCTTCATAATTTGCCTGAACTGTGAGTGGACGAAATCCCTCAAATTTTTGAGCAGTAAACAACCATACTGAATCTTCCTGATACCCAAACAAGACAAAAGAGCAGTCAAAACTTTGGTTTACAATCTCTCACTTTTACAGCAAAATTGAAATTGGAAACAAGAATCACAGTTCAAACTAACCAAAAAGTCAAATGGGTTCCTTGTTTAATACCTCAGCTTTGACAGAGGAAGGAGAACCATGATCAACAACGTGAATCTGACTGCCTTCTGTATCGATCATCACCGAAACACAAAACTCTTTTTGATCATTCAACCTTTTGATCTTCCTAACCACATCACGATGCCATTCCCTTGTGTTGTGACACATGTTAAGCCTAGCCACGTTCATTCCTCCCAATGCCAGTTTCTCCAAATCTTCCTCAGAACAACAAGCTGGCCCAATTGTACACACCATTTTCGTCTTCCTCATGCCTAAAAACCCTTTCTCGTTTAACTCTCTTTCTGACACAACATCAAACCCCAAACTCAGATCATGCAGACTTTCCTTCTCATTCTCATTTTCCACGTGTACTTCTGGTGCGTGTGCTTTAGTCCTCAGATTGCAACATTTCAACTTGAATTTTCTTCCAATGTTGCAAGACAGTAATCTTCGGGCAAGAATGGGGGTGGCAGAAACACGACTCTTGAAACCGATACTCAGTTTAGAAAGTATAGAATCATTCACAACAGCCATGGATGAGTTGAAGTGAGTCTCTTGGGTCAAATTTCAGTGAGAGATCAAAAGCTGAAGAGTATAGGTAACAATAAACTGAGAAGAAGTCAAGATTATCGATGATGGAGTTTGTGTTGTTCTGTATCGAAAACTCCGCCAAAGAGCATGGATTTTGGTCTTAACAAAGAGAGAGAATAATTAGCCTACAAGATAGCTAACAGTTGCCAGTTGCTATATATTATGAATAGTGTTTAGGGTTTCGGGGCATTAAATTAATTTGAAATTGTTGGCTGTGGGTGGAAAAAGGGCGGCAGTGGTGGCCATGGCCACGTCCACGTCCAATGTGCAGTCCAACAAACTAATAGCTGGCCGAGACAAAACGTTCAACTACACGTGCGGTTTTATAGCTGTGTATTGTCATTTTCATGCACTGTTGCGAGTTTCATCGTGTCTGCAACATTTTTACAGTTCAAAAACGGACACATACCAGCATCCTACAACGTGAAGTTCAAGAATAAACCCATCGCTTCCTCCTGGAGAAACATCAAAATTGCTGATCATGTCTGTGGTGTCAGATGGTCCCAAAAAACAACCTATGACAAGTCGTTTTTTAATTGCATGAACAGAACAGAGTATGCCGCATACATATAACATATCTGTTGTGACAGATCCAGTGATCAAGCAATTTTGGATTTTGCATATAGCATCATGCACTAGAATTGTTGTTGTTGTCTTCTGTCGGTTGGGGTTTAGTAGTATACGTTGCCGTTTCTATGACATTAAAGATATGTCTTCTCAGAGGGAAAATCCAGATGTTTCCACTTCGACACCGGATCAGGAGTTCATGTCCGGATGAAACAAGTGAGATATGTTGAAGTGCGGGCATGGAATGGTTGAACCGAGGTAGCTGTAGCAGACATGTGTTAGCACACATTTATCACGTTTTCTTCGTTGTTATTGTCAACAAAACAAAACAAAACGTGTCAAATATATACACAAGATGCTTTGTGGATAAAATCTAACGCACTTCAAACTTAATTATTCAGCTTCTCTAATTTCCCAACCAAATACCACCAAATTTCAACGTATATTTTAAAATGCAATATGCTTGTGTTAACTAGTTACAAGTTCAACATCAAAAATAAATAAGGTAAATATCATATATATGCGCATGCACGCTCACGTATATTTATAAATAAATTAAATAAAATATTATTATTATTATTATACAAAATTTTAAAGGATTAGTATTGCTTATCTTTTTATGGTACAAAATTAGTTCTTAATTATTGAGGGACCATTTAATTAATTTTTTTAGTTGAACATCGTTAGAAATATAATATTTTTACGTAACTTCTCTACTTCTACCTAATTCACAAGTAAATGAGTGATACCATTTTGGATGGATGTATGGATCGCCGTGGGCAGATGATTTTAAATAAATTTAGTTGGTGGGCAGGTGATTTAAAATCAATTTAGTTAGTGCGATTACATGCAAGCCATAGTCTTATTTGATGTATATAATGACAGGGTTTGTCTATGGTGCACTAAAATACTATTGTATTTATTTTTTTAATTTTTGTATTATTAATTTTAAATTTTTTATTAGTATTTTAAGTACTATTTGATATATATTTTATAATTTTTTATACGTTTTAAATTTTTTATTATATATTTTAAGTACTATTTATCTTTTATTATATATATATATATTTATTTATTTATTTATTTATTTAAAAATTGTTTTAAATTTTATAATTAAAATTTTTTTAAAATATAACAATATTTTAATATAGCGTAACTAATCTTGTAACGACATTAGATTATAAATAAACAATTATTAAATACATAATCAATCTCTCTCCGTGGAAATTGGACCATGATTCTCAACTTTTGGATTTTTGTTTATTTGTATGTATCTTGTAAATAATAATAATTGTAATTGTCATGGGTTGGGATAAAAGCATGCCAACAAGTAATTGGGTTACCAAACTTGGTGAGATCCCCAATCAAATAATTCCATAAATTAGTTAATTAGTCACTACTTATAAAATATAATATAATAAAGCATGCATCTTGACTTGGGTCATATCGCAATATGATTATATTAAGATGCTTGATATTTAATATTGTCAAATATTTAAAAGTCATTATTATTAAATATAATTGTCAATATTCTTATTTTCATGTTAAATAAAATCAAACTTACATATTTAAAAAAATATTAAATGTAATTGTCTAAATTCTTAAAATGAAGTTAATTTTAGCAAACACCGAGTATATTCTCTACTTATTTAGCCAAGGCAAAAGGTATATTCTAATAAAAAAAAAAAGGTATTTGACAAATACTTTTTTTTTTTATTGGCAACATCTTTCTAAGACTTCATATTTGTATGCAATCTAGGTTGTTATTGTTTGTCTTCAATTACATTTGCGGTGTCTTGCAAGTTTTCTAAGAGGATTCCTCGTTTTGGGTTGGTTTGAAAATGATCGATTTCAAATTTTACAAAGAGCAATTTTACAAAAAACATCGTCATAAAATTATTTGTCTTATTTATAAAATTTGCAACCAACTCATTGAATTGCAACAATTTGAAGCCAATTTTTTTTTTTTAAAAAAAAATTTAGGAGTTTGAAAGAATTATAGATCAAATTGAATTAAGATAAACTTTTACTTAAAATTGTTTATATTAAAAGAATAATGTACATATGAGATTGTCTACGCATATATATATATATATAAAACCGTATATCTAAACGTTTTGAGTTATTCATTACTTGTTTTAAATTTTTTATTTATATTTTAAATATTTTTATTATATCTTTTAGATTTTTTATTAAGTATTTTAAATTTTTCGTTTATATTTTAAATTTTATATTATTATTTAAAATTTTTTGTCATAAAATATATGATATATTCTATTATAACAGTTTTATATGTGATTTGATATTATAAAGGCGGTATTTACACATTTATTAATTTTTGTATCTAAATTTTACAAATTTTAAATTATTTTGAATTTAAAAGTGAATTAGTGAGTAATAATATTATTTGATAGTGTGGAAAGGGCCACTTATGAGATATTAAATACTTAATTAATATTTTACAAATATTAAGAATTAAGAATGGATAAGTGGAGATTAAGAAAATAATTAGAAGTTATCCAAAAAGGAGAGGGGGGGCAAAAATGGAAGAGAAAAGAAATGAGTTGAAGAGAAGTTTCCAAATCTTCTATCAACTCTAGTTTACTGCTATAAATACAGTAAGCAAGGACATAAACTTTATGCTTAGGCAGGAATTAATACAAAACCCAAATGAAAAATCCTCTCTGTTCCTCTGCAAAGCTGAAATCTTGAGTATCCCCTTACAAATCCCACTGAAAAATTACTGAAATCCCATCTATAAAGAGACGAAATCATTTGCTTTTTAGTTTGAGAGAGAGAGCTAACGAAAAGGTTGGAATTTTGTTTTGTTGGTTTGGTTTGCTTCGTTCCTGGTTTTCAACGGTGGGGGGAAGGAAGAAGAGAGATTGAGTTTTGATTGAGAGATTAGGGTTTTTTTTTTTGGAATTAAGAAAAGGGAAAGTGGGGATGAGGTTAAACGAAGAAATCTGCGACCATGAAGAAGAAGAAGAGGAAGATAGTGGAAATTTACAGCCACGAAAGCTTGTTGTTGGTTACGCTTTGACTTCCAAGAAGAAAAAAAGTTTTTTGCAACCAAAGCTCGAAGTTTTGGCTCGGTATACATATACACAGAAATGAATATACCGAATTTTAGTCCCTTTTTGTTTCAGTTGTATAATGTACTTAGATGTTACATGTGTTGTTGATTATGAATTTCTTGTTTTGTGGGTTTTGTTTCAGTTTTTTTTTTTTTGTGGGTTGCCCTTGAAATGGGAAAATCTTGGTGCTGTGAAATTTTTTTTGGGTTTCCACGTATTTTGGTGTTAGTTTTCAGATATATTTGTTTGTGAGTTATCATACTTTTAATTACGAGTTTCATTTTTTCTGGTGTTTGGGAAGTTTTTCTTTGCTATATAAGTTTATCTTTATATAAATAAAGGGATTGCCGGAGGTTTGGGATTAGCTTTTGGTTTTGGTTGTGTTTGATATGATTATGGCAAAAGCACTTTTAGCTGTGGCAGGGGATTTGTCGTGTCTTTTTCTTAGATGGTGAGATCTTCTGCATATTTAATGTAGCAATCAATTACGCGAACAAATCCTTGGTAACTGTTTTTGCTTAACTTATCAGTTATGCTTTGCTTTAGTGTCAAGAGGTATGAAGAATCTTGATTGTTTTTCCTAATTTAATATGGGAATATTCCACCATATATGCCCTTTGGATTAGTCTTATGCGAACGTAAAGTCAATGCTTGATGCTTTGTTCTGCAGTTGAAAATCACACTTTACTTAATATTTTTGTGTTCTCTTATTAGAATAAGAATAATTATTTGCTATTCTGTCCCTGATTTCATTGTAAATTATGTTTTTGTGACTATGGAAAATCAATAGAACCATTAGCTCAGATTTCTGCCCAATTTTTCAATAAATGAATTTTCTACTTTAAATGCAACTATTTTTGTGCGCATGTGAGTAAACAGTGAACATCTTGTATGACCAATATCAACTGGCTAATTCAACTCTCAATTAATGCATGTTTGAATTTATTTCATTTTTGATGATTGTGAGACCATAAACAGATGGTGGTGGGTCTCGAAGTTCACGTGTTATATCTTTCTTTAGAGTTAATTTAGATATGATTTTTAAATTGCAACATTTAAGTTGTGACAATGGTGCTGGAGGTACATTCATTAAGAATTTTATGTGGCTGAACATTACCTCAAGCTTCTCTCTTGACTTAGTAAAGTGAAAGGAGTTTGGTACTTCCATGTTGCTGGTTCCAATTTGGGCCCTACAATAAGTGGGAATAGTTATTTGGCCTTTTGTTATTACACTTTTACTTTGGCTTCATTATAAGTACATTCCTTTGAGGTTAGAGAAAATGAAAATAAATTTCAAGATGTCCATTCTGTGTGCATGTTTGCATATAAAAATTTTGACCTGTCAATAACAATCAATGATGTCCGTTTTTGGCTGGTGCAGGAAGAAGGGGATAATATTTGTTGCAATTGATCTAAAACAACCAATGTCAGATCAGGGTCCTTTTGATGTTGTCTTGCATAAGGTTGGAGCTGTTTTCTTCACTGAGAGTTCAATAAGTATTCCTATCTAGGATCTCTTTATGCTAAAAAAGTATTTTGTCGCATATATAGTTGATGATCATTTTTTTTTTTTGGATTGGTATCTGACCTTCAGTTTGCGTCTTGAGGATTTATTTTCTTTTGTTTGTGGTTGGAATATGTACTTCAGAAGTAAGTAAACATCTGATGAATCTTATGTTTTCCCAGATGTCAGGAAAGGAGTGGAGCGAGATTATTGAGGTTTGTTCATCTAAACTTCGTGCTTTTTCATGTTTTGATGTACGCATGTAGCAACTGAACCTGTTATCCTGCTATCGGTTGACATACAACTTACCTTTTAACAAAAAACTATGTCATCTGTTCTCATTTGAGAATATGTATGAACTAACAGTGATTGGTTGAACAACAAGATCCCTGAACCTTAAAACTTATTTTGTCTGACATAATTTGCAGAGACTTGCTCAACTCATCATGAGTGATGATCAGATAGTTGAAATGGGTACCTCAAGAATTGAATGAAACCAGCAAGGATTTCACCTTTTTTGATTAATCTAGATTTCTTTAGGTGTTGGTGAGCTTGGTTGAAAGAAAATAATCTTGTTGCTCTTTTGAAGTTCTTTTATGGTTTCATTGATTTAGTTGGCCATAGGTGGTTTGTTTGGTGTAATTTAGTGGCAGTAGAAAAATTTACTAGACAATTTAAACTTCTTTCTGTCATGTTTTGACTGACTTGATGAATTAAAAATCAACCAATGTCATATCAATTCTTTGTCAACTCTGCCAGTTAGTAAATTACAATTTCTTTCATCATCTCCCAAGCTGTTTGGCTGCATTATATTCTCAGCTGCTGGTTTTTACTGCAAGACATTGTGCATCAGCATTTGAAAGAAAATGCACTGACATTTTAACAGGTCTAAACATCAAATGTGTGCCATTTTTAATCCCTTACATGGCTTACAGTTGTGTGTAAAGTGTTTACTGTATGTTACTTGTTCCAAATCTCAATAGGTATTCTCCCAGTAGCCTAGCATTCCTTTAAATTTAAGACCCAAGAGCTGGAAGCTGCAGTTGAGGCTTCTTATGAACCCTCAAATGCCTTCTGCCTTTCTTCCTTTTCCTTAACAATTTGTATCAAATGGAATAAGCTGATGCTTACACATTATGTGATTGTGAAATATTCTTTTCCGCTTGCTTCCTCAATGAAGGCTTTCACTTTCCACGGTGCAGGATGAAAAAATAGGTTTGTAAAAAGCACTAGTAGCTGGTATACTCTTTGGCTTTTATGATAATATGGGTTTGATTATTTATGGTTCCCCAAAGAGTGGACAGAACTTATTTAGGAGCTTTATTTTTGAGAAAGGCGGGTGCTTATTGAATAATGAATCAACTCTCCAACTAAATTTGTGACCCAACTGTAGATAATTGACTCAGCCCACTTTGATCAAGACATTACTGTTAAATATAATTGTATGGCTCTTAGCTTCAAGTTTAAGCTTTTATGTCTAGTGTCAAATTCAACATGGTATTAGAGTTAATTTGACCTAACGGTTAAGTGTTCAAACCCCCGCGTATACCAAAAATTTTAAAAAATAATAGTAATTATTTGGGTTCACGTGACAAAGCCCATAAATAAAATTGGGCTCCCACGTGTGGGGGAATATTAAATATAATTGTCTGGGCCCTTGCCTTCAAGCTTAAGCTTTTAGGTCAATTGGCAAATTCAACAATTACCTCTCTTTTTATTTTTTCTCAAAATTATAATTTATTTAAAGCATTGCCAAAGGTACTGGGATGTATCTGTTCTGTATTTAGGTGTCAGCATGATAGGAACCTGGATCCACTAACACAGGTGATCTAAGTTGTGTTAGTATATAGCAAAAAGCTTGCTGGTTATACATTTCACATTCTTTTGATATATATAATTTCTCTAAAGCATTTGCAAAATTTTTTGTAATGCCCACGGTTTGTGATGATAAAAACTTTGGTTCTTGGCCATCACAGGTTTTATGGATTATTGTCAATTAAATGGATGGAGTCCAGCTAACTTCCTTCAATTAGCACTTGTAGTGCAGTTCGTACATGCACACATGCATGCTTATTTTTTGATTTGAGTTGTGTGCTAATGCATTTTGCTTATGTATATTTATGTTTTTTTGTGTTTCTTTCTTGTTGAAGGATTACAGGCAAAAACATCCAGAAGTTACTGTCCTTGATCCTCCAGATGCGATAAAACATCTACACAATCGGCAGTCAATGCTTCAGGATGTGGCAGATCTTAACTTGTCTGATTCCCATGGTAAGTTTTGCACTATTTTGTTAACTCTAGCCACCATATCTTTAAAGATTCTTCAAATTTTTTTCTAGAAATTGTTGGTTACTTAGGTAAAATTAGTTTGTTGATTTTTGCATCAGTACACATTTTTGTAGGCAAGGTTTGCATTCCGAAACAAATGTTCATCACAAAAGATTCATTATCAATCCCTGATGAAGTTTTTGAAGCTGGTCTAAAATTGCCATTAGGTATGTTTTTCTTTCCTGGTTTTGCCATGGTTGTTGGCCTTTGCCTCATTAAAATTTATACATTCACCTCAATTCAATATTTTGTGGAAATTTTAGTTCCCGATGCCACAATGTAATTGAGAATAAATGATTTATTGAACTTTTTTGTATTGTTTTATGGTCTTCACATATTTTCCCGGTTTATTCATCATTTCAGTTGCAAAGCCTCTTGTAGTGGATGGAAGTGCCAAGTCGCATGAATTGTTCCTTGCCTATGATCGGTCCTCCCTCTCAGAACTTGAACCTCCCATGGTGCTACAAGAGTTTGTTAATCATGGTACAATGTTGGTTCTAGTTCATGAACCTCATCATTCCATCATTGTCTTTCTTTTCTGAAGTTGGATTAAATTCTTCTGCTCTCACCATTGTAGGAGGTGTTCTCTTTAAAATTTATATAGTTGGGGAGACAATAAAGGTTGTAAGGCGTTTCTCTCTACCTAATGTTGGCAAATGTGAACTTTCAAAAGTTGTCGGTGTGTGTCGTTTCCCAAGGGTTTCATCTGCTGCAGCTTCAGCAGACGATGCTGATCTGGACCCGGGTATTGCTGGTGAGCTTGTTGCCTCCAATTTCTGTATGTGCATGCCTCAAAAAATATATATTTGCACCCCAGCTGCTCACTCAGATTAATCTGCGGTTCTTGTTGCAGAGCTTCCTCCCCACCCTCTGCTGGAAAGGCTTGCAAGGGAGCTGCGCCGCCGGCTGGTGAATATTATTATTTTATTTTTGCTCTGGCAGCTGTTGCGTAGTGTATATATGTGTTGACACGCTTCTCTTAATTTATATTAGTGCTTCATTTTCATAGGGCCTACGGTTGTTCAACATTGATATGATCCGTGAGCATGGGACCAGAGACGTCTTTTATGTCATAGACATCAATTACTTCCCTGGTAAGTAGATCTGGGTACGGTGTAGCAACTCATCTTCTGTTTCACCGTTCACTTTCCCCTCAAATGATGCTATGGTTGGCTGTTTGGTTTTGGTTGCAGGATATGGGAAGATGCCGGATTACGAGCACGTATTTACAGATTTTCTACTGACCCTAGAGCAAAGCAAGTACAAGAAGAGACCTCCAAGTACTGCTGCTGAAGAGAGAGTTAATTGGAAGTAAAATGTCTCTTGCAGGTGCAGAAGATTCCTCTTCTTCTTCTTCTTCTTGGGGGAACAGGAATTAACAGTAGTCGAATTTGCTTTAACTCTGCCCAATCACAGCCATGTATACAAACGTTCGGTTCTCTATGCAATTTTAGTCAATCTAATAAATAAATACTAAACTGTGTGCCTGGCACCCATTTCAGCTTTTTCAATTTCTCTACCTGTACCTTATTTTTGAATGGGAGCAACATTTTGGCCTGCTTCTGCCTGTCAATCTAAACATTCTATTGTAATAATACCTGAATAAGAAGGGAAAGCTTGTGATACAATCATTTTTTCAATTTTATAATTTTCAAGGGTGTTTATCAAATTCACAACAAAAAAAATATATAAAATAATGATGTATGATATTTAAAATATAAATAAAAAATTTAAAATATTAATATAAAAATAAAATAAATAAATATAATACACACACACACACACACATATATATATATATATAAAATAAAGATAAAATGAGTGCTTTGTGCTATGTATGTTGGTATATACATGCATACATACAGACAGTAAATGGTAGAATCGCTTCTTCACCAAAAAGGGCACCACCTGAAAGTCAACCAAAGTTAAGGTTTATAAGCTCTACAAATACAAGATGATACCTACAGCCAATAAATTAATCACCCCCAACATGTATAAACTGTAACTGCAAATTGGTAAGGGTGCTTTTCATTGATGCAACCTAACCCTGGCTATGGCTATTCTACTGCTACCTGGAATATGCTTTCATGTACACTAGAAAAGGTGGCTTATCTAGACTATAGTGCACAGGAAGGCAAAAAGAAGAGGCATAATTGCAGTATCATACCCTACGTAGTTCTGGCACAAGTTTTCATGTGATCTAGCTTGGATAATTAACTTCTGAACTTGCAGTTTAACGCTTAAACCATGATCAACTTCATGGGTGTCTCCAGAAATTAAGGTGCTGTGGTCAACGGCATGTTGAATAGAACTAGCGGACAGTGGTGAGGATGAGAAATCACGTCCTGTAAGTTTATGACTCATCCGAGCCATAACAATCACAGCAAGTTCATTCAAAACCTCATTAGCATCTCCAAGTTGATTAACAGCCTGCATATATCACATTGATGTGCATAAGCATCATATAATAGCTCCATTTCAAAAGATTCTACTTGCAGGAGGATATCCTAAAACCTGAAGAAGCTCCCTTTCACGTGCACCCCATTGAGGTTGAGGAAGTTCTCTTCTATTTTGAGTAGACTCTCCGGAGTTCACAACAGCAGGGACATGAGTATTTGAAAACATTGTCAATTGCGGTATTTCATGGAAATTGAAAAGGCGCCAATTAATGAGAGGATCATGAACAAAGGCCTGAAAACAGATGAAACTAAAAATCAGCTTGCCACTTTTATCTTCTGAAGGCATTGTCTGAGTAGCATTAGAACACAGACCACCCGGTGGTTTCCTTTCACATCTTCTATGTGTTACACTTAAAATTAATAGCAGGATTTATAGCTTCAAATGATTGTTATTAGAAAAAATACTTACCGAAGCAGAAATAAAATGAAGTAATTCATACCTCCATCATAGCCGTGACACTATCCTTATTTGACCGCAGAACTTGCCTCACATTTTCACATGTTGAACGAAAGTTGCCCTCAATACCACTAACCTACAGAATATTAACAAAGAAATTAGCAAGCGCACTTCTATAAAACAGCCATTTTACATGGAAACAAATTCAGCTCTACATTTATTGTTTTGAATACAACTTTTCGGGGAACTTCTCCCAGTTCATTGAAGCTTCAAAGCAGTCCCCAAAATCTATGTGCAAAATTTTCCCACTGCAAAAGATAACAAATATGAGAGACTTCAAAAAATTTTATGTACAGACACCACCAGCTCTATCCTTATCATGATATACCTATAACGGTGCAGTATAAGATTGCTCGGGTGTTGATCCCCTAATCCAAGAAGATATCCGACCTGAAACAAAAGAATTTAGTCAAAGTAAATAAGGCATCCAGATATCCAGAAGATATACAAGGCTTCACTTTATATATATATATATATATATATATATATGTCATGGGGGATGTCACACACCCCCACGGGTGGCACTATTAGTTAATGTGATGGATTAACAAGAAAATGCCATGTGACAGTGTTGCTCATCATAATGAGAGTTTTTTTATTTATTTCCATTTTCATCTTCCCCCTCCCATGTTACTACATTTACTTATTGGTGATACCTTCTTGAAGCAAAATATTTATCCTCTTGATGATTGGCAAGATTCTCAAACAAAATTCGTTTAACTGTAGTGATGTATCCTTAAAAAGTAATGATTTTAATCAGCATCTCCATCCTATAGTGGAAGTGTGAACCAGATGGTCCGCAATCACCAAATGCTCTGGCAAGTGGAATTAAACAAGCACCAGGGCTTGACCCATTTGCAACCATAAACTATTTTAAATTTGATTAACCTGAAGTGCAAGGACTTGATGCCAGCATTACAATAAAGTTTTGGGCATTGCAGATGAAGTGCCAACAGCATATATGCTAACAGGTGCAAATTTTAAAATTATAGCTGCTTGTGCAGGTTTCATAAGTTGCTGGACACAATATTGAAGGAAAGACTATAAAAAAATAGGTTAAAAACAAATACAAAAGATGCACACACACACACACAGCTAAAATAAGAAAAGGAAAAAAAGAAAAAAAAAAGATGATGATGAATACACAAGGGAAAAAGCATACCATGCTCATTACTGCTGAACTTCTGGTATAATTGGTCCTCCTCTCTAGCCATACTTCCGAAGTGCGACTTTTTAACCAAAGAACCTTTTAAGAGGGAAAAAAAAGTCCTTGAAATAACATATCTCCATTGAGGGAAGAATAAGTCGTAAAGGGTAGAATAGGCTAATAAAACTCTCAGACAATAGACAGTACATACCCTGGTCAGATCATTTCCTTCAGTGTTTTGTAGAGCATGTTCAAATACTTCCACTTTGGCTATGAGAGGCAAATGGTCATAATCTGGAGCAAAACTTAGCATATATTTATGCTCAAGGTTTAAGGTGATCTGCAACCACAAAGATGCAGATGCCCTCAAATATCACGCACAACCTTAAGCTCCTAAATGAAGAAAATTCTGAACTTCATTTGACCAAAATAAACTATTTAATGAACTTCGAGGTACCTTCCTAGCATCCCTATACTCCCGAATAAGATGGTGCAGGGTGTCACAATTTGGAACCCATTCAATTAGCCCACTATTTGAAGATAGAGGAATGACAGAATATCGTTGAATAGGCAAATCCTTCTCTGAAGTCTCTCTAGCATTTTCCAACAAGGTATTCACCAAACCAAAAAGCTGACAAATGTGAATGTCAAACAAATTACTCTTGGGACAAGTAATAATTGCCTTAGAATCCAGATCTGGAAAAAATGGAACTACCACCAGCACATAGTACAAGCAGTACAAAATAGACAATGAAGTAGAAAGATGAAAGCACCTGCATGACACGCTCATCTTGGCGTAAATCTTCGTGACCTTTCAACAAGAAGGCATAATCATCACCATCACTCCCATGAATTGTCAATTTACGGGGTCGTTGTTTAGATGTTATTACAACAAGCTGGGTTGCAAATGATGCAATCGTCACCACTGGTGAATCTGAAAATGAAAATGGTGTGTGTAAATTTTGGGGAGCCACAGCAGATTTGGCACCAAAATATACTTGTGAAACAAAAATTTTGGTTTTACCATCGCGATATGTCCCAGGAACAGCAAGCTCTAAGTCACGGCATTCCAACAGCTCTGGAGAAACAGACTGTTTACACATTCATAGTGGATTGTCAGAACCACAACAAGGAGTTGAGTTAAAAATAACACAAAGGCAGAGTTCTTGCCTGCAGGTCCAAGGTGATAAGGCTCTGAAGCTGTTTGTCTATCCTCCTGAAGACATGATAATAGAGATCCCATGCCTGGTCAAAACATTATCAAAATGCTTAGCACTCAAATGTTTAGAGATACAAGGGGGAAAGTGAAAGCTAAACACCTAAGTGTTGACTGGCGTTTGTTTTATTTCAAAACCTTAGCCAGATTATTTTCTTTCTTTTATTTACCCTTAATACTCTCGGTTGACTAACCATCAATTCCAAAACCTTAAGCCAAAAGGAAAAGGGCTGACAAGAGTTTTTAAACTCTATCATTCCCCTTCACTTGTATGGTCAAATTTGAGAGGGAGTGTAGGTGCCATAGCATCAATTAGTATGATTCCACTCAACTTTGAAAGCAAAGCTAAAAAGGTGTTTGGTAACACCAACTTTTAGTAGGACCCACCAGTTTTCACTCAAATTTGATATTTAGCGCTGGCATTTCCCAACAGTTGTGGCTTAAACACCACCACACCTCAATACAAAATGGAACATTATATGAAGTTTGAGAGCATATTAAGCTTTGGTCCTGGTGTGCTTGATTTCAAATTTCCGCATCAAAGAACACAAGCAGAAAACACAAAGTAATGAACATTGCTAACCCAATTCCTTCAAATATTGACAGAAAATCATTGAGAAAAATGAAGTTTGGTAATAATTTTGTCCATACCTGAGTAAGCTCAGCATCTTTTCCTGTTCTCTTATAATTCATGCAACAATCATATGCCTCTAACAATTCATGATGGTACGCCTGCAATAGCTTGAAAGTATACATATTTAAGTACACAGATAAATTTTGATAGTCTCCTAAATGCTAAAATGTTCACAAGTCAAAAGTGTTCCGAAGTCTTAAGAAAAGTACAAGCAACAGTTATTTATCTGATTGACAACAACAGTGGTCAAAAGTCTATGCCTGGCAGCCTAATATAATCACCCCAAAAAAAAAAAAAAGATAATGGACAAGAACAGGAATATATGAAAATGATATAACCTCTATGAATGCTCTCTCTTTTGTGGTGGTATTCTCCCTCATAGCCCCTTCCCCAAGCATTTCATGCAATGGCTCCAACACTTTCAGCATCCCCTCAGTGTTATGTTCACCAAAATACAGACGACTAGCTTCTTCCAGTGCTTCATACCACAATTCATGCCAAAGTATTGCAACTCTGATTAGTTCCTTTGACACAAGTTGTGCCTGCATGTAAAAGTAGCTTATAAGAGAAAGAATAAAGAACAGAAAAGTATAATCATGTATGAATTAATTAATTATTTGACCTGATCCACAAGCACACCACCATGCTGCCGAACTTTCTCAACCACTTCTTGAGCTGTAGCTCTATGTAACTTGCTTATTGATTTACATGCCACAAGAAGTGGATACATGAGAGCCTGAAACAAAAAAAATCAAATTTTCTTTAGCCAGGGGCCCATGGTAGAAGCTTTTTTGAGTTGAGTTGAGAAACATCTACGGAAAAAAATGATCAGCAACATAAATGTTGGGCACAAAAATAAAATTAAATGCCTACAAAACTTAATATTTGTCTAGCATACAAGCAAATCAAAACCTACAAAAAGAAACCTTAAAATCTAGTGAACTACTTAGAGAAAACAAAAAATTAGTTCTAGAGCTCTATAATATCCACAAGATTTTAAGATTACCATTCCTCCTTCAATCAAATCCACCCACATGCCAAACTAACATTTAGGGAATCAAAGACCAAAAACAAACCTGTGGATGACTTTGTCCAATTCGGACCAGAAGCGACTGTATGAATTCTCTTATTGCATGGTTGTTTGAATGTATCCTGGCAATTATTTGAGGTAAAACAACAAGCCATGTGTTGATATTAACAAGTGCAAAACCTTTCTGTAGAGCTATTTGGACTTCAGCAGTAGCTCCATGGTTGAACCACAAAGTGAGAAGACGAAGTATATCCTGAATCAAATAGCAGAATTTAAGGAAAAGCTACTGAGGATCATAGTGCGTTTAAAACACTGAACAGAAATGTGGCTTCCAAAAATGCATTTAGACTTGAATATGCATCCTGAAGGCAAGTCCAGGATTTTGAAATCAGTAACCCTTACTTCAAGAAACATCCTTTACCTGTAAACTGTTATCAACACCCTTAGTGTCTGCCGCACATGCTATGGAATGAAAATATCCAGTGACAGCATGAACAACAAACTGTGAAGCAATAGAAGGTAAGCAGCCTCTTAGGGTATAGTGAGACATCACTGCTGTATTGAACAATGCCCATGAGTGCCATGCTTTCGCCCACTTTGGTGCACAATGAGTGGCATTCCTAAATGCAGCAAGAATTTCTACAGAAGCAGATGATTACTTCAAAAAAGATCAAAAACACTTTCAAAGTAAATAAACAATTTATTAATTATGAGTGCTAATCTACCTTGTATAGATTCATCATCCAATCCAGAAGAAAGTGCCCATTGCCAAGCTCCAAGTTTAAGATACACACAGGCAAGGAGTGGAGCATTTGAACTTGTACCAGTGGTTAAACTAGTTGGTGAAACCGATTGGATAACTGAGGCACTAGATAGCTCCACGGCTAAATTCTACACAGCAGTTCGCAGCCACAGAAAAAGCAAAACATTAAATTAGGACTGAATGACTATGTAATACTAGCATAAAGAAATGCTTCTTAAGCATAGTCTAGTATTTTTACACAAACAATACCGTATCTCTGCACGCATGGGTTTGTAAGATCTTTTGTAACCAGAAAGAATATGTAATACCTGCGGCCTAGCTAATGCTTCCTTTCGCTTAAGTTCCTCCCCAAGTGACCATTGGTATTCCAAGTATGCCAGCATTACTTGAGGAGGCCCATGAAATCGTACATTTTCATGACATGTTTCAGGGTCATACTGAATGCAACATGAAACAAAGTCACATAAAGAAACAGACAAATAAGGCAAAAAAATCAAAGTTAGTATGCTGGACTCCCAAAAATGCCTAAGAGCAGACCTGTAAGAGTTTAACTAAAGTGGATCGAGCCTGGCTAATTCTTGAATTTTTTCTACAAGGTGAAGCAAACTTGAGCCAAGTTTGAATGTCTTCTGTGGGTGGTAAAACGAGAGCTCTAACAGCCAAAAGAGCTTGCCAAACCTATATATTGAAGTAAAGAGAATATTAGAAGGAATCAATCAAGTTATTGAAGGCATATACCACTAATATTTATTTTTAAATTTGATATGTTGATTCCTATATATTTTGCTTTGACAAATATATCAACTTTTTTGAAAAGCAAGGGGGGAAAAACAGAAAACAGGAACTGCAAAGCATATACCTACCTCAACATTGCGTTTTGTTCCTTTTATCCGTTCAGTCCACATATTGCGGATAATGGCCTGCCTTTCTTTGGCAACAGGATTTCCCATGGGGAGAGTACAGTAATCAATTACCTGAAAAATAAAAAAAAAGGTTCATGCTACCAGGTAACAGTGCCGCCCCGTGGCCACAATAACAACCCCCCCCCCCCCGCGGGCCCAAAAAAAAAAAGAGACAAATTATAGAATAAACCTCCTCTAGTTCAGATAGCGGCTGAACATGGACCATATTGCTATAGGCACGCTCGTAACTTTCCAGAACCTAAAAAGGACATAGTTAGACTACACAATGACCCAAGAAAAATTTTTAGCAGTGTACTAAAGTGTTAATTTCTAGATCCGAGTAATTTGTTCCTGAGTTTTGAGGTAACTTGAATGACTTATGGAGTAACAAAACTGACCAAAGCTGCAAGCTCAGTGGCAAGGCATTTCCTAGCTCTCTCCACATACACACGTGCTTCATCATACTAAAAGCAAAAAGCATATAGTATAAATAAGTAACCATGCAAAAAGAGTACTATAAACATAGCTCAGAATAAGTACTCATCTAGTATAAACAATACCTTTCCTCTACGAACCAACAAAACAGCTCTGAAGAATGTCCCACTACTGCTTCCATCACCACTAGCAGCAGTGTTACTCAAACCCCGAAGTTTTGTTTCATCACCATCGTCTAACCGAGACACATATTCTGCCATTTGATCCCACTCTCCCATATTCCAAGCAGCATTTGCAGCCTGAGATAGCATCATTGGTATAAGCATGGGGTGAAAAATACTGATAATATCAGCACAAACATCAGAACATAACCATAGGCGCCATCTCTAGTCATGCAGCAGGCTCAGCCGGGGTCCAATATTCTTTGCAGAGGTTGTTAAGCTCTTCCCATCGAGCCAATGCAGCAAGGCAACGCATCCGCCCTACATAACACACCAAAATAGAATCATTTCAAGAAACTAACACAGAAGCAATGATCTCATAAGCATATAAGAACAATAAATTTACCTGCATAAATATTATTAGCTATTCAAGAAAAGTAGCACTTAATCTGGTTCAAGAGGCCAATTTGAGATGCAACTAATGTGGATGTTTAACAAACAAGGGACAGAAACATTATTTAATGGGTTGCATTACTGATGGGCCAGTGGACCAGCATATTGCCAAGTGTTGCCTTCTATTGAGTAGCTCCTCTGCCTGTAATATGCAAGGCAGATTGCAACATGCACATCAAAGCATCAATAGATACATAGCAAAGAAGATGTTTCAGTGACAAATCCTAGCTAGGAACTGCCAAACAAGCATTTATAAATTGAACAAAAGGGCACTTTCAGCTCCACTATGCTAACCTCAACAGTCCAGTTTATGCTTGATAGCAATGTCAGAACCGTCATTCGCAGTTGACATACAGAGGTTTGCAAAGTTAACATGATACAAGATCTAATGCAAAAGTCTTAGTCATGTGCACACAGGCTCCTAACAGTATGCAAGTGTATTACATTGTATGTCCATAAAATTAAGGGTTGAGATGGCTAAATTTGGTAGTTTGGCTTGGATAATAAAAATTGATACCCAATATTGGCACCAGACTGCCAGCTGCAGGGAAAACAAAGACCATTATAGAAAAATTTGGGAGAAGAAAAGGTACGTCGGAAAGCATGAAGCTTAAAAATCAGAGGCTTATTGCATTAGTTGGAATATCAAATGCCACATCCAAGCTGAAACTCTTCTTAGGGTATTTTGTTTTAGCAAAGCACACCAAGAAGAAAGACCTTAAGCAGTCTAATTAGCAAGTATATCATTTAATATACATAGTTTCCATCACAATGTAGCAACCAAGAAACCCGTTATAGACGAGGAGAATAAATCAAGTAATAGCAGTACAGCATGTCACAGTTGATATGGACCTAATGTAGCTTCCAATACAATATGTGCATTTGATGCTTGGGAGGCTCTGGCAGTGTAAGCCTTTAGTGCATCTTCCCACCGCTGCAATTTCTCATACCTGAATAAGGAGAGCAAGAGATGATTAATGTTCTGTTACTTGCATCAAGAACAAAGAGAGAATTTTTCCTACCATATTAGTTAATGTCATGATGAGAAAAAAATAATTATATGACTGTAGAGAATCAAGATGAGTTGAAAGTTCCCTGATTTATTTGGGGGAAAGATAAAGCAAAAGTTAGGAGTTATTAATGTTCAATGATACCATGACTCCTTCAATTGAACATCCAGATTTTGTTGCGCGTAGGTCAATATTCCAACAGCAGCCTAAGCAATAAATTAAGAAAAAGATCATGAGGACAGAAAATCACAGAATGAAAAGGATCAAAGTTCATCAAAATACAGCAATGCAATGAAATCAGAAAAAAATTAATTCTCTTTGAGGGCAACCTCATGCTGGTGTAACTGATTATTTATATGTATAAGAGCTTCAACAACAGCAACAGGGTTAGCATCCATCCTGTTGGAGCATGCACCTTCAAATTCCATTTCTTTATAATGCAAAGCCTTGGCGAATGCCCGACACTGATGGAGTAGCAAAAATTTAAGTTGCATGAAATAGACAGTTAATCTCATTTTCTACAACAAAAGTAAAAGAAGCATATTTTGGATTTTGTCGAATGTTTATTAGAGCGCACCTTCTCTGCTAGAGCTCCAAGCAGACAGATGTCTATAGGAAGAGGTTTCTCGTCATGTTCCATGAACTCTGCCTGCAAAGATAAGTTAATGGACACATGAGTTTACACAAAATTAATAATATTAATCTCAACACAAGAAAGACAACATTGCTGCTTTCGAACGAATTTACATTGTTTCTTTTAACACACTATTCCTTTTTAACTAAACAAAAGCTGTTTCAAATAAAAAGTCAATATTGAAAAAAAAAATTTATCAACAGTCAAATCCACCAGCAATGCAAATAATGTCAACAACACAAAAAGAGAAGCAGTTGGGAACAAAAAATATATCTCAGCATTGCAGGTTGCTGTCATATGTGCAAGCACAAAAGCAAATGAGAACAGTTTCGTGTTTTACATGGCTTCAGTTATTGGTTTTCCATCTTACCTTTGCCTCTATCACTTGTCATTGCACAATTTGTTGAGAATAAAATTGAGTATCAACTTAATTTATTGATATGAAACAAGTGTTACATCTGTATCAGTTGTCCACAAGATCATCCAAAAAAAAAAAAAAAAACCCAACAGGAACTTAAAAACCATACAAAAGCTTTCAGTGAGATTTACACTGATAATCCAACCACCCCTAGACATTAATTGTGTTGGAGCAAAAATTGTATAACTATCTTTCAAAGATTAAACTTTTAGCTTCATATTGAAGGCTTGTCTTTCCAATGACTAATCCTCTGCTGGGCATTCCTTTTTGAGGTTTTATAAGAAGAATGGTAGCAATGACAGCTTTGGAATTCCTGCATATTTAATAGCTAACACTTATCTACACTAAATATAGAACCACATAACACTTACCACTGTCTTTCCTTAACCAAACAATTTCTACCTGTTGTCTAACAACCACTGGCCATTGCAGTAGTCATAAAGATTCCACTCTTCAAAACCTTTCGTGTATATTCAATTTTAACTCATTAATTATTATTTTTTAAAAAAATAAAAGAAATACTAAAACAATCAAAACCACAATACAAACCAATACATTACAATAACTTTATTTCTTCTACTCTAAAATTTCTGAATAAAATTCTTTCCATTAAAAGAAAGGCATGTCAAAGTAATAACTATCATCTCATACTTGACTTCATAATCTTACATCAATAACATGAATACTAAATGCAAAATACAGGCATACCAAGTTGAGAAGTGTTGCAAGGATTTCAGGAGGAATATTTGGAGAGGAAAAAGCCATCTCCAAACTCTGAACTAGCTGTTTCTGACTAGTTTCATGCAGTTGTGACCAACAGCTAACAAAACCAGCAGCAAACAACTCCCACCCAGCAAAAGGCTGCAAAACTGAAAATCAGAACCTGATCCCCAAAGACAGATGAACACAGATGAAATCAGTCACCATACCTGTAATTGTGCAAGCCTTGCACAGGTTCGTAATGCTGGAGAAGGAGATTCCTTCAAAAGTTCAATGCTAAAATGCCTCATCCATTCTGCCCAATCTTCCTTGGTACTTCGCTGAGAAGCCTCTCCAGCAGTGCGTAAACGACCATCATTGACCTGAAAGAAACTTATTTAACGAATCAAAGAAAAAAAACTCAAAAATCCCAGAAAACAACAAAAAATGGTATGGAAGGCCAACGATGAAGAGACAGGACAAAAAAAAATATATACAAGGAAGGGTATGCCATGAGGGATCAGGAGAAGAATAATAATAATTCAGTGGTCCATAAAATCAAAATATGACATGCAGTCTACTAGAACAAATTCATTTTGATAGAATTCAACTCTATGGAAATGAACTGCAAGAAATTTGTTTTCTTGACCTTCAATGCATTCCAATTTCCAACCAACATGGCAGTACTAGCACCAATATTTGTTGTACTTCAACCGCCAACAATGACATTTATCTCAAATCAAAATTGTCAATGATACACAAGAAAATGATTTGATATTTTTTGAGAAAAATATACAATACACATAAATTGGCATGTCATGCATTGTAAAAATTGCCTAATCACCAAGGCTTTCTTCTCAATTACATAGGAACCTTAGCTAGCACCGAGAAAGGGCTTGCCTGAGTTTCTTGACAATTAAGATGAACATAAAATAAGCAGTATATATTGCTGCACATACAGCTGTATATCATGAATACCTGATGACCTCTAAGTTGTCCCTGAGCATCATTCACATCTTCATAAGGGTCACCCTCCACATCATTTAATGGGTCACTAATAACCTCCACTGGAACTTGTCGACTTAATCTTTGTGCAGCTGTACTCCCCAAAATCAGTGGCTCACATCTCTTCAAGTGTCCTTCAATTTCCTCAAACTCTCTGTGCTGAAAAGAGAACTACTGTCATACTCAATCTCAAAGGAAAAAGAAGTTTTTCAGAAAAATAATTACAGTGGGGACATAAGAAAAGACCCGCAGCTGATGTTTCAACAAGAGCTTGTGTATTGATGGAATAAAGATGGTAAAGTCCTCCCCAAGGGCATGAGCAAGACAACAAAGTGCATCAACAGCATCCTGCTGGAGCTCATCATTCTTCCTGTAAATAGAGAATCTACAGAGTTAAAGCTCAAGACTAGCATTATGCACGAGGTAAGTAGAATCTAGATTAAAACAATTCAAAATTGGAAAGCCAAAGCTTCCATATTGGTTAAAGCAGAACTAGAGGAAAATTTTCCAGGCTCATTCAAAATCATAAAATAACAAGAATTATTCTCATATTCACATAAATTTTATACCCAGAAATCCCTTGACTTTTTCTGTATGCACCGAGTTCTAAACTGGGCTCTACTGCTGGACTCTCCAACCTTGGTTGTAAGAAAACTGTTGGGATATAAATATCCCAAGTAAGAGGCCCCAAGGGGATCTGAAAGCTTGACCTCATGGTTGCATCTAAAGGTCTTTTGCCACTCAACCAACCCCTTGGGGTTAGAAGAAGAGATCATATTTAATAGCTGGTATCAGCAAAAGATATCAAGGCTTTTTATGGAAATCTACCATAAGAAAAGCTTTCTGTGTTAAGTCATTGAATAAAAGTTTAGTTCAAGATAAACAAAAGAAAGTACAACACTTATAGTGAAAACAACACACCTACACAGAGTCACACATACAGAGAGGCCAGGCAACACATAAGTTTGGGATGAGGCATGAAATCTTCAACTTTACCCCCCTTCTCTGGGTTGTAATGTGAAAACAGCATACATGTCCTTACAATCCACTATCTTACTAGTATATTTTGTTGTTAAAATCCAATATCAAGCATGATTGAGCTAACCAATAATTTTACTACACCTATTAACTTAATTCACAGGAACACTAAACGAGAAGAAAAATAGCTATTGACAAGATGACAATATAATTCAATTCTAATGATAGCTGGCAATCATTCAAATATAATTCTCCGCTCAGCAAAATCTGAAGGACACTTTAAATCTCAACAAAATATGGGATCAATAACACGGACAGAATCTATACATTGCGCCCACATCTGGTCAGGCCTCTGTCTACACACCTAGGCACTCACACCTATACAAATGTACATGACGAAACACTTTCCCAATTTGTAATTTGAGATCTGGGGGTGGAGACTAACCCATCCAACACAAGCTTCAAGTGATGCACAAGAGAAGAGATGTGACCAGCAACCTGACAGAAGAAAGAAAAATAACAAAGGAAATAAACTGACGGGAATTTGCACAAAAGGTGAGTGAAATTTAAATATAATATCAAATTTGAATCCAGAAGTTCACTAAATTTGACAAAGTTAGGCTACCAACCTGCACGCGAGGGATCAATCTTGTCAATGTTTTGATAGCAGCACGCCTTATATCCACTGAAGCATCCACTTTGAACAATCGAATAAATGCAGGAAGAAGTAGATGCATATGCTCGTCCAGTGTCCCTATATTGTGCAATATGAGAAACCTTTTCCCAGACAGACACATACACATACATAATCTCCTTGAGTTCTCAAAATCTTTATTTTTACATGTTAGAAACTTTATCAAGCCAAGAAACTTTCTATTACTTTAAAACTAAACAATCTCTCAGAAACAGTTCGGAAAATTAAATGCAACATATAATAAACAAATAAATTTTATAGATATAAAAAATCACAAAAACTTGGACCTGCTTCCGCCAATATAAAACACAGTATCTTTTCCCTATATGCTTTCTCTCTGCAGTTATAAATCACAGTGTAGCAAGAGATTAAATACCAACGAAAACTTATCCAAAGTAAGGAATACTAACCCCCAAACACCTCAAGGGTATGAAGAATGTCAAGAACATAGTTGTAGTCATTGAACCGTTCAGCATCACTCAGGACTTGAATCCAGCATGGGAGAATAACAGGAAGGTGCGTTCTGAATTCATCATTGAGAGCCAAGCAAAGCTGCTCCACAAGATGCAGAACCTGCATTGATTTTTTTTTGTTTTGGTTGGGGAGGGGGGGTTGGTAACAGTTGAGAATAAAATAGAAATATCAATAAAAACAAATATGACATGCTGATTATCAGGGCTTCCAAAGAAAGAAAATAGAAACATAACTACTTACCAGAAGGCCATGGGAAGTACGACTGGTCGCAGGCAAACTGAAGGATGACCATAATTCGTTTATCAGAGTGAACAATTCTTGCAAATATTCACGAATATGCTGCACAAGAATATTAATTCTGATATATTTTTGATATCCAGAAAACCCCAAAAACAATTACATGGTCTAAACAATTTCATGACATCTGTACCTACCTGGCGCACAATAGACACAAGAGTTCCAAGCTTCCATGTTATATAATCCTTCAGATAATCATCACATGTACGAACAGTGTGAAAGAGATCGGGCAACACCTACAGAAAAATGGCCAAGTAGAAGCCACAGTTCGTCAAACAGAACCCAATCAACATAGCCTCAATGAATAACCAAAACTTCAGTACAAGAATGAGATGTCAAATTTTAAAAGTTCGGTAAGGACAATTTTATCTGACTATTAGAAGGTGATTACAAATACTCCAAATTCCATAGCAATGATGCCATGGAAGACATATACACTCCTTTCACATGATAAGTATCCCGGCATACATGATTTACATACTTCAGTTCCAGAAAAGCAACATATAAGTTTAATAGGCAAAGGAGACATCTTCAGAGGGTGATAACATGAGAGAGAGAAAGAGAGCAATTCTGACATAATATGTCATGCTACGCAAACTAGTTACAATAAAAAAATTTGCATAAAACATTTTACAGAAAAGAAAGTTGATTATGACTGAAAAGTGATTAAACAAACCTTTGGTAAGTAAGGAACACAACCAAGACCCATCAACTAACCTCGCAACCCAAAAAAAAAAAAAAAATGAAACCACATAAGACAATAATCAAAATAAAATGTAGAAAAAAATGCAGTCCTTATTTTAGACTTACCTTGAATATGAACATAAGAGACCCAACCACCTTTTGGTGGTAACTTGCAAGTGAAGGATCCCTAAGTATTCGCATAAGAGAATTAATAGCAACCTGAATGCAACAGAAGATAGAGAATTAGAAAAAGCAAGAAAAATAACACTTACACATCAGGTTTAATCACTACCGTTGAATAATAATCTTCAGATGTAGCAAACGATGGCCAAAGGTCCATTGGTAATTCATCCATTTGTGGAATGTGTTGGCCTGAATCACTGGCAGCACGAGTAACTTCCCCATGTGCCAACAATTGCTGATTTCGTTTATGAGCATGAGGATCTAGAGCAACCACAATCCCAAGAACCTGGCGGAGCTCAAGAGTATTTTTAGCTTGAGAAAGCATCTAAACGATATAACTGAGCATTCTCCTCCATAAATAGCTACCTTAAGTACTTCACATCTGGTAGACCACCCTAACTCACCATTCAACAATTTCAAGAGCAACCCAAGCAATTGTGGGAAGTCATTATATGGACTTATCACATATCTGCCAAAATTATAGGACAAAAAGACATCAAAAATATATACCTAAGATGTTACACATTAAAACGAATAATGCGAGGAGACATTTTCTTCAACCAAAGTAAAAATTTTCCCACTTCACAGCAAGAGTGCTATGCATCAACTTAGTTTAATTCATTGTCACAGAGATGTTTCAATATCATTAGAAGTAAAATAATGACATGCACATATACAACTCATTTTGCAAAAGGGTATGAACAATCAAATGTTCAACGAAAAAGGAGAAAAACAGAGTTGGTTCAACATAAATACTCAAATGTGTGAAAGTCAAGTAATAGAAACCAACTAAAGAAAATATTCGCCTCATTGAACAGAAAGTCGATGTGTATGATCTCCAACATTACCAGAATATGACACACAAGAAAAAGGTATAGAAAATAAAGCAACAGAAGAGAAATGTCACATGCCCAGTACTCTACACAACTTGACCAAGAGTTGCAACAGCCACTTCACGTTTAGCGACAGCAGCTTCATCCAACACAGCATCAACAATTAAGGGCATAAGTTTGGATATATATATTGTCTCATTCCAAAACCACCCTAAACAAGAGGCACGATAGAAACCCGTCTCAGAAATAATTATAAACAAGTTAAAAAACTATGCTTGATAACAGGATAATAGAAACTTGACAGCTCTCTTCTAAACACCAAGATTAGCAGCAGTCAGCAGACAAGAAATTTGTTTTCTTCTCAACCAAAGAAGTTCCAGTTGAACACAATTAATAATTTTGGTATTGGCCATGTGCACACACTTATGTACACACGATGGCATGTTAAATTATGCACAGCACCAAGCCAACACCCCTCATTGGCCATCCATCCACTAAAAGGCATACTAAAAAGGCAGAGTACCATGCATGATAAGAAATCTATCTTAAAAGTAAAAGTTCCCACCACTCTAGCAAGATCTCCAACAGTTACAAGAACTCCACTGATAATGCCATTATTAGCATTGACTCCAGTGCCCTCAAGAAGTCTTGCAAGAAGTGCCTGAAAAATCAAACAGTCATTACACAAGGGATGGAAGGAAGAAATAAAAGAGCTTCTTATCAGGGATGGCTGATTGAACAGAGACGGATAAATGTTAAAAACAACATGCAAGTAACCAAACCTTGTGTATTGGAGCAATGTATGGCCGTATTAATCTTTCACAGTTCCGAATTAAACAACCAAGTAACTTTGCACTTTCTTCTTTGCATTTGTTGTCTGCACTGCTGACAATGGAAGAGTAGTCAATATCTGGCACTTTAAACTGATAGTAAAATGTAGATGTTCTTTGGGTCTCATAAACACATGGCAGAAAATTTCAAATAACAACCATCAACAACTTTAAGCCTATCATCCTTTGAACATCACCTTTGCTCTAAATATGTCAACAACTGAATGAGATGGTGACGAAGTGCTGGAAGAACATATGCAGGATTTTTTTCTGACAATCTCCCAGCCACAGAGATTGCATACTCTTGAACATCAAAATCCTATTACAAAAGAAACATCAAGATCTTGACAAAAGCTGAGACAAAAAAAAAATGAAAGATTGAACGACAAGAAATATTATATTTGAACATGTAGTCATTCAGCAAGAAAAATTTGCAATTTGCAGAATAGTTTTACACAAGTAGAACAAAATTGAGCAACTAGAAGGCACAGGAGAGACTACAAACACTGATGTAAATGTATAGTATTGCAATAAAAGCATTGTATGGATCATTTTGACTGAAAGATAGAGTAAAATGGTTTAAGAAAAAAGAAGAAAATTGAAATACTATGGAGGAGAACAATGCATTTCACTTCATTATGGGCTTATGATTGAACAACTATTTTAGAAATTTCTAGAAGCTCCCCTTTCACCGATTGGATGAGTGTTGACTAGGACTAACTTTCTTTTTTCCTTGATTCCTTGTATTGTTTCCTTCAATAAAGTTCTGTTTCATAGGATGACTGCTGATCCTCCTTTCATTACTTCATAGTTTCTGCTTTCCAATATTGTTTTCAATCCTTATCCCAAAAAATAAAAAATAAAAAACAAAACAAGCTATCTGACAATAATGGAGTCACATACAGACAGCATCCTGAAGCCCAAAACAACTTCCAAAATGGGAAGGCAATTTTCGTGACAAAATAAAGTTAAAATAAATACTGTAGTTAATTCATTGGCTTCGAACATGGAAGTTAAAAGTTCATTTTAATATCTCCAAGAATATTGCAAATCAAACCAGTTGAAAGCATACCTCATCATTTAAAGCAGCAAAAATTGCACTCAGACTATCAGCCTGTGCTAAAAAATCATCAAAACATCTGTTTTCATGCAGAGAGGAAAAGAGTGAATTGCGAACAGTAACATCAGCATCGGCAACGGCCGCAATGAGAAGCTTCTCCACAAGCTGCAGATGCGCAACATATCAGAAACAAACAGATACAACAGACAGCTGCATTCAACATTAAACAAGCAGGACATAGACTTGGTAACATTTAAAAATAACATAAATCATCCGTTTTATGTATAATCAAACCTCCTCTACAAGACGACGTTGCTTTCTTCCAGTTCGATTAGACCTACTAGTAGTAAACCGTGTACATGACACACCAGAGAAGGAATTTGCAACCAATTTGCAACAACACAGAGCTGCATCTTTTCGGATTGCTTTATCCTCGTCATCTAAATATATAACAACTGATTCTCTTGCAAACTCAAGAAGTTCATGGCCCTGGACAATATAGTAGCTTCAATGTTTAATTTAAGGTAAACATATTCTTCATATTAGAGAATTTCTGCATACAAACCTTGAAATTGAAGCGAGCAAGAGACTGCAAAGCAAGTTGCACTAGGGCTGAACCATTAAGGTCTGAAATTTGCTGAGGGTTATTCATCATATTTCGTCGCACCAAGGCAGCAGCAGGCCTTGCCTGGGAATAATGAGATTTTGATAATACTAATGAAATGCAGTCTAGCAGCTGATCTTGAACAGTTGGCAGTAATGATGAAATACTGAAACAGCAACCAATGTCACAGAAGATCAGAATTCCTTAATCAAATAATCAACATAAAAAATCTAAAGAAAAGTACATAAATACCCAAGTTGTACCTGACAGTAATTTGTTCGAGGGCATCTACAAGTGTAAAGGAAAGACCAGCAGAAAACAAAACATCCAAAAGACCATGAACATGAGGTTCCATAACAGGACCCATGGCTTTTGCAATGTTTCCAACACAGGCCAAAGCCTCAAGTGAGGGTTTACCTCTACGTGGAGCAATCTACACATAGAATATGCCAACAACAGAAATCTAGTTGCCTAGCAAATGGAAAAATCGTACTCACTTAGTAACCACGTAGAAAATATGACAAAAGAAAACAAAGTCATGAGATTTTATGTCAGTCAACTCCATCTATCTTACAGCTTCACGCAAGTGACATGTGATTGTTGGCAAATAGTGGAAAAGTTCCCCATCCAAAGCACCTGCCATCTCCCCAAGGGCAATGAACCCACTATCACGTTCAGCTGGTATTCGCAGAACTGTGAGAATGTGACTCATGCATATCTGCAAGATATCAAAGTTCCATGCACACACTATTGGGATAAGAAGTGTTATCTATGTAAAGATGATTCCATCCAAATTTTCTCCATACCAGCAACAATTAGATATTAAAAAAATGAAGAAAATTCCACAAACCTTTAAGTAGTTAGTAACAAATCGATCACGCAAGAAATGAGCAATGCGAGGTAGCAGTGAAGTTATGCTAAGGCGAACAAGCCGATCCCGGTGTTCTAAGTATCTCAGTACAATTTCAGCAACTTCTCTGTACCTTGACATCATGAACTCCCCCGTATTTCTGTCCAGATCATGTTTCAATTATACTCACATCAAACGTTAATCAACTAAATCCATAGGGGAATCACAGCCAGACTGCTATATCTTCATATCATACTGTGAGATCTTTCAGCAAAGCCTTGGAAAGCTTTTAATGAAGGGCATAACTCCTGAACATTAAAAGTCAAAGCTCTTCCGGAGATCCAACAAGAGATAATGATGGAGAAGAAGCTACATAGATATGTTAAGAAAACAACCTTCAGCTATGTTAAGGAAACTCCAAATGTCTGTAAATGCCAAAGCACCACATGAATCAATCAAGCACATAGATTCATGAAGACACATATCCCCAAGACACAACAGGAAGCAAAGAACAGTGTTCCGAAGTCCAGAGATTTCCCTTTTAGCAACCAAATTTTCTGTTTTAGCATTGGCTTCATTAATTTCCAAGAACAACAAACATGCAACTATAACTGTTGTAAACCAACTTTAGTAAGGTAGGAGAAGCAAACAACAGAAGAATCATCAAGTAGTGACTAATTGTTTCTTAAATGGAAGACATGTACCAATTTGGGAGATGTTTATAATTCAATTAAAGCATAAGAGACTTAAAGGCTACAGTTGCACAAACATTGCCACCATGTAATCGTCTTCTAGTTTTTCTTTTCTTTGCTATCATATTCAATTTGACTAAGCAGTTTAAGCCAAAGCAATGGAAAAAAAAAGGGCGACGATAGCAATTATAAAAAAATGAGAAATAAATGGTAAAATGGAAAAGAGCCAAGCAACTCTTTTTTTTACAAAGCCAATCTACTCAAACAAGAAAATGAAGAAACTTAAGTAGCAAAAAGTTTGCACTACACAAATCTCTACTTACCTCAAGAGCTCCCCAACTGCAAGTAAAGAACCATGTATGCTATGTACTGGAGCATTTCTACCTAACCCATCTTGTGTAGCCTCAAACATTTGATAATACCTGTCATAAAGGATATAACTAGACTTACTTTTCAAGGAAAATGTTGAAAAAGCTGCTCTTGTACAAATACAAATATCAATGAAAGTGTAGTAAGAGATGAAATTCTTTGGGCAGTCAAAAATAAGAGTGGACTTGATACTCTAGAAGAGTAATGCAACAGAATCAAATTAGATGATTCCATTTCTGAATCATTTTGCTAGCTCCTATGAAGACAAGGTTGAACAAGACTGTTGTCTCATTGCAAATTTTTGTTCCATTCACACTGAAAGTGGGATATTAGAGCAGCCAAAGGACAAAGTACAGATTGTCAAAATGAGGCATCATGTGCAGGACCAAAACTTCAACACAAATCACTGCATGTATTTCACTGCAATAACTATAATACTTCAAAGCAGAGTTTTCTATTTCCTCTTCCTATTTCCTCTTTCTCCCCTATAAATGAAATTTTTGATGTCAGAAAATATATCTAACTATTATCTAATTCAAAATTACAAAGGTACATATCTAACCGCTGCACGCGCCAGCGTGTCTCACGCTTTTCTATAACACGAAGGCAAGCACGCAATGCCTCTAAAGCTCGCACTCGAACAGCCAGTGTTGGATCCCTCAATGCAACCCAGATAGCATCAACAAATTCAGCAACATGAACATTGAACATAGTTGAAGCATTTTCTGCTGCCTCCTTCAGGAATAAAAAATAAAAAAAAATAAAAACATAATACATGTCCTTGGTAAGCAAGACAATTATGATAATTGCATCAATATTTCAATAAAAAATACTAAATTCCTGCATGACAAAACAGAATGGACTAAAAACACACAATTTCTACATTAAAGAATATTCATGGGACAAATTCCACGTAAATCTCAAACTTATGTGGTGCAAATTTTAACATACTAATTTCCCTTGTATTGCCCGTATACACCAAATAGGATGCAGAATAAAAAACCCAACTGACTAGATAAAAATTAACTATTTGCTGTGAGCAAGATGTCAGACTTACTTTCAAGATCAAGACAGCAGCAAAATGCCGATACTCAACTCTATCCCCACGAAGCCAGTCCAGTGCCATTTTTACCTGCAACCAGCAAACGATATACATCATGGACTGCTCACATAGACAGGGATATGCAACAAACCCAAGAAAACATATAACAACAAACCTGAAACTCCACTTCATCTGCAGTCATTGCTCCACCAGCCCTTGCTAGATGGCCAAGAACTTCACTAGCAAGGACCAAAATCTCACGATCATGCTTCACCTCAAACACAGTCCTCATGTAATTAGAGAACTTTGAAACCTTAGAGGCATTCTCACCAAGCGCCACATCTATCAACTCATCAATAGCTCTTAAAGCCCCCAAATTTTCAGCAACGTCATGGCTTTCTAATAGACTGGAAATTTTATCATATAATTGATCCATAAATTGTGAAAAAACTTCTCCACCAAGATCACGTGCTTGCTCTTCTATATGTTTCCTTAACAGTAATGAAGCGCCCTCCTACAAAGGATTGAATATAAATCAAACAAACAAACAAACAGTGATAGTAAACAAACTAAAAGCATACTATTATCCTGCTTACAAAATTATTGTTTCTCATCAAAATATAAGAGGAGCAAACAAACTTATACTAATACAGCATCAATAAGTAGATTCAAAATAACACATAGAACAACAATAAAAGCTTACAAAGAGTTATATCGAAGCCAATTGTCAAAATTTCCTTGAGAGTAATAGAAAATCAAACTAAGAAGTATTCTATAACTTTTTCTAAAATTTTCTCAACTACAAAACCGGAATTGAGAAGAAACCAAATCAACTAATTAACTTCATTCCACTTTGATAAACTGAACAGACTTAAAGAGACCTACCACCTTCAGTAACACCACTAACTAGAACTAGAATTCAGTTATAAACTTCATCCACTAATTCCATTTTTCCAAAATTTTCTCAAGAACCAAACAGAAAATACATTGACATTTACCTTGGGGTGTCCATGAGTGCAGCGGTCAGCAAGGATTCTGTTAAGCGCGTCGAAGCTGCCGCCACCAGGGCCGGACGCAGTGACTGCGTCCTGGAGGCCATTAATTGGCCCACTCCTCAAACCCTAAACCCCAATCTCTCTCACTCTTTCTATAACTAAGACAACAACTTCCGAAGTGTTTTCGATTCTAAAGAACAAACAAGAGAGAGAGAGAGAGATTCTGTGTCCAAATTTTGAGAGACTAGAAAAAAGAAGGATGAATTAACAAAGTAATTATACTAACGACGCTATAAGTCTGATAATAACAGACTCGTCTAAGCTTAGCGCTACTTTTGTTCTCGTCCTTCGGTTTTTTCAAATTTTTAAGTTTCAAAATTTTCGCAGTTGTAACATCCAGCCCCTAGTTTTTTACATATTTACATTTCAAATGAAAAATATTTAATTTTTTTCAAAAAAGTCCTTATCTCTTACTAAAACAACCGAAATATCTTTAAACATAACGTTTGCACCCTCGTTAAAATTAACATCTGAAGTGAATGTGTCATTAAGCGTCTCCAGATGTGCAAATTCGTCGTTGTTTACTGAAGCAGTGTACGTTTTGTCATTGACAGAAATGGAAGACGCCCACCAAATGAGAGTGAGATAATAATCAGAAGGTCTGGATTAATGACTGAACTAGTTCAGATCACGCAATCCAATCAATCAAAGCTAAAACTAAACTAAATCAATCAAAGCTAAAACTAAACTAAGTCAGCAACTAAATAGTGGTTGATTTGGCATTGAAGATTGCACAGATTGCAAACTTTTCTGGTTGTCACGGAGAAGTGACTTGGTTTCGGATCCTGCTTGAACGCCTGACTGGAGTAACAACTTCTTCGTCTCCATGTCCCTTCCACAAAACAAAAAGGCAAAACATACGAAAATATTTTCAGGTATTTGAATTGAAAATGTATGATCACAATGTATAAGCATGGGCAGTGAAATTTTCTTACATGCTTGCTGGGGATCCTCTCATAAGCGGTAAAGCTGCCATAAGACGCTGAACTCAGAGAGAAATCTGATGAAGCAAGAGACTCTCTCCTGTAATTTTTCCTTGGCTTCCTTTCTTGGCTCTGTGCTTCACTTGAGCTTTTGAGTCCTTTCTTGCTTTGAGATGAACTCTTGAAGCTGCTCATTTCTGATGAGCATGACTCTCCCAGCATATCATTATCAACCTCTGTCTGCCAATTCCCGGAAGCCAGCCTCTTGGCTGTGACTGAAATTGGACTGTAATCCAATGTCTTGGTCATCACAGATTGTCCCACAGGAGTTATAGCATTTGGAGTTGAGGGTTTTCCTTTCTTTGTATGGTTAAAGAAAACTGTTGCAGCAAGCAGACACAGCAGCACAAGCGAGGAAATTCTCACAACATTCTTTGTCAAAAATTTGTCCACTGCTGCTAAATCCTGTAAATTATCTAATGAAGCATCCAATTCTGTGTTTGGAGCATTCACTTCAGCTTTCCAAGACTCGATTTCAGAATAAGAATTCTTCTCAATTTCTAATTGAGGTTCCTTGGCTTCATACACTTTAGGTTGAATTTCAGTAACTTCTGAGGTTACCACTGGGTGATCTGTAACATTTATGTCACTTTGCAGCATGATATCATTGCTAACATCAGTTTGAACTGTGTCTTCTGTCTGCTCTGCTTCTGAATCGACAGGTTTGATTACTTCAGATAGGGTCTGCTCCTCAGATTTTGGTTCAGTGTGATCTTCTAAAACCCCATCATTGCTGTCATGTACTTCAATATATTGGTGCACTTGCTCCTCGTATCCTGCCCCATTATCTTCTTCGAAAACGACAGGTTTAATTAATACATCTAGATTCTCCTCAGTTTCGGGTTCTGTGTGACCTTCTAAAAACTCATCAAAGTCGTCATATACGTCAATATAATGATGCACTTGCTCTTCAAATCCTGCACCACTATCTTCTTCCAAAACCTCTTCCATGTCCTCATTTTCTTTAATCTCTTGATGACTCTCTTCCAATGGTTCAGTTTTATCATCTCTCGCCCAAATGGGTGCCAACAAATTCTCTTCATAGTTAAATTCTGCAACAGCAAATTTCAGGGACACATCAACCAAGTGATTCTCCTCGAGCAATGCCGACAGATTGCTGTACTGCAAATGACCCAGTTTGTGAACACCTCTTAATTCAGAAATCAGCTCGCAAATGTAAGAGAAAGAACTAGCTACCCACGGCCGAGATTTTTGAACCAGCCGCTCAAAGTTCATTTGGGCAAATTCAGCTATTTCTGGTGGGACATACAGATCATAGAGGCTTAACTCTTTAAGCACAGATAAATTAGTAACTGTGGAATTACTGATTGAGATCGCTGTAAAAGCAAAGACCAGGGCCACAAGGAGAGCAATGAACTTTGATTTTGTAAAGACTTCTGACTTTGACACCACTTGTGGTTGAATACTCTCCTCAGGCTTGTGGGTGCAAACAGTGTTTGGTTGAGGTACAAAACTGATCTCTTCTTCTTCTGATTCTTTCTCTTCTTCCACCGTTTCACCTGATGAAACACCCTCGGATTCTTCCACCGTTTCGCCTGATGAAACATCATCGGATTCTTTCTGCGAATCCTCGGACACATTTTCACTCACTTTACTGTCTGATAATTTTTCTAGCATGAAACTGTCCTCCAGCCGCATACCATCCTTGTTATGCTTAAGCTCAATTCTTGGGTTTGGCTTATAGTGAAGAAACTGAGGCCTGGGTGACAAGTAATTGGTTTTAGGATCATATGGTAGCATTAAAGGATCTGCATCAAGCTGTGCCAACATAGGACTTGAGGTTGAACAAGAAGTTCTAGGACTAATCTTGAATGTTGGATCAAGGTAAACACAATCCTTCTCAGTAATATTCTCCCAAGAAGAAACCACATCAATCTTCGGTTCTAAATGTTCATCAGATTCGAAATCTGAATTACTTTTCAAAGCTTCATTGTGACCCATGCAAGTAATTGTTGAGTCATGTGAAGCCTTAATCTTCTTCTCATTCAAGCTCATCTTTGGCTGTAACAAATCATCTTCAATTAACAGGCTTATGGCATCAGAAAATGAAACAGTCTTCTTCTTGTTCGAACAAATTTCTGGCTTTACATTGTTGTCTTCAATTACTTGGCTTTTTGCACCCGAGAATGATACAGAAGATCGAAGTGGCTCATATCTCTCGACCAAGATTTTCTTTCTTGGTGATGCAGTGAACTTTGAAGCTGCAGAAATTGTTGGTGACATGAAATTCTTTCTAGTCTTTGAAGCAAAAGCCGGAGACTGGACTCTTCCAGGTCTTGAATTTGAGCTTTTGCAGTTCTCTCTGTCCTCGTTATCACGCAAAGAACTAATATTTTCTTTGCCAAAGGAGCTTCTTCTAGGAAAATCTGCAACTCATCAAACACAAGAAAGAGCACACATCAGAACCCATAAACCAAAATTTCAAAGCATGGGCTTTGTTTGTTTGCTTGTGAAGATAGCCATATAAAACATCAAGAATATAACTCTATATACATAGGAAAACTTGTGCCGTTTGTTTCAAAAGAAAACATTTCCAGGATAATTTTTTGCTCTAACAGAAAGAATTTCAAGGTTGTAAATACAAAAACGATTCTTTTTCTTTGTTATTATTATTATTATTATTATTATTATTATTATTATTATTCTGACTACCAAGACATGATCAATTATGAAAAGATTCACCGAAAAATATGCATCATCATAGAAAATTATCCAAGAAAAATTTTCCCAGGAACAGTTTTCCGTTCACACAAATGGAATAAATACCCACCACAATCAACTCTAATAACAAATGACCAAATACATGCAGTGCATTTATTTTTCTTCCCCTTTCCTTCTAATCCCCTCAACTTTCTTGGCAACCAAACAAATACAACATCATTACCCAAAAGCCATAAACAAGAAAATAAATGAAAAGAATACAAGATTGATAGGTAAATGCAGAAAATTGAACCTGAAGGACTGTTAACGGCAGTGTTGGGATTGAATCCGCCTCTCGAATTAGCTATAATCGACGATGTTTTAGCAAATGGATTCCCACTAAAACTTCTCCTCGTGGGATCTTTACTCTCTGAGTTTCTAGCAATTGGGTTTGGCTTACCTGATGACATGGATGGACAGGAAGCAGAATGCTTGTTTGCAGACAAGAGAATTCGATTTTCTCGAGAATCGAAAAGTTGAATTGCTGATTATTTCAAAATATGGAAAGAAAATTAAAGCTATGAACCAAAATTTGCTGAGCTTCGAGAGTGAAGAATCTTGAAAGACCTTGATGAGAGAGAGGAGAAGAATGAATTGATAACGGCTAGTTTTAGTTTTCGAAGTTGGCAAGGTTTTAAATGGTAGGTTTTGACCGTTGAGGGCCGTTGGATAATATCCCTCCTCATTTGGAAGGTTTAGATTTGAGTAAAGGGGTAATGCAGCCGTTGAAGATCTTTATCTGATTTTTTTATTAAAATCATATTAAGAAAAAATTAATACTATGAGATTTAATTACCCATAAATATTAAATTTCTAAATTAAATTATAAAATATCTATTTTAATTATTATAATATGTACAGTTATTTGAAATAGAAAAGATAAAAAATATGTATAAATATGATTTTTTTTTTTTTGTGAATTGGCATATTTATTACTTTCTTATATTTTTGGGATTAGACTACAATACATGCATGTAGTCGTTTATTGTGGTACCAGCAAAGGCATTAGCTTAAGATATGTAGTCTGATGTAGTGGCTTTGCTTTGGTCTAATATAGCAATGGCAGAATCCGGCTCCACGAAGTGTTTACTACAGTTGGGCATGTTCCGGTTTGAATCAAGCTGGGGATGGCTTGGAAGACTCAACTTGTGAGCCTTCATATTCTGCTCAGGTTCAATATCCAAGATTGCTAATGAATGTAGTTTTTCCTGCTCATTGACTTCCCTTGGAGACTCTTGCTATATTTCACTGAAGATGACCTCCAAAAGGTTTTGGTGGTTTTAGCGTACTCTAGGCATTTGCTCGGTATTACAAGGGTTTGAATAGAAAAGTTCTATTTGTTGCTGATATTTCTAGAGATTAAAGGCATCCAGCTACCAAACCCTTTCCCGAGGCTAACATAAGCTGAAGCAATGACTAGATATGGTTCAGATAGGCCAGATACTAGATGCATTCTTGAGATGAATGATGTAATCATCTCCCTTTACCCATGAACGGATGAGGGATTTGTAGTTTTAAAGGTGTCGAAACTGTAATTTTCTTTTTGCATGCGTGTTATAGAAAGATTTTTTCATTGGCGCGCAGGTATCTGATGTTTTCTCAGGGTCTCCCTTGAGGGTTTTCTCAGGTACCTTAAAAAGTGGGGTTTGTCAAAGCATCTTCCAGTGCTTAAAGGTATTCAAACACGGCTCTCAAGAAAGGTGATATTTACAATGAGGCTATAAAATCTGGAATAAAAGGTTTGCCTTTCCTGAAGGTCTTGGATGCTGGTAAAAAGAAATAATATTTTTCTCCCCTCTCTTTCTCTCACACTCTCTCCCTCCATCGAGGTGAAGATGTTATGGTTTCAGTGTTCAATAAAGTTCCTTTCAGGTGCTGCTGAGGGAATTCCAGTGCTTGTATCAAGTTTCAATCCGCGAAACAAAGAGCAGTTACTGACACGATGCTCTGCTGACCAGGTGATCTGATTTTGTTTGCAGTGGGTCATCCAGCGTCAGTTAATAAAACTCTTGACGGGTCTCAGGATGTTTGTAGCCCGTGAGTTGGGCTTGATTGATAATGTCAGTTTTTGACCAACCCTTCAAATGCATGTAGTTATTAGTCTCTTGTTATACCTTACTTTTTTGTTTTTTCTTGATATTTATTCCAAGCATTCAATTCTGTGGGTGACTGATTTTCCACTTTTCGAACGGAATGATCCAGAGCGCAGAGGTGTGACGTTTGTTTCTTGTTCATTTCATGCCACCTGAAATATCAGTACATTAAATGATATATATATATATATATATATATATCCTAAATCATCTCTTTTATATTCTAATGGTGGTATATGTTATATGGAACAAACTGGTACAAGTATTCTAGTTTGTCATGAATTTTGCAGGCCCTGCATCGTCCATTTACTGCAACAAACCAAGAAGACATGGAAGATCTTTCCACTGCTCATGCCCTTGCTTACGATATCGTTTACAATGAAGCTGAGGTAACTTATTTCTCTTGGTTTCTTCAAAGCTTGAAGCTTTTTACAATTTCAAGACAATTAAATGTGCTTTCACCTGTTTTCTGTGATGCTGTGAGATTGGTGGAGGAAGTTAGAGAATTTTGGAAATTGTTGGTGTCCCACCTGAACAGGTCAGAAGACTCTTCTTAAGCTACCTCATGCACTTTGGTTGAGCTGCATGCTTTAAAGCCCATCCATCCATGTAGACAGTATCCTCAAATACATCATGGGATTTGCAGATGGTTTTGTCGAGGCCTCGCATTATAAATTTGCCCTGTAGCAAATACTGATTCAAGATGTTTCTCATTGATGTCTAAACATTTTTGGAGTCTTGCTGTCGACTAGTCTGCCTGAAAAACCAAATGGTTAAAACTTTTGTTTTGAATATTTTTCACCAGTTATTACTTCTTTCAGTGCAGGGGGGATCGCATATGGGTTGGATAGACTGGTTTTGGTGTTGGCCGGCAGCAATTCCATCGGAGATGCCATAGCTTTCCAAAAGACGACAACTGCTCAATGTGCTCTCACTGGGGCACCGTCAGAGGTTGAACCAGCACCATTAACTCTTGAGATCACTGAGCGACACAATCAATAATATATTTGAGAGCTGAAGCATGTCTGTATATACTAGAATTCCGTGTTCATTTTCCCTCTGTGGGTAAACGACTTGTACAATTTTTAGAAAGTTTGTTCCCATGAGAATTCTTGACAACTGTAAATGAACTCAAATTAAGGCAATTTGTTACATTAGATTACACTGCAGTATAGCCATGGCACTGAAAAACACAGAAGAATTCCACTGCTGACATCAACATTTATATTGTAGTATAGCCATGGCATTGAAGAATTAATTACACTGTTATCTGAACAGAAATATTTATTTTTCTTTACTTTTGTTCTTTTGCTCAACAATTTGTCTGGTTATATGCTCAACTTTTTGAGTGCTTTGCTCAACTATGTCATTATTCAGCATGCAACTCATTGAAGGTCTCCGGAACGCGGGCGTTCGTGAGCTCAACATGCAATTCACTCAGGCATACAATAAGGTGAATCAATTTGAGGAGAGGAAATATATAATTTGTTTTCAGCAATAATTCAAATGCTTCTTTGAGTGCTGAATCAATTGAAGGAAGAAAAGAAGTGCTGCGAAGGGCTGAACTTCTGAACCGGATGAGAAAAGTTTCTCCGATTGAGGAACTGAACTTGCCTCAGCTTGAGCAGGTAAAAATGTGCCTGGAGTATCTGAAGAAGAAAGTGGGAAAGCAAGCTGAGAATGTTCTGATTCAGAGTTCGAATCCGCCGCAGCAGTTCCTTGTAGGGAGAAGTTCAAATGGAGGTATTAATCTTCCATTTAATCATGCAAAGAATATTACTGGATTCAATCCGAATATGATGAATGACAATGCTGGATAGGCGGATAAACAGTTTGTTTTATGTGATTATGACTACAATTATCTGAGTTATCAATGGTTCTATATTATATATGCCTCAGGATTTGACTCTTTCTTATGGATGTTTGTCTTGACAGAATAAGGACTTAGCCTTGTCTCATGTTTGGTTGTATGCATGTTATTCCTCCATTACGAAGACTCTGGAGATCATCAAGCCTTAGCGATATCAGAGACAGACAGAAGGCCTACGTCGTGTGTGTCATGTTTTCTTGCAGATTATTTCTGTTGAAGAGTTCTCAACAACATTAACTGTGAAGGTTTTGATGATTTTGCAACGAATGAGGTTTGTTGCTTTCTTAGACGGCAACGATGTCTGCATGAATTAAACACCAGGGAAACGTTTGAGAAAATGAAATTAAGGAAAGACAGATAATATATTTCGATTCCTGCTGTATCTGTTCGTAAATATGTAACAGAAGATATTACTTTCCTCCATGAAGTCTTGTTTCCTAAACGGCTCATCAACAGCAAAGCAATGGAAACAGACAGCAAAACATGGCTAATATGCATGTGATATAAGCATTAAAGCAGCAAGTAATTACATAATTAAGTGGGAATGTTCATCAATTTGGCCAGTTAATACTGACTTCCTATGTAACACGATCAACTAATATAGATAATTAGTAATCACTAATCATGCATTAAGGGAATAAGATTTGATAACTTACAAATCTTTTGATTAATCACATGATAATCAAGTGAATTTGAAGGAGGGATTAACCCTATAACTGTTCCCATGTTTCCCCAACACAAGCAACAACAATATTCAACTTGTAATTAATCACTAGCTATGGAGAAAAAGGCTTGCATGGGTCGTCAAAAGATTCCAATTGCGAAAATACCAAAGAAAAGTCATCTTCAAGTTACATTCTCCAAACGTCGAGCAGGAGTATTCAAGAAAGCTAGTGAGCTTAGCACACTCTGCGGCGTTGAGATTGCCCTAATAGTCTTCTCTCCGGCCAACAAACCTTTCTCTTTTGGCCACCCCAACGTTGATTCCATTATCGATCGCTTTCTTGCTCGAAACCAGGCATCGGATTCCGGCACACACCGACTGGTGGAAGCTCATCGAAATGCTAACATTCGTGAGCTCAACATGCAACTTACGCAAGTTCTTCAACAACTTGAATTTGAGAAAAAACATGGAGAAGTTCTTAGTGACGTCAGGAAAGCAAGGCAAAGCCAGTGCTGGTGGGAAGCTCCGATAAACGAATTAGGCTTGGATGAGCTCAAACAACTGAAGACAGCGATGGAAGAGTTGAAGAGGAATGTCGAGGAACAAGCTAACAAGATTTTCATCCCGTCTGAAAATCATTCGCCATTTTTCGACAATGGTGTGCAAAATATGAATTGTTTCGAAAGCAAGCAGCTTGAGATTCCTGCTGCAAATTCGAATGTTCTTCCATTTTACAACGTGGGTTATGGACATTGTCAAGAGCTTCTCTGAGTATTAGTTATGATTAATGGCGGCAGTTACAAGGCTAGTAACTCGTTAGTCATTGTTGTCTGCTGATTTTTTCTAATTAATTTCTTTCAGTTATTATTGTAATTGAAGTTAATTTGCAAATAATGTTGCTTCGGATTTGTCTATTACTGAACTTATAGATTAAATGCTCAAATTATAAATAGATCAATACTTTCTTCTTCAAATCAAACCCTATGAAAATTAAAACCCAAGTCTCTCTCTTCCTCAATTCTCCAATGAGTCCATCACCATGAACAACACCAGCAGCAGGAACGACAACAATGGCAAAGCAGAAAAAGACAACAGAAGGCCGGCAAAATATCGAAATGAAGAAACTCGAAGACAAAAACTGCTTGCAAGTCAAGCCTCCAAGCGCCGCTCAGGCCGGTTCACCAAAGCCATGGAGCGGTGCGTTTTCTCGTTGCAAGCACGCCTTAATGTCCTTCCAATCTGGTCCCATCAAAATTATGATTGATGTTACGAAATCATCTATAATTAGGGGTGAATTTACAAAAAAAGAAAATATTTGTGTTGTCACTGAAACTTTCACTTTCATTACACGTGTCTCAATCTAAAATTCCGAGACGTGATTGGTTAATTCAAGTGAGTGGGGACCACATCCTGATCGACACCAGAATCCAACCAGGGTCTTAGTGGCCACAGCTGTGACCCGACACGACTCCCGTAGATAGCTCTGCATCTTAATTATATTTAATCGAAACGCAAACGAACTCCCAGAAAACGACAGTGAGGGTATTAGTGAAAAAAGAACTGAAATAATAACAACCGAATCACTATTGTTCACGGTTTTGTTAATAAAGACATAGTTTGTCTATATTTCTTAAATAAGTCCACGATCATTATGAAATAATAATGCTACCCTTATGCTTTTAAATTTTGAGCACTAATCAACTTAACTTTTAAGAATATTTCAGTCATCTCATTAGGTGTTATTAAGGACGTATTTAATACAAATAGAGAAAGTATGTGAAAATGTAAAAAGTTGGGACTTAGACGTTATTATTTCAAATACAGAAATAGGCAAAAGAAGGGGAAGGAAAAGACGAAGACTTGGAATATTTTATGATATTGATGCTCCTGGCTGGCATCTTGTGTACGTGAGGATTATGTGCCAGCACATGCATTATCTTCATGGAGAGGAAAAATTGCACGAGAGTGTTCCTACAATGTGCATGATGCAACTCAATTCATGATCATATGATGCTGCTCTTTTGGTGTATGATGATGCATTGCGTTTGTTTTCAGAAGTTGTGAACGAGTTTCGGTTGACGAGAGGTGTCCAATGCCCATGGGAATTGATTTACAACCCAAGCTCAACTCAAACTCATAGAAAAACAGTGAAGTTGACCTGATCAGACCGAACCTCTTACTAGAAGAAAACAATGGCTATTTGACAGGCTGTGTTCCTTCTTATCTTAATGTCCCACTTTTCCATTTTTTTTTTTTATTAATCTCTGTTGTTTGACGTTAAATACCAAACTCTTTACTTGGGCAACTCCCTTTTCTCTTCACTTTTCACCTCAATTTCACCAACACTTCACTTTCAATGGATCCGTGCCCTTTTGTGCGGATTCTCATTGGAAACTTGGCCCTGAGATTCCCTACTGTATCGTCAAAACCTTGTTTGTTATCAAAGATTCATCCAGCTTCGTCGCCATCTTATTGCAAGATCAAGCTCAAGAACTTCCCTGATCAGATAGCAACAATCCCAATCCAAAGCTGCGGGCAAGATACCAATAACGCTTATCTCTCTTACCCTCTCGCGGCTTGCTTCAATCTCGACAAGACCCAGATCGAGAAAATCATGGAAAAGAACAAAACTTCGTCGAGAAATAATGTTTCTTTGCGGATTGATGTGCATACGGACAGTAATGGGATGTCGTGTGTGACGACTGATAAATTGGTTGGGAGATTGTCCGTGCCGTTGGATCTGCATGGGGCGGAAACTAAAGTGTCTGTTATTCACAATGGGTGGGTGGCAATCGGAGAAAACAAGAAGGGATCGCAGGCGCAGTTGTATTTGACTGTTAAAGCTGAGCCTGATCCGAGATTTGTGTTTCAGTTCGATGGAGAACCTGAATGCAGTCCTCGGGTTTTTCAGGTTCAAGGAAGCGTTAAGCAGGCTGTTTTTACTTGCAAGTTTGGATTCAGAAATTCCAATGATCGAAATTTAGTATCCATGTCAGTATCTATAACAATCTACTAGTTCATTAATGGAAAAACTTTCTAGTAACTCTATGTTTTTAACATTGCATTGATGTGTTATCACAGACCTTCAATGGCGGAAACAAACACGCCAAGAAGTTGGCTGAGGGCTTTCGGGGCCGAAAAAGACCAAGCTTTCAAGGAGCGAAAGGGTTGGTCAATTACAATACACGATCTCTCAGGCTCACCAGTAGCAATGGCGTCAATGGTAACTCCATTTGTCCCGTCTCCCGGCTTAGACTGTGTAAGCAGGTCCAACCCCGGCGCATGGCTCATTCTCCGCCCTGGAAACTGCACCTGGAAGCCCTGGGGCCGCCTCGAGGCCTGGCGTGAAGCGGGTAATTCGCATTTACTCGGCTACCGGTTCGATCTTTTACATGACAGTATCAGCTCAAATTCGTCTAATACCACCGTCGCAAATTCAACTCTCAGCAGCGCAAAAGGAGGGAAATTCACCATCGACACAACGGCCACTCTTCACCCAACCCCAATAAACAGTCCACACAACAGTTGCGATTTCGGTTCGGGGTCATGGTCCGGATCCAGTTCAAGACCCGGTTCCGGTTCAGGGTCCGACTTCGTGTTCTGCATGTGGCCGCAGTTTACGTACAGAGGTTTTGTAATGTCGTCGACGTTGGAAGGTGTGGGGAAGTGCAGTAAGCCGGAGGTGGAAATCGGGGTGCAGCACGTGACATGCACGGAGGATGCTGCTGCTTTCGTGGCATTGGCGGCAGCAATGGATCTGAGCATGGATGCTTGCAGGTTGTTTTCCCAGAAGCTAAGGAAAGAGTTGAGACAGCAGATTCAGCAGCCTGTCGTTTGATGCAGAAGCGTTTATCGTTTTGGAGCAGTTTTTGGGCTGTATATGTTATTAGATTGATTATTTTGTACAATCAGAAATGATAAAGCAGACATTTTTTAAAAGAATTTGTTTATTATTTATTGAAATGCCTTTTTTTTTTTTTTTGTTGTCCTTTCTTGGGTTTGTATGTTAATGGGTTCTGGGGACCCTATGTTGATGGACATGGACAACCAAGTAATGACATACATAACAATGGAAAACACTGATAAAACCCAGGAAAAAATGGTGGACTTCTTCCAAAAGGACGGCATTAAGAGCCTAAAAGCATCCAAAATACACAGAACGCTATTCAGAATATAATTTCTGCAAAGTTTCTGATCTTTTGACAAAGAATCAACCAGATTCAGAATGCACAGAAATGAAGCTGCCGTCATGGTGGTTACTCTTGGGTGGTTTATTCCGTTTAGCCTCCATCTTGTATGCTGATTTGCTCGACATCTGGAATTCTCATGGCAACGCTTGCTCACAAATCCTAAGTAAATCACTTCCCTTTTTTTTTTCTTTTTATGGTTTTTACAGAGTAAATGTACACGCTTTCATGTTTTCTAGGCACTGGCTTTAACGAAAGGCATCTTGTTACCTGGGGCATCATCACTGGCAGAGCCTGCATTTTTTGTGCGCTAAAGCTTGAAAACAAGCCACTCCTCATGATCACCATCCTGTCATTCGTCTTCGCTCTTAATCCTTTTGTGTATGAATACTTGAACCATGGCAAGATGAACCAGTTTTATGGTTCTTTGTAGCTCTAGGTACGAACGCTTCCTTTTCTAAGCATTGCTCATCCACTTCTTTCTTGCTGCTTCTCTGCTGATTATGCAACCAAAATTTGGTTCTTGTGTCCTGAAATTTCTTGGTTTTCGGCTTAGTTGGGAAGTTTTATGCTATATTCTAGTAACATAATCTCTTGTGATTTTAATCAGGCATAGCTCTCAGATGCATAATGCTACAATAGATTCCACCTCAACTTCAAGCTAGCTTGGAAGCTGAATGAAATGTTGTCTAGTACTGCTGCAAACTTTCTCCGCTCGTGCAACATGCGGTTTTTCAACAATGCTTTGCTTCCTAAACCTGCTGTTGTTCTCGTGGTGATATATATATATATATATATATATATATATATATATGTATATGCTTATTCAGTTTAATTTAGTAGTGATGATTGATCAAGATGTGTAATTCCTCTCAACTTCTGGACTGCTGTGGTCTTTTAGGTAATTTACCACTAATCATACCAGAAATTTCTGGGGTAGCTCAACCGTGCATGTTTATATACATTCTCGAGAGGCGATTAGCCATGTTGTTGCCAAGTAACACTGTAAAATCTGTAGACGAGATCGTGTGCAGTCACACATTCAACTCAATATTTCATAGCTGGGTAGCAACACACACACACACACATACACACATCATATGGAAATGAATTATGCAAGTCATAATCTCTAAGTTGAAAACAACATACCATCAAATCGAAACAGCTACGCCCAGCAAAATTTTATTCTTTGAAACTCGAAGCACATATTCAGGTTATGTTTTCCTTATTGGACAAAGATGCAAAATGCACTGTAACAGCATCTGGGATCCGTGACCATGTTTCAGCCAATGGAGCATAAATAGCAGAGTATCACCAGAGGACAAATAGAACTGGACACAGGAATCGAAAACTATACACAGGTATCATAGAAAGTGACGTAAATTATACAGATTAAAACTGTTCATAATATAAACCTGCCTACAATTTGCCAGCAAAGTTGAAATCGTACTTTCTAAACATGGATTAATTCAGTTGAGCATTGGCACTCTTTAAAAAACTTACCTGTTTCTGTATCAAAACCATTTGAGAAAATTATGTTTAAACATTGGAGCTCCAAGAAAAACCCAAGAAACATTTCATTTGAGTTTCTATTCTGCTGCAGCATCTTCGTTGTTATCCACAGAATTTCTAATATCAGGCAACGTTTCCAGATCTATTTGGGATTCTTTCTCTTCTTCGACAATAGTGGAATCTGAAGAATCAACAGGATCCTCTTTGGCTGCATCCACAATCTCATTTGTAGAGGATGAGTCCAAGCTCTCATTCCTTCCACCTGATTCATTGTCACCATTCCTGTTTGCAGTCCCTTCAGTCGAGGACAAGTCTGAGCTTTCATTTGTTTCACCTGATTCATGGTTGCTATTTAACGTTTCATTCTGAGTTGTATTGGCAGTCTCATTTGTTGAAGACCAGGAACTGACCTCTCCATCTGCTGTTGCATTTAAGCTTACGGTCTTTTCTGATATGGACTCTGAATTATTGAAGGAATCTCCTGTGGCAGCATCTGCATTCATCGTTTTAGTAGAAGTCGTGGAATTAGGATCAGATTGGTTGCCATCAGAAATTGTGGTAGAGTTATTGGCTTGTACCAATTCTGTTTGCAAATTGGTGGCTTCTGCGTTAGTTGCACCAACCAATGTAGCATTTTGAGCTTGATTTGAATCCAACTGAGTCTCATTTCCATTCTGCAGAGAAGAACCATTAATTTTGGTACTCAATCCAGTTGAGTTGTTGCTGATTTCTCTACCTGCTTCAGTTGAGATATTGGTTGCAGTAGAAAGTGAGCTATCCTCAAGGTTGTATGATCTAGTCTCACGATCCTTTTCTTCAGTGCCAGATTCAGTCATTTCACCTTCTCGCAATTTTAATCTCAAATTCTTTTGATTTCCATTGTTTTCCTCGGTGCTATTTGTTTTATTTTCATCATCCAAAATATTACTTTCAGAATGTTTATTTGAGTTTTCAGAAGTTGCTTTCTCAGTCTCGGACATTATAATTTGGTTGTCATGGGACACTGCACTGGAAGCATCATCTGCCTTATAGTGTTCTTCTCGTGCCACGTGAGTATTCCCATCACCTACGTCATGATCATTATCATCCAATACATTCTCATTTTCTACTTGACTACCTTTTTCTTCACTGTCAATCACTTTGTTCTCTCTATCATCAGCCTCTCCTTCCCTCTCTTTCTCTTCATCTATAAATTCATCGTCACGATCAGCTTCCCCTTCTATTCTTTCTTGATCTTGTTCATCCATCTCCTGATCACTGCTTCCTCTTCTCTCTTCTGTCTCATCATTCTGAGTTTCTTCTTCTTGTTCCTCTTCTTCATGCTTGCTTCCTGCCTCTTCGTGCTCTTCATGCATGTTCACTTCTTCTTGCTCCTCATCTTCATGCTTGATCTCTTCGTCTTCATGGTCTACATCTTCATGCTTGTTTGCTTCTTCTTCGTCCTCTTCTTTAGGCTTTCTTACTTCTTTTTCTTCTTCAGGCTTATTTTCTTCCTCCTCTACTGCATCTTCCTCTTCTTCATCATGTTTCTCATTCTTAGCCACTTCCTGCACCTGAGGAAGGTCCTTCCGTCCCAATTTCAGAATCTCATCATCACTACGTGCTTTCACTGAGACTTTTGCATCTTTATCATCAAATTCTTTCTTCTTATCATGGGAGTGCTTGACTTGGTAGATTAACCAGAAGCAAACACCAAGCAACAGACAAATCTGCAGAACATGTTTTACCTTGATGCCTTTGGATCTTTGGATTCTACTTGGTGCTCGCTTGATCATGATGTACTTCTCAAATCTTCTCTTATATACCCCCTTGTATATAGACACTACTATCAGGATTCAAAAAAGGATAAATGACTAAATCGTATTAATCACCATTCAAGCAATCTAGTGGTACATCTCAAAATAGAAATAGAAAATCAATACAAAGTAAACTTTCATTAACTTAGACAGGTTGAATTCCTGGTTCCAGTGCCTAAACATAATCTGAACTGTAAATTGATCAATTTCAAAAAATTCCCATGCTTACATACTTCACAAATAAATGCAATTTATCCTATATCTTTACTTTATAACATAAAACCAAATATTGAGTAACTTAGAATCTCTAAAAAGCCCAGCCACAAGTACCCATAAAAAGAGAATTCCAAACAAAATCAAACTGATCCCATGCTCTGTTTGGAAGCAGTGAAAAACTATAAAAGACAGAAAATAACTCGTTAAATGAAGCAACCAACCTCAACTAAGCCTAACAGAATTACGAGACAAGTTAAAATCAACACTTTAGCTAGGAACAAAAAAGGGGTAACAAATTAAATTGAGAAGTGTAATCGTCATTTCACAAGAACAAGCAAAAGGGGGGGAAAAAACATATTATAAATAACACCGGGTTTTCAGGTTGGTTTAGTTACTAAACCATTCTGGATCCATGGTTAAGGAAAAAAAAAAAAAGAAAAGATAATAAAAAATTTATCATGGAATTCTCTAATGCCTACTAGTGTACAAAATCGCCACCAAACATTTCTTATTGAATGAAGAAAATAATGTTCCGAGTGAACTTCCTAACTAGTGGCTCACTCTATTCTTCCTCTCAGCTTTCATAGCAATTAAACAATAGTCCAATCACTCGATTGGTTACGGATCATGAAGCATTAAATTCTCTATTACCATATTCTAGCAATCCAAAACGGTACATTTATATCTTGACTCCAGGCATCACAACATTAAACGTGCATAAACTAATGAAAACCCAAATGCAAACAATATAAAGCCATACACTAACCCTGGAACTGCAAGAACATCAAAACCAACATCAAATCCAAAAATCCATCCAAAATCCTACATATTCAGATTCAAAACCGAGAACCCATTTTCCCAGCACGCTTATTAAACTACCAAAATCCTACATATTCAGACTCAGATAGGAACTGCTATCTATAACTAGGTTCAGAAGAATTAGTTAACAAAATAAGGAAAGAAAGAACTGAAACAAGACCTATTCGGTTAGACGAAATAAACAGAAGAACAAAGTGAAGGTACAGTACCTGAAGACAAGAGAAGCAACAGGAGTTGAAATGTGAAAGAGGCTTCGTGTGAGGAAGAAAGTGAGAGATTGGTTTGGGTTTTGGGTTTGCACAGTTTCTTCTTGTTCTAGTACTAGTTGCCTGAGAATCGTGATCTACTGACTACAGTTTCTTGTACGGAGGCTCGAGTAGGATACTACGGGTACTCGCCTTAAATTTTTTTTATTTTCAGATTTTTTTAAATATTGGGTTAATAACATTTGAGTGCTTTATTCTTTTATATTTACAAATAAAGAATTTGTTTGTCCATTTATGCATAATCACTTCCACAAGGGATGGGATGGGCCAAATCATTAGAAAATGGTGTTGAATTTGGGCCGAGAGGGATAACAAGAGTAATACTAAATGAACACCAAAATATCCTGATTGCACCCTTTCTTTTTTAATGACTAATGTGCAACCCCTATATTTCCTTGTAGTTAAAATATAATATAATAAAATGTAAACATCTTGAATATATGGAATCATAGTTACAAATTCAAGATTTTTAGTTTTGTGTTTGTTGTTTAGAGTTAAAGTTATTAATTTTTTGTTAGAAATTTAAATTAGAATTTTAATTTTTTTATCAGAGTTTTAAACTTTTTTTAGGAGAAGTCTTGAGTTTTAGTTTGTGGCGTGTAACGATACATTGAATGTTAGATAGTTAATCTCTAAAATGTAAGGTGAAAGAGTAAAAAAAAATAAAAAATTCAATTTACTTTCGCGTTCTTAATTGTTAAAATTATTATTTATTTTTTTTGAAAAAAATTTAATTTAAATTCATGTAATTTTAATTCATTTGTATCATTTATACTTGATAAGAATCTTTTCTTTGTGTGTACTCAAGATTTATAGTCCTAAACAATCAATGGATATAACTATAGGACAAGATTTGCATATTGAAATTTAACTCATACAACAGCTTGAGGTTTACTTGTAAAGTTAACAATTGTCATTAGATATGAATTAGTGTTGTATCTTTTTGGTAATGATTTTGAATTTGGATTAAAGCCACAGTGAACTTTCTCTTTTCTTTCTACAACATCAAGCAACACACACCAATTATGCAATGTTAAAATGCAATTTCTCCTTTGACAAGTACCAAAACCCCAACTCAAATTACTCACAAATCCAATAATATTATGACCTTTAAACAGCTAAATGGTCTACTTTTGCTCAGCTTGCTTTGAAAGATACTCTACTCCCATATTTAGGCATTACCTGTGAAGGATTCATAATTTGAAAGTGCTTTAGAAAAATTAAGTTAAAGTATAAGACTTAATCGAAATTGGAGAGAGAGGATTATAGGCATAAAAAGAGGCAAAGAATGAACATATTTGATTACAATATATTAGATGTAAAATACATATAATTTTTTTAAGTCTTTATTATATGTTTCAAATTATATGATTAATAGTTTCAATATTTGTGTAATTTCAAATTTTAATTTAGGTAAGTCTTAAATAAAATCATTATTTAAATATTCTTTTAGGATTGCAAAATGATAGCTTGAAAGACCAAGTTATATCTCAAAAAGAAAAGCACGAGAGAAAGAAAGAGGAAAAAAAATAAAGCTAAATCTGATCTATTCGGTCTCTCAATTTCTTAAACTTTCTGCTAAACCTGAGAGAGAGAAAGAGAGAGCAAAAGGTTCTTCCATGAAAAGCCTAATGGTAATATCGTGTCATCGTCATAAAAGGTTTTCTGTTAGAACTAAAGATTATTCTAACAGCATTACATTTCTTTGCTTCCTTCTAAAGATATTCTTCCTTCAACAGAAAACCTTGCTTCTATTCTCAATTTTAGTATTTCTTTGCACCTCCCATGCAATAACTACATATACATAGCCTCCTCATCTGCCATGGATCTCCCTACGATACATATTGTTAACCAGAGAAAATTAAGCCATGACCAATTACTTCAACTTTGTTGTATTCATTGGGTGGTTTCTCAGCACATATCTTGTTCAAATTTCAACATCTTCTCTTGTTTCCACCGGCGATTTCAACAAAGACTTCTTCGTTACATGGTCTCCCAGCCATGTCAATACTTCCGCCGACGGCACGGCCCGGAGCTTGAAGCTCGATCAAGATTCTGGTATTATATATATCTTCTATTCTGCAAACGTTCGCACTTATATGTATGTCAGTATGTTCTCAGTATTTGAATTCTCTGTTAGGTGCTGGCTTTTCGTCAAACCAGATGTTCTTATTCGGCCAAATAGACATGCAAATAAAGCTAGTACCGGGCCATTCTGCAGGCACAGTTGTGGCCTATTATGTAAGCAATTTTTGGTTTCCCTTTTCTCCATTTCTTTATCTGTTGTAGTGTGAAAGTGCTTGTAAAAAGTGCTTCTTCTGCATGCAATGCAGTTGACATCTGATCAACCAAACAGAGATGAAATAGACTTCGAATTCCTTGGTAATGTAAGTGGGCAGCCGTATATTCTTCAAACAAATGTTTTTGCTGATGGTTTTGACGACAGAGAAGAGAGAATTTATCTCTGGTTTGATCCTACAAGAGACTTCCATACTTATTCCGTACTGTGGAACCTTCACCAAATTGTGTAAGCCCTATTTTTCTTCCATTTGATATTCATTTAAACATTAAAAATCATTTATCTAATTAGTTTGAATGAATAATTGTCATGAAAAGTCTTTATTTTTTTATTTTATTTTTAGGTTTATGGTGGATTATGTACCCATAAGAACGTACAGAAACCATGCAGACAAAGGGGTGGCATACCCTAGATGGCAACCAATGGGCATAAAGATCAGCCTATGGAACGGCGACAGCTGGGCAACGCGTGGCGGAAAGGACAAAATCGATTGGTCCCAGGGTCCCTTCATAGCCTCATTCAGAAATTACAAGATCGACGCATGTATTTGGAAAGGAAATGCAAGGTTTTGTAGGGCAGATAGCTCTACAAATTGGTGGAACAAAGAAAGATTCAGCAGTTTGACCTCTACACAAAGAAGATGGTTCAAATGGGTTAGGAAATACCATTTGATTTATGATTATTGCCAAGATAATCAGAGATTTCAGAACAATCTTCCAAAAGAATGCTCTCTTCCTAAGTATTGATCATCAAACGAATTTGAGGATTGATTTTCCATTTTATTTTGGTTTTGTCACCTTCGTTATTATTATTATTTTAAAATTATGGTATGTTGTCATTAATTAGTAACCATGCATCGGCTTTCGGAGTTAATCAATTGGGTTAAGTATCTTTGTATCTAGAAGGAAAGCAACCTTTTGTTCCTAGCTCTTTAGGGGCATTTGCCTTCCAAATCTATTATTCTTAATTCCCAATATCATATACATTGAGAGAGAGAGAGAGAGTATCAAGTGTTAACTTAAACCATAAATTTTTTTTTTTAAAAAAAAAGTGAAAAATATTAAAAGATTTATGATTTGAATTCAACTTATCGTCATCATGTCCCTTATGTCCCATATGACACACGTGCAACGATGGTAAGGACACCATGATCTCACGAGGGCAAGCTAACTCCAAAAACTCAGTTCTCAGTTTGGATTGTTGGCCGCAACTCACCGACATAAGGGTGGAATCATTAGTAATTGCCGATGAACCATGAGGTGGTGATTCATTCTCGAACCTCATGCACAACCCATCACACAATAGAATAGGCCATATTCCAAGTTGTTACCTTAAATGCAATGAGCAGATGTTCAAGGGCAAGAGTAGTAACTAGAGCGAAGTCGTAACAAGGTAGCCATACAGAAAGATGCGACAACATCACTTCCTTTTCAATTAAAATTAAATTCTTATAATTAATTAAATATTTTTAAAATAATTAAATTTATTTTCTAACTTTGACACGAGTGAAATTAAAATTTTACAATTTTTTATATTTTTATAAAAATATTAATAAATTAAATTATTAGATATCATGTTCTTGATTTAATACTATAATTAATAATAGGGATCAATAAACTTCTTTTTGCTTGTAATGAAATCGTATTTAAATTTTATTTTAACGCTTTTAAATTATAATTTAAATTAAAAAAAAAAAAACCTGATGGCAATAATACGACCCAATTTATTAGAAGTGGACCACCACAATCTGCCGGCCCATTAAGTGAGCCGGAGTTATTTTCCTCGAGCTAAAAAGAGAGACGAGGGTTTTTCTGCCGTTTTAGCCGCTTCCTTCTTCTTCATCTCACTGTTCCACAGCACACAACAACAAATAGTCTCAGTTTCTGTAGGTTTCTTTCTTCCCCTCTTTTTCTTTTTCTCTTTCCCTGCAAATTAATTGGGATTTTAGGTACAGTTTCATGAGAATTTTTGTTGTTATGAATGTGAGCTTGGGTAAACGTTTCTTTGTATTTTAGAATTGTACATAATTGTTTTGCATTCCTATTGTGTGATGAAGTGATTGAGAGAGTTTTCAAGAGTCTGGCTTGCCTGTGATTGAAGACGGTAAATTCCGCTGTGTGCTTGAATATTGGTTTGTGAATTTGTAGATGATAAAAAATTTTATTTTTTACCGAGTTAAATCCTAGATGATGACGTTCGGAGATAGAATGAGTGTTGCTGATGAGATTGCTCAATTTAATAACATGGGTTTGTTTTGGTTTTTGCATTTCTAATTGGGTTAAATTCAAAATTTTAGCTTTTGGTAGGCATGTGCAGCAAGGTTAAAATGTGGCATCAGAAATTTTTTTAGTCTTTAAAATCCTGAGCACTGCCTTACCTCTGCATACTTAGCTCCAGGTAGTGAAAGAATTGAATAGATGGGACGTACAAGTAAAGATCTCTTGCACTTAGAGCACAAGGACTCTCCGACCTCATCCTTAGGTAACTTAGACTCTCTTTCAATATAGGTGGGCCTTGCAAGTTCTTTGTCTAATTGTTTATGTTTCTATGTGCAGAATCTACGCTTCTTCTTGGCAACAGGAAAGGCTTGCATACTGAGAAAAAGAAACCAAACCCTGATGAAAAGCCCGGTTGCAAACCAGTTCCCAAAAGCCAAGGTAGTCTAAATTTCCAATGTGTTTATGAATCGTGCATTTTGAGTTAGTCTTTGTCAATGTGACAAAGAAAGTAATAGGTTTGCAGTTTGGCATTCTAGTCCTATTAGAAATATACTCTAGAGGTTTTAATGGCATTTAATTTTATTTTAGTGGGGTTGATTGTCATGGATATAGTAAACTAGTAAGAGAGAAGAAGAATTTGCATACGAGGAAAAAAAAAAAGTATTCCATGTGAATGATTTGTTTGTGTGTGAAAAGGTTTCTTAATTTCAATAACCTCAGGTAACATCTTTTCATGCCTGTCACTCTTCTGTGAAATTGGTCTATGTGCAGTCTGTCTTCTTAATTAGTTTACTGCAGAGAGAATGTTTGAGGTATGAAATATGAAAGTTGCAGTGGAGAAAGAAATATATTACTATCTTTCTTTTCTGTAATTTGGTGGATTGAAGAACTTGGACATCGCTTCTTACTGAATTCTTTAATTTTCCAAATAGGTGGACTTCTTTCTCAAACATGGAACATTTTTGCCGAAATTTTGAGAAGGTTTTACATGGGATTTAAATTAACCGTCTTTGTCTTTTTCAGTTTTGGACAAAGTTAAAGATTTTTTGGGAGCCATATCTGAAGCTAATAAAAGGCTCCAGATTGATGCAAAGGTTTGTGTATTCATCTTATTACCAAATCCAGCTCATTATCCAGATTCAGTCTTTATCACTAACTTGTGCCTATATTTACCATATGTAGGGCAATGCACAAGATTATGATATTGAAGTGCTTACTGGAAACGAATCTGAAGTTATTGAAATGGTAATTGAGGGTCTCTCATTGTCTTCATCTTATGACTGATTGTGGCAGCTAGTTCTTAATCAAATTTAGGTGCATCTTAATGACAGGATTTAATGCTGGGTATAACTGATCTTCATACTCCCGAGGCAGTGAGTGCTGCTGAATCTGCAATTGCTGGTAATCAGCCAAGGATTCCTTTGCCTGCTAGCAGCAGTGAAACAGAAACAGAAGACAGTAGTGATGACGACAAGGACAGTGAGACAGATAATGAAAATGAAGATAATGAAACTTTGTTTCCCCTAAATCTCAAAAGATCCAAGACAAGCAAAGATGATTCCATGAGTGAATCTGCACAAAAAAGGCAATCAAAAAAGCGGCCAAAGATTGTTGAGCTCTCTTGAATACATCTTTCTTTTGAAAGAAGTTGCTTAAACCTGGCTAAAGCCAGTGTGGTAGTTTTGTTGTGTAATATTGTTTTGCAAGTTGTTTGCATTTCAATCCCCTGTATCTCACATATAAAGTAGACAAAATCCTTGTTTCACTGTTTAATTTTTATCTTCAGTCAGAGATATAAAATTTTTTTCCCTGTTAGAGTAGAGACTTAGCAATACTACACTGTACATGCATGTTTATATACATTCTCTAGAGGCGATTAGCCTTCTTGTTGCCAAGTAAAATTGTAAAATCTGTAGACGAGATCGTGTGCAGTTGCATATTCAACTCACTATTTCATAGCTGGGTAGCAACACACACACACACAGTAAAAGTGTAGTAAAAGTTCTATGTGAACATTTACTACACTTTACATGTTAATGTACAGAGAGCAAGTACAGAGAAGAGACTTAGCAATAAGTAAATCTTTTTGGCTTACATCAAGCTAGAAGCATGTATTACTGGCTCCAGGATTTGTTCATGACCAAAAAGATTGTGTAATGTGAACTGAAATTGAGTTTGAAAAATTTAGGCCTCCAAAAGAATTCCTTGAAATATGTAGCAGGCAGACAGACTCAGCAGTTACATTGACCCCTGCAGTTGAATGTTTTGACACGTGCCATATGGTACTGCTAGGTTAGGGATTGTATAATAATAATAATAATTTTGGGGTCAAAGAATTAGCTCTAAAATCAAATATTAACACATTGGGTGTTTAACAAACTAATGCTCTTGACTGCTGACCTGACCTACCTTCCATGCCTAAGAATTTATGCCAAAATAATTAATAATTTTAAATTACATTTGGATTTCTCAATTTTATAATTTATAGTAAAAATATAATTTATAATAATTAAGTTCTTAACTGCTATTAAAATAATAAAATTTATCTTAATTATGTTGACTTTTGAGATGGACTAGAGACTTATTTGTTATAAATGACACATAATATGTCCTTAATTGTAAAAATACAAAACTTTAGCGATTCAAATGTTATTACTCTGTAATAAAATTATTCTTCAGTTTGGCAAGGACTACTTGGACAGTTATGGTCCATAGAGGATTCTTTTGTTTTTCTCCCGTGATATATTATAATTTTATTCAGTTGAACCCTTAGTCACCCCTGGTTTGGCTCCCATGGTTTTGAAAACCTTCAAGACTAGACTCCTAATCCAACCTCCACATATCACCAAACACTTCTTTGAAAAGTGCAGTCTGACTTGGAATTCAACAATCCAATGCAATTCTTTCAGTAAAATATGTTGTACAAACTGTCTTGTACCTTTTCCCACTTTCATTATTCAATAAAAATCATGGTTGATCTTCTATCCTAGTGTCTTGATCAAACTGTGAACACACCTTTCTGTGTAGTCTCGTACACCCTATCACATCCGTGTTACATGTTTAGTGACCAGATGCTAGTAAACAAAATGTTTTTCAGCAGCTTTTTATTATAACAAGCCTATAAAAGGCGCCTACGTTCAATTGAAAAATCAATCAAACACAAAAACAAAAGATCTTTAGAAATCATATTGTTAATTTTCTGTTGCTAATTCCATAGTTCATCCAATTGTGAAAATGGTCTATGAGCATTATGTAATGGGAGGAGTCATAGCTTCTCTGTTGGCATTTGCTTTGTTTATCTACAATTCAGGAGGAAAGAAGAAGAGCACAGATTCTTCAGTGAAGATTCAAAGAAATGAATGTTTCAAGAGTTCAGAAAACAAAACATGCCAATCAGATTTCAGCGAAAACACAGATATAATCATTGTTGGTGCTGGTGTTGCTGGTTCAGCTCTTGCTTATGCTCTTGGCAAGGTCTGTTTAAAACATATGATCTAGATTTACCCTTTTGCATTGCTGGTTTGAGTTTGATCTGTAAATTTGTTTTCTGGGATTTTTCCAGGATGGGCGCCGTGTTCATGTGATTGAAAGAGACTTGAGCCAGCCTGACAGAATTGTTGGTGAACTACTACAACCTGGGGGTTATTTAAAGCCAGTAGAGTTGGGTCTAGAAGGTATGCATTTAGCAAATCTGGTAAATTGAGTATGCAAATTTTGTTCTTCTGTTTCAATATATTGGTTCTGGCCTGCAAATTATTAACAAGGGCCTGCAGATTGTGTTAGTGATATTGACGCTCAGAGTGTGTATGGATATGCCCTTTACAAGGATGGGAAAAGCACTAAGCTTTCATATCCATTGGGAAGTTTTGAGTCAAATGTGGCAGGAAGAAGCTTTCACCATGGGCGTTTTGTACAGAGAATGAGAGAAAAAGCTGCTTCTCTTCCCAAGTACTCTCTTTCCCCACATGGATATTTGACATTTTCATGTTATTTTCATAATTTGAATTTCATAATTTGAAGTAACTTTTTCAGTCGTTAACAATTTTCTGTCATAATCTCACGTTTAGTGTAAGAATGGAACAAGGAACAGTAACATCTCTATTTGAAGAAAATGGAACTATCAAAGGGGTTGAATACAAAACCAAGACTGGTCAAAAGCATGCAGCTTATGCTCCCCTTACTGTAGTATGTGATGGTTGTTGCTCAAATTTGCGACGCAATCTTTGCAATCCTAAGGTGAAGATGCTCTAGGAAAATGAACAGAGATTATGTCTTCTGAATAAGATACAAAATCATATATCTTGCCATTTTCTTACTGCAATCATTCCTAAAGTCACATTATCGTTTCTTCAGGTTGATATTCCTTCTTGTTTTGTCGGCTTGGCCCTGGAAAACTGTCAACTTCCTTATTAAAATCATGGACATGTTGTTCTAGCAGATCCTTCGCCCATCTTGTTTTATCCTATCAGTAGCTCCGAAATTCGTTGTTTGGTTGATATACCTGGCCAAAAAGTTCCTTCCATTTCAAATGGTGAAATGACTTACTATTTGAAAACTGTAATAGCTCCCCAGGTATATCTCTAATTCCTTGACATAATCTTTATAAGCTTGTCTGCATTGTAAAGTTTCTTCGGTTTTTAGCAATGGCTTAGTAGTTTCTTTAACATACTGCTCGATTTCAGATTCCCCATGAGTTGCAAACTGCTTTTATATCAGCAATTGATAAAGGAAACATAAGAACAATGCCAAATAGAAGCATGCCTGCTGCTCCACATCCAACTCCAGGTGCGCTTTTAATGGGGGACGCATTCAACATGAGGCATCCTTTAACAGGAGGAGGAATGACAGTGGCCTTATCCGATGTCATTGTTCTCAGAAATCTTCTCAGACCCCTGCATTCTTTACACGATGCATCTTCCCTTTGCAAATATTTTGAGTCCTTTTACACTCTCCGCAAGGTAAATACTACATTCATGTGCTCTTTACTTGCAACACACTCCATCAGTTTGTGGCTAAAAAGTTTCGGATTCTTGTTCGCAGCCAGTAGCATCTACCATAAACACATTGGCAGGAGCATTATACAAAGTTTTTTCTGCATCTCCCGATCCTGCAAGGAAGGAAATGCGTCAAGCATGCTTCGATTATTTGAGCTTGGGAGGTGTTTTTTCAAGTGGACCAATAGCTATACTCTCGGGTCTAAACCCTCAGCCACTGAGCTTGGTTCTGCATTTCTTTGCTGTTGCTATCTATGGAGTTGGGCGCATCTTGATTTCATTTCCATCTCCCAAACGTTTGTGGACTGGGGCTAGATTGATTTCTGTGAGTACTGTGCCATTCGCATTGAATTTGTCTATCAATTTCTGCCAGAATATTGAATAAAGAGAGTCATAGTTTCTTATGTCTATCATTGTACAGGGTGCATCTGGTATTATTTTCCCTATAATTAAAGCTGAAGGAGTCAGACAGATGTTCTTCCCTTTAGCTGTGCCAGCTTATTACAGAGCTCCGCCTGTTAACTGAGAATGCAAGAAACTCATGGGAAATGTCTACAACAAATCATAATTATTCCTTCGTTTTTTTTCTTCTTTTACCTGATCAAAATTTGAGGCAGGGGTTCTCGCCAGAGAGCAAAACAAATCCATTGTATGCTATTTGTATCAGCAGATTGCTATAGAATTTTGTCTCATCTTTTATTTGGTTCATATTTGAACTTGAACTGTCCATAACTTATCCAAACAAAATAGACTATGCTTTAGTTTTTGCCACCCCCTGAGTTTCGAGAGTCTCAGACGAGTTTGTCAAGTGTAGCTCCGTCAAATTTATTAGATCGAAAAATGAATAATAATGCATAACTAATTTTAAAATGGTGCATAACTTTTAAGCCAAGTTTTAAATCCATAGCTAATCGCCTGTATCAACTATCCCCGAAACACCACTGCGTCCAAATCAATGGATCACAAAAGTTGGTATTAAATAAGATTAATGGTGTTTTTCCTGAAAACTTAGACAGAAGAAAAATATTAAATAAAAGAACATGGTTCAGCTAATCGAAAGGTACCCAATGTGCCTTACCATTACCTTCGAAAGGACTAGAAAGGTTAATCGCTTTAACAAGGGATTAATTGTATTAAAGTAGTTTCTGCTTAATCTTGTTAAGAACTAATGCTTTTGACCGAGCAGCTGAGAGGAGACCCTGCTAATGCTTGCTTCAGTTTTAGTACTGGTTGACAAGCCAGACTCGTCGAGAACTGTTACGAGAAAAATCCTGAGCTGTCGAGAATTTTAATAGAAATTGTTATATTTCCCGACCTCTTGGTCTACACACAAGTTGAAATTTGTATTGAAAAAGCAAATTATGTTGACTAAATTTTTTTTATGTTTTATTTTTAATAAATTGTTTGGCACAATAATATTCAGACCCCTATTTGTTATATTTTAATAAAAAAGAGCATAGGTTATTTACTTATAACAAATAAGTCCCTATTTTCTATCAAAATTATTAAAAAAAAATACTCAAATATAAACAAGATTAATGTCATTTTAATAGACTTATATATTTATGTAATATATAAACTATATGTGTGTGTGTGTGTGTGAAGAATGAAAAGTCCCTTAATTTTATATAATTACTTATATTATTTTTTAATCGTTAGATTAATGTATTTTAATTATTAAGATTAAATTTAACTTATATAATTAATATATCATAATTAATACATACACTAGATTTAATTTTAATTATTAAAAGTATATTGATTTAATAATTAAAAAAATAATGTAAGTAATTATATAAAATTAAGTGATTTTTCGTCCTTTCTTTATTGTATATAAAATTAAATATTTATTTTTTCGTGTAAACGAAAGCGAAATCTCGTTCATAAAGTAAAAATCAATCAAACAACTTCTTCTTCTTCTTCTTCTTTTTATTATTATTATTTACAAACATCTGCATGCGAATATGATGCATGACTGATTTATCATCATAATACACTAAGCACTCTAAGCTCACACTTGCTCAGAGATCATTTATTATGAAAGCTTTGATTTACTCAATACGGACGTTGATTAACAAAGTTGCCCGGAGGATCGTAGTTGCAGATGACGAAGGTGCCGCCATTGTTGCACTTCACTCTAGCACACCCTAAACGTACAGAATTGCGCCAAACAACCTGAGTGTAATGTCTGCATTCTCCGCCAACACAAGAATTTGAATTGTAGTTGTACTTTGGCCTCTCATCCACCCACAGCTTCACTGCAGCGGTGCCGGTGAGGTCACCGCTACTCCATGCAATGTTCTCACCGTAAGGTCCGCCGGAGTGCACCAATTTGCAGTCACCTCTGCGTTGATTGGCATAGTTTTGCGCGTAAGCCGCCACCCTATTGTCCCATCTCATCTGGCCAACGCCAACGCTAGCACGAGCTTGGTTGTGAGCCCTGAGGTAGTCTTGTGGTGAATTTTGGGCAGAGGATAAATGGGTTGTAGCTAAGGCTACGAGACAGAAGATTGCTAGTGAAATCTTAGACATTGTGATTTGTAATCTGCTTAGAAGAGTTGGGTTATCGATGAAGCAATAGCTTGTGTATAAGGGTGTTTATACAGGGAAATGGGTGTGGAAAATAATTCAAAGTGGTAAGGTAGAATTTTCCAAAAGAATAATTTCAAGATAAGATAATGAAACTTAGTGCGAGACTAAGTACAGATCATGGAAAAAATCAAGAAAAATTTTCATTCTATTTGCCTTAATCAAAGTGAAACTCAAGTATTTTCCACTTTCTCCATGGTCACTTCTGTAATAGTTTTAGAAACTGAAATAATTTCTATTGGATTCATTGATTTCCAACCATTACAAGCCTTTATGGATAATAACAAAGTACTAAAAGAAAAATATTTTATAATTTTATAATTTATTTTTCATATACATAAATTTTACTCGTTATATTTCGATTATAAATTTTTATAAATTCTACGTTAATTCAATTGATCATATCAATTTTATTCTAATTTCAATACGATTGTTTGTTATAAATTTTTTTATATATGAATATAGTTGAATTTTAACTTTTTTATTTTTTTTTGAAGAAAACATATTTACAAAAAAATTTGTCTTTTTATTTTGTTTGTCTTAATTTTCTCCTCTCTTTAAAATTCCTAGAATATTCTCTATACAATACTAAAGTAAAACCACTTTTATATATCTTCTCATCAATGAAAATTTCCAACAAAAATTGTAACAATCCTAGTCAAGATTTGCATATCCAAGCTAAGAGGCCTTGAACATCAGCTTGTCCGATAATAATTAATTAAGAAACTGTCGACATGTACATAGTCGTAACACAAGGTCATGAAACAGCCAGATATAATAATCTGTTGGGAACGAAGCATCAATAAGTTGTTTATATGTTTATTTCGATGTATAAATGGAAGCGAAATCTCATTCATGCAATGTAAAATCGATCAAACACCTTATTTTATTTGTAAATCTGTGCATGCGAATATGATGCATGACTGATTTATCATCATAATACACTAAGCACTCTAAGCTCACACTTGCTCAGAGATCATTTATTATGAAAGCTTTGATTTACTCAATACGGACGTTGATTAACAAAGTTGCCCGGAGGATCGTAGTTGCAGATGACGAAGGTGCCGCCATTGTTGCACTTCACTCTAGCACACCCTAAACGTACAGAATTGCGCCAAACAACCTGAGTGTAATGTCTGCATTCTCCGCCAGCACAAGAATTTGAATTGTAATTGTACTTTGGCCTCTCATCCACCCACAGCTTCACTGCAGCGGTGCCGGTGAGGTCACCGCTACTCCATGCAATGTTCTCACCGTAAGGTCCGCCGGAGTGCACCAATTTGCAGTCACCTCTGCGTTGATTGGCATAGTTTTGCGCGTAAGCCGCCACCCTATTGTCCCATCTCATCTGGCCAACGCCAACCCTAGCACGAGCTTGGTTGTGAGCCCTGAGGTAGTCTTGTGGTGAATTTTGGGCAGAGGATAAATGGATTGTAGCTAAGGCTGCGAGACAGAAAATGGCTAGTGAAATCTTAGACATTGTGATTTGTAATTTGCATAGAAAAGTTGGGTTATCGATGAAGCAATAGCTTGTGTATAAGGGTGTTTATATAGGGAAATGGGTGTTTGAGGTAGAATTTTCCAAAAACAATAATTTAAATACAAGATAATAGAATTATATGCGACACATTAATCAAATTGACTTAGTAAAATTTATGAGAAGAAATAAAATAAAGAATAGCACACTATATTTGTCTAATTCAAAGTCAAAGTCAAATATTTTGTCCTTTCTCTACCGTGACTTTCATAAAAGTTTTAAAAATTAATATAATTTCTAATTCATTAATGAATTTTGAACCATTACAAGTCTGACACTAAAGAATTAATTTTATGATTTTAAAATTTAATTTTCATATATAAAAATTTTACCGATTATATTTTGATTATGAATTATCATATTTTTTGTATTAACTTAATCGATTTTATCATCGTTTTAGTCCTAACATAATTATGTGAATTTTAATTTTTTTTGTTTTTTTTAAGATAATTATTTTTAAAATATCAGTTGTACAAAATATATATATCTATATATTCTCACTTCTTTCTTTTTTTTTGTTAGTTTTAATTATCTTCTCTGTTCAAAATTCTTACAATATTCTCTGTATAAAAATAAAGTAAAACCACGTTTAGACATCTTCTCGTCAATGAAAATTTCTAACTAGAATTTGTTGCAATCTTAGTCAAGATATGCATATCCAAACTAAGACGCCTTGGAAATCATCTTGTCTGATAATAATTAATTAAGAACCTCTTGACATGTTCGTAGTCGTAAGAGAATGTCGGTCATCTAGACAAGGACATGAAACAGCAGATATGAGATAAAGTGTGCGGATGGGATAATGCTCGAAGATCCAGGCCAGGTGATGGCGGACTGAATTGCTTAATGGGTCGCGATTGGATAAAATAATTATATGAAAGAATAATGGACATGGAAGAAAGAGAACTGATTAGACCCGGAGTTATCATCATCTTCACACTACTTTTAATTTTTCCCTGATGACGAAATTAAACAAGTCATGGTCGAGTAATCTCTCCAGCATAAACGGCAGTAACATATGAAATGAAGATGCCAATGCACCAACAGCCTGGTTTGGCAAATGAATAGGAACGAAGTGTCAATAAGTTATATTATTGTTTAAAGAAGGGATTATATATTATAACTGCCTATTACTTCAAAGGTTGAAAAGTAACAAAATGACTTAAAAAAGAGAAAGAAACAATGGCCGGCCTCCACTTATTCATTTTCTTTTACTTTTTTTCCTTGGGTTGATATCCAGAGAACCATTGACATTTCATGGAGAGGTCTGCAATGCATCTATTTCGGTCACAGAATAGCAGAGCCACGCAAGCCAACTTAACAAATAACAGCCCCGACAATTAATTATGCCAATCATGCACAGATTTTTGAGCTTATAATCCAAAACCATACCCTGTGTTAGTGTTTCCCCTGGCATTAAAATAATTACACCATACCAATCAAGTGTAATTGCATGGTAATTTACTTAATTTTATAATTCACTCTCAAGTCTAAACCCTGCTAATCTCCTTAATAGATTTCGTTAATGGTTTGCTTTTTGTTACTTTTTTTTGGGAGAAAGGAGAACATGGAGTTTGCGTTGATCGATGTAATAGTTTCCTCATGTGGGTTGCTTAGAATAATCACAATGTATGCAACTTTGGATAATATATTTCCTATAATTTCTCTATAAATACGATTTATACCATTCCTTTCTTATCATCAATCAGTCAAGTCGAAAATATCTATCACACATCATAGGAAACAACCGAAATGAATTTCTGTAAGATTTCACTTGCTTTTGTGATTTGCTTCATGGGGTCATTGGCCCGGCTGATTCAACCTTCCCATGCCCAGAACCTACCACAAGACTACCTCAATGCCCACAATTCAGCTCGAGCACAAGTCGGCGTCGCCAATATCGTATGGAGCGACACAGTAGCGGCATATGCGCAGAACTTCTCCAATTCAAGAATTGCCGATTGCAATCTTGTTCGTTCTGGCGGACCATATGGTGAAAATCTGGCCAAAGGCAGCGGCACATTCACCGGCACTGCCGCTGTGAACTTGTGGCTGGCAGAGAAGCCTTACTATGACTACACTTCAAATTCTTGCACGGAAGGAAAACAGTGCTTGCATTATACACAAGTTGTTTGGCGCAACTCGGTTCGTATCGGATGTGACAGGGTTCAGTGCATCAACGGCTGGTGGTTCGTCACCTGCAACTACGATCCCCCAGGGAATTACATTGGCCAGCGTCCTTACTAAGATGATTAATTAATATTAATTAATCTAATCCGTTTCTGCTAGTTATGAGATCAAAAGGAAATAAAAGTGTTTGTTTCATTAATTAATCAAGTTGATTCTGTAGGTAAGAATGTCTTTGGACAAGGCTCTTGCAAGAGTCAACAGTGTTTGCTTGAGTGACCAAAAGGATGTACGTTTACCTCAGTCTGTCTACTTATATTAAGACGACTTGGAAAATTAACTATATGGATTCTTTTGGGTATAGTTTAAAATATATATTTTTTTTATCTTTTTTATTTTAAAAATAAAAATCAATTTAATTAATTAATTTTCATTTTATTAATATTTCATAAATTCATTCATTTATTATCTGCCAGTACAAAAGGGATATTTCTTGGATGGTTGATGGGAAAAATGAGAAGAATTGATGGGTGTTTATAGGGACAAATGCTCTAAAAAATTGCAAAAGGTCATGAACCAGCGAGATATAATAATCTGTTGGGAACGAAGCATCAATAAGTTATCAGCTGTTTATATGTTTATTTCGATGTGTAAATGGAAGCGAAATCTCATTCATACAATGTAAAATCGATCAAACACCTTATTTTATTTGTAAATCTGTGCATGCGAATATGATACATGACTTATTTATCATCATTATACACTAAACACTCTAAGCTCACACTTGCTTAGAGATCATTTATTATGAAAGTTTTGATTTACTCAATACGGACGTTGATTAGCAAAGTTGCCTGGAGGATCGTAGTTGCAGGTGACGAAGGTGCCGCCATTGTTGCACTTCACACTTGCACACCCTAAACGCACAGAATTGCGCCAAACAACCTGAGTGTAATGTCTGCATTCTCCGCCAACACAAGAATTTGAATTGTGGTCGTACTTTGGCCGCTCATCCACCCACAGCTTCACTGCAGCTGTGCCGGTGAGGTCACCGCCACTAACTGCAATGTTCTCACCGTAAGGTCCGCCGGAGTGCACCAATTTGCAGTCACCTTTCCGTTGATTGGCATAGTTTTGCGCGTAAGCCACAACCATATTGTCCCATCTCATCTGGCCAACGCCAACCCTAGCACGAGCTTGGTTGTGAGCCCTGACGTAGTCTTGTGGCGAATTTTGGGCAGAGCATAAATGGATTGTAGCTAAGGCTGCGAGACAGAAAATGGCTAGTGAAATCTTAGACATTGTGATTTGTAATTTGCTTAGAAAACTTGGGTTATTGACGAAGCAATAGCTTGTGTATAAGGGTGTTTATATAGGGAAATGGGTGTTTGAGGTAGAATTTTCCAAAAACAATAATTTAAATACAAGATAATAGAATTATATGTGACACATTAATCAAATTGACTAAACAAAGTTTATGAAAAAATAAAATAAAAAATATCACGTTATATTTGTCTAATTCAAAGCTAAAGTTAAGTATTTTGTTCTTTCTAAAAATTTTAAAAATTAAAATAATTTCTAATTCATTAATAGATTTTGAACCATTACAAATCAACACTAAAAGAACTAATTTTAAAATTTAATTTTTGTATATAAAAATTTTACCGATTATATTTTGATTATAAATTATCATATTTTTTATATTAATTCAACTAATTTTATCATTGTTCTGGCCCTAACATGTTTACATGAATTTTATTTTTTTTATTTTCTCTTTTAAAACAATTATTTTTAAAATATCAGTTGTACAAATATATATATATATATATATATGTATATATATCTTACAAATAAGACGCACAAATAACTTTTAAAATTAAATATCAATATTTCATTGATAATTCTTCACAATACAACAAACTTTCTTATTATTTAATAGAATTTATGTGCACAGAAGTTAAAAATTTTGGATATAAAATTTATATACCAACCATCTTGACATCCATTATTATATGTTTTATATATACATATATCACATAATAATTAATTTATATTTAATATTTATTATTGTAACAATTTTATTATATATATTAATGAATGACAGGTTAGATTCCATGTTAATTAGGACTACAAATTTTGTATGTGTCCATATCAGTAGTAAATGAAAAGAAAATAACATCTAGTCAAGTCAATAGAATGAACTTCAACTTAATTTCTTAAGCCCGCACATCACGCCGTGGCTGTGAAGGAATAGAAACTAAATGACACATATATGATGACATATTGAAAACCTAGCCATGTGCTTTCAATTTCGTTACAGTCCATGTTCCACACGACAACATTTTTCTAAGATAATCGCCCTATATAACACGGAATATTGCAGCATGCGTGTCAAGAACTTAGCCCTAGATCGATGCACTTCATTTGTGGGATGTGATAATGGCCAATCTGGGAGACGCTGGAAGGCTTGAGTCGTCTTCGTGGTGTTCAGGGCATTTGGCTATTAAGATCCTGAGTATTATTTATCAAGTTCAGTGTTGTAAATTAAAATCTAACAACTAAAAAATAATTAAAAAATTTTTGAAAAAATTTATTAAAATAATTCAAAATCAAAAATAAAAAAAAATAAAAATGAATTTAAAAGAAAATTTCTTTCTTTCTTTTTTTTTTTTTTGTTGTATTAATCTTTTCAACTTCAATCTTATTTCGAGTATAAGATAATGACTATTTAAATTAATCTAATATTTTAAAGATAATATTATATACATAATAGTTTGAAACGACATCCTTAACATTATTTGAAATAATTTACCTACAAGTTAGGCATGTTGACGATATTTTGCTCACACATGTGCTTCTAAAATCAGTAGCTTTTGTAACACCAACCTCACATTCATTTGCTTGTTATTTTTTTCGTCTTAGAATACTAGAATTGAATCGATTTATCTTTTATCAAAAAATAATATATATCAATTTTTTTTTAAAAAAAAATTTATAGACTTGTGTTTTATTGGATTTTACATGTTAAAAATGAAATAGACATTCAATGAATATAATAAATAGTTGTAATCGGCTGAAATTTACTCGATCAAAATTTGTTCGACATATCTCTTGTCTATTTAGATGGATGAATTTAATTATTGATAGTTCTAAGAGAATTTTGTGAAAAAATGAAATTGTATATCTTCTTATTTTTTTGATCTCGGTATTATTTATCAATATTAAGTCCTATATTGATGAAACTCATGCTTTTTTGCTAAGTTGTTACCACTCATATATATTGCATTAAAATCAAAAGAGGCATCAGTCATAGATATATCGATGAACATATTAATATCTTGGATGGTATTCGAGATTAAAACAAAAACATGAAAAACTAAATCGATGACATTATTCATAATAATGGCCATTAATTTACTCTTTATTCAAATCCAACATTATTTCGGTGACTAGTATTGTAATTTTAGTAAGGTTTCTGCCCAATAATGTTGCCACGGGGTTCATAGTTGCAGCCAATAAAAGTTCCAGCTCCATTGTTGCACTTCACCTTCGCACACCCAATCCTGACAGACTTGCGCCAAACCACCTGAGTGTAGTGCCCACAAACTTTGCCTGCAGCGCAAGTGTTAGAATTGTAATCGTAAAAAGCCTTCTCGTCAACCCACATCTTCACAGCATCTGTGCCCGAAAGGTCACCGCTGCCCCATGCGAGATTCTCCCCATAAGGCCCGCTGGAATGGATAAGCTTGCAATCCCCGATACGCTTACTTGCGTAGTCCCGTGCATAGGCAGCAACTTTGTTGTCCCAAGTCACAGGGCCAACACCTACTTGTGCACGAGCCGCGTTGTGAGCATTGACGTAGTCTTGTGGTGAGTCTTGTGCATGGGAAGATAAGACCAGGGCTAACCCTAAGAGACAGAGAAGAGAGAATGATGAAATCTTACTGATTGCCATTATTTTCTTCTTGTTTCTGCAAGTTTTGTAATGCAAAGAAAACCTTGGATGATTGATGAAAAAATTGGAGAGTTTGATGGGTATTTATAGGCATAAGGCTTGGAAAATTATTAGATAAAATTACTAATTAGGCGAAGAACGTTCAAACGCATGATTGCGTAGCGGTTTAGAAAACTTTAACGACGAAAATTCTGTTGGCCAAAAAAGTTTCCTAGCTTACTCTCTTGATCCATTCGAGTTCCACGTTTCATTTCTAGGAAGGTCCGAATATTAGATTACTATAGATGACGACGTGAATTTTGATGGTTAATATCCATTTATGTTCAAATTTAATTTAAGAATTCTTTCCTTCAAAAAAAAAAAAAGAAATTACATCCTTTTGCTTTTGCTTGAACTCAGTGCTTTGCAGCTCTCGTATATGTCACCACAATCATTTCATCATATGATTAATAATTTCAATTTAAGAAATAGTAGTGCTTGGAAAGTTCATAAAAATATTATTTTTAATGTTATCTTAGAGACAATTAGTCCAAACAGTTAGTTAGAATCTCAAAATTTTGATCCAAAATTAAAGTTCTTAAAATTTTAGACTAATTATAAATTATTATTCAATTTTCGATTCAATATTAGGTCTGATAAGAAGACTGTTTAGAAATTTAGGATAGTTCTTAATTATTTGTGTAACATGTGCTTAAAAATCTTTTTTTTTTTTTCAAAAACTTTGTGTAATTACAAAGAATTTTGATACCGATCAACCCAACCGCCGATGTTCCATGCCACATTATTATTCAACAATAGCTGCAGTGTTAATTAATTAATTACACATTATTATTAATTAATTGTCTCATTAGTCCACCATCTGTGTGGCAACCAAAAGTGCCGTGTTAGAAAAAAAAAAATTAAAAATTTACCGTTAAACCTAGACTTGACTTGTGGCAAGATCGGATCAAGTGGGCAGCATCATTTTGCCCTGGCTTAGTCGTCTTTAGGGCCAATAATTCATTACCTCTCTATATCTTCTATATGAATTTATGATAATTAATGTAGAAAATCACATTCTTTTTGTTATCTCGATGGCTAATTACAGGAAATGCATGCAGATTGAACAAAAATTTAGGTTATCATACTGAAATAATAATAATAATAATAATAATAATAATACTTAAAGACAAGTCAAGAGACCCTCTGGCTGCTGATCATATTTGACGACTGACAAAATACGAGGTGAAAGATTACAACATAAGGAAAGTTGGTCAAATAGTTAGGCATAGTTGAAGCCATCTTGATCGTAGTAGACCGGCCGTCTGATGCAAAAATTAAGTAATATTATGTATTATAATATCTACATTGTAATTGATACTAAATGATGCGAGAAATTGGGAAATTGTTAAGTAAATTCAAGAGAATACGAGAGAAATCAAGAAGAAAGTTCGAGGGAAAAATGTAATACTACTAAATTAATGATTTGTCCGAGTTGTTATTTCTCATATGTCCTTTTACTATTGGGTTTGAATTGCTGATTATTGGCAATAATTTAACTTAGTTTCTCTACTAATTCTTTAACAGATTCAGTTAACTTATTCCATGTAAAAATAATAATAATAATGAAAAATAATTATTAATTTAGGATTGGAATTACATTCACAAAGACGGGACCAGGACTAACCCTATGAGACATAAAAGAGAGCGAGATGAAAAAGAAATCTTACAGATTTCCATTATTTTTTCTCTTGCAAGGTTGGCAAGGAAAAGAAAATCTTGGATGATTGATGAAAAATGGAGAGCTTGATGGGTATTTCTAGGCACAAGGCTTGAAAAATTGTTGGAAAAACTTAAGCGAAGAACGTTCAAAAGAATGACTGCGTAGCAGTTTTAGAAAACTTTATTTACGGGCATTTGTATTACTTTACACGAAAGAAACAAATATAATATTACCGCGGTCTCCTTCAGCTAAAACTACCAACAAGATGGAGTCGATTACTGGCTTACTCTTCTTCCAATCAACTTCCACGTTTGATTTCTGGGAAGGTACCAACATTATATTACTATAAATGACGATATGAAATGCTGAAAATCGATTATACTTGACTTAATCTTCATTAAGTTGTTGACTAGTCTCTCTTAATGCGTTAATTCGGACAGACGTCTCTTAGTTTCAGACATTATCCTTTACTCCATCCATGCATCGTGCTGAAAGAACAGATTTTTCATGCCACGGTTTGTTTATGTAAACTGTAGAATGTAAGTTTTTTCATCCCACAATATATTCAATGATAACTTCAGTGTCAATTTATTAATTCAATAGATTATCATTAATGGCCTTATCAGTCCTCCATGTCTAATTAATTACCCCGTAAAGCAAGCAAAAAGTGCCGTGTTAGAAATTTTCTTTGTCATAAACAAAAAGGGTTATCCCGAGACTTGATTTGTGAAGATTGGACCACGTGGGCAGCTTCATTAGGTGTAGGCTTAGTCGTGGTTATTGATTCACATAAAGATTACAATACAAGGGAATAAGGTCTAAATTAGGCACATTTGAAGCCATCTTATTCATAGGCTGCTGGACTCAAAAACCAGAAGTAATGCCTTGTATATAACAAGTAAAGGGGCCTTGGTCTAATTTTTAGTCCTAAATAGGAAGGGGGCTTGGTCTTAAAAGATTAGATGTGTTGAATAAAAGCTGTTTATTGAAGACTAGGTATGATTTTGTAGATCAATTAATTAAGTCTTTTTCTTCCTTCTCTTGATGGTCGAATTTCAAATCAATCTAGTAGCCCAGATTTTGTTGCGGGATCGAAACGGCTCGTTGGTAATGGAACTAGAATTTAATTTTTTATTTGACAAATGGTTAATAATTATTCTATTGTAAAAGCTTAAGCCTATAGGTGAATCATTTGGGAAAGTAGTTGGAAGTTGTCAAGTTATCTTCTTGTGTTTTTTCAGTTATGATTCTTCGCTTCATCCTATGTTTCCTATAACATTAACTATATGACTCTGTGCGGTCCATGGTGAGAGAAAAGGTTTGGTGCACTCAAATTCGTGGGAGTTTTATCCCCTCTAGATACTTATCGTTCATTTGGCGTTTGCTTCAAAATAAATAACGTTCCAACAGAAGACATACTTCAGTTTCAGGTTATTTGTTTGCTCTCGGTCTGTTTGCTTTGTGAAGTGACTTAATGTCTTCAAACTGCTCATATACCATCTTTGTTTGGATTGTGTTTTGGCGAATAGGTTCAGGCAAGGTTTGTATTCGAGAAACAACATCATGAAACTTAATCGTTGCCATTTTTCATAAGCTTAATGTCAGCCAGTACAAATCTCTTATTTATGACAATTCAACTGCGATAATTACTTAAAAATCCATAACTAGTAAGGTTTTTCCCCAACAAAGTTGCCAGGGGGATCGTAGTTGCAGCCAATGAAAGTTCCTGCTCCATTGTTGCAACTCACCTTCGCACACCCAATGCGGACAGAGCTACGCCAAACCACCTGAGTGTAATGCCCACAAACCTTGCCTGCAGCGCAAGTATTAGAATTGTAGTCGTAATCAGCCTTCTCGTCAACCCACATCTTCACAGCATCTGTGCCCGAAAGGTCAGCGCTGCTCCATGCGAGATTCTCCCCATAAGGGCCGCCAGAATGAATAAGATTGCAATCGCCGATACGCTGATGTGCGTAGTTTTGTGCATAGGCAGCAACTTGGTCGTCCCAAGTCACAGGACCAACACCCACCTCCGCCCGAGCTGCGTTGTGAGCATCGACGTAGTCCTGTGGCGTGTCTTGTGCATGGGAAGAGAGGACTAGGGCTAACCCTAAGAGACAGAAAAGAGAGAGCGATGAAATCTTACTCAACCCCATTTTTTGTTTCTCTGATGCAAAGACAAGCTTGAGTGTTTGATGAAAATGCGAGGAGTTTGATGGGTATTTATAGAATCTTCGAAGATTTATCGGACAAACTTGGGCGAAGAATTTTCAAAAGCAAGATTGCGTAGCGGTTTAGAAAAACTTGAATTATGAAACATGCCTATTACAAAATACGACTGCGGTCTTCTTTAGCTAAACTTGAAAATAACATCGAATTTTAAAAAATCTCCATCAAGTCATTAAACAGTTTCATTAATTAATGCAGTAATTCGAACGAACTCATAGTTACAGACAATGTTTCTTGCTAATAGAGGTAAGGAATAAAAATTGTCACTTCGATTTTACGGGAAAAGAAGGTTAATTTATTCAAGTCAATAGAAAAACCTAATGGCTTGCATTGGGCTGCCCAACCGAGTTACCAATCCGATAGGTTGTTACCATATATTATTCGCAAGGACTTTCCTCTTTCTTCTCTACAAAATTTTGCATGACAGAGACGTTTGCCCAATGAAATTTATTATTTATTCTATTTCTTTTTATTATAATCACAATTCTAGTATTGTTAATATACATCTCACAACATAAAAATTTAAAATATAAAAATTAAAATAATTAATATAAAATTTAAAATATAAACATCAAATATCACGAACCTATATTTAAGTTAATGAGTTTTAAAAGAGAAAATGGTAGATTGAAGAACCAGAGTAAACTCTTTTACGATATGAACATGCCATGGTTTGGACATCATGTGTATTGGAAAAACTACTTTCCCTTCTTGAAAACTGTGTCTGAATACAAGGAATTATGATCCCAATATCCTAGGCCTCCCGTGTTCCATGCCACAGTATTCAGCGGCAACAACTGCGGCGTTAATTCATTAGTTACTCGATCAATTACAGTGACTGCGTGGATCATGCTTTGTTACCCCCGTGGGATAATAATATTGAAATCCCTGAGTATTCAGTTCTTATAAATAAGGACAAACTTTGAGACCCATAATATATTATTCTAAATTTGTCCCCAATCCAATTGAAATAATGTATTAGCTTAACAATACTTAAAGGATGTTTCAGTTATTTTAATAAGATTTAGGATGGTTGTTGGTTATGGTTAAGGACTTACTTGAAAAAAATGATAAAGACCTCTTTATTTGTAGAAACACAAAAATTATAAACCGAAATGTCATTATTCCAATTCCTCATATATTACGTAAAAAATATGTCATTTCAGTTATTATTAAGGCTAGACAGTAATAGCAAGAGAACAGTCCATACTCACAATTGATTGAAATTTTTGAATTTAAAATTTAAAATTATATATTATAATTTATTTTTTAATTAAATATAAAATTTAATAAAAATTATAATTTAAAAATTTAGTATAAAATATCTCAAAATTTAAGGACCCGCTTAAATCAAGCCTAAATTTCATTTGCGATGATAAGGGAACACGAGGGCAGCTAAAATTTGCAGGCTGAATCTTCTTAGAGTTTATATATATATCTAGAAGGTTGCATTCTTTTCATTAACTAAATCCGATAATCATGGGAGAGATTGAACATAAATTTAGGATCTCATGTAGAAAAACTAGACATATCGATTTGACTATTAATATGCTTGGGGTTGACGCCACACTTTATCCATGGACCAAAGAATAGGAAATGAGAAATTTCACACTATACCAATTGATAGAATTGTTTATGGTGAGAGCGGTTATTAGGTAGAAATATAAAAGAAATTACATAGTTTCGTTCATGAATGCATGATTTCAGTAACTCCTTTGACAAAGTATTTTCTGTGAAAAAGCATTGTGGTAAAGGCTGAGTTAGTAAATGGAGACTTTCATTGTGTGGAAAAAAAGTAAGGCTGCTCCAATGAATATTGGAGACATCTTTTGTGGAAATACTATAGCCCACAGATTTAATGAAGAAGGGATAATTTAAATTTAATGCATAATTTTATTGCAGATGACTTTAGAGAAATCTCTAAAGTTTTTTTAAAAAAAAAAAAAAAGCTTGGGGCATATTTTATAAATAATAAAAATATATATTTAATATGTAACATGGTATAAGAAGTTCAAATTAAATTATAATTAATCACAAAAGTATTTTTTAAAAATATTCAAAAATATATGCTTGTAATATGCATATACCCCTTAAACTTTGATCAAATATATATTTTTATTTTACTAATTTTAAAAATATCTACACAATCTATATTCATAATTTACTAGGTAAATTTAAACTAAAAATAAAAAAAAAGGGGAATCCAATACTTAAATTGATGATTATGATTCGAGTTAATAATTGCAACAAAAAAATAGATAAATCATTTAAGCTAACATAAATTTTTTATCAAATAAATATTTTAAAAATAGTGAGATCGAGTTAATAAATAAATATTTTTTACCCTTTTCCATTTTAATAAATTGTAAGAACAACTCTTACAAATAAAAAACGTATTACATTGTGATATCATCTTTGTTTTTCTTAAAGCACAAAGATTCGCTTCAACACGTGTTCCAAAAGCACAAGTTAAAGCAGACAATCAATCCAAATTCAAGATATGGAATATTTGTAATCATACAGTGACAACCCATTAACAATCTATTGGCTTATGAAACTTTATTGAACCCTTTTAATCAATCAAACCCTAGAAATTCATCATGCCAATCATTCAGTATGGACGTTGACCCTCAATATTCCCCGGAGGATAATAACTGCAAATTACAAACCACCATCCATTTTTGCACTTAACTCTCCCACACCCCAGACTGACCGATTTGCCCCAAATAATCTGAGTGTAATGCAAGCACTCGTCGCCAACACACGAATTAGAAGCATAATCGTAGTATGGTTTCTCGCTAACCCACATTTCCACTGCGTCAACTCCATCAAGTTTCCCATAACCTTCGGCCAGATTCTCCCCGTAAGGCCCCATTGAATGATCCAAGTTGCAGTCTCCCATTCTTTGATCGGCATAGTCCTGAGCATAGGCTGCAACACTGGCGTTCCATGTCATCGGACCGACGCCGACCTCGGCACGAGCAGCATTGTGTGCATTAACGAAGTCTTGGTGGGAGTTTTGTGCTAGGATGATTTGAGCTGGGGTTAGAGAAATGAAATATATGGCCAAAACGAATTTGTTGAACAACATTTTCTCTTTGCGTTTACGTCACTGAGAAACTGCGAGATTCAGATAGAAAGCAAAATCTGTTATGAGGTATATAAAGAGAAAAGGTTGCCGGTTCAGTTATTGAACAAAAGGGTCACAGGGCATCCACAGATTGAGCCTAAGATTGTGCGATGTAGCTCTTGTATTTAGAAGCAAAATAATCAACGTCGTTATCTATGAGAGGAAAGAAGAAATTAATCAATTGATTTTGCAATCACAAGAGTGAATATCAGGATTCACATGCCTAATATAAGGATTGTGTTTGTTTCTCTGTGACTCTTTGCAAATTTCCGGTTCTTCTCTCTGCCCAAGTGAGACAAAACGAATGTCATTTTCAGACTCTGTAGCCGGCGCATGGCTTCTATCTTATCGTAAATTTTCTATTATCAATGCAATCTCTTGTGGTTTAGAACACAATAGATACTCTTACATCAACAAATACGAATGTAGCCGGGTGGCGCATCAACGCATGATGATTGACACTCAGCATTTCACGGATCTACAGTAGATTTTTTTTAAAATTTCTATACTGGTGTTGATGGCTTTTGGAGCCGCATAATATGACCTTACCAATGAAATAAACAATAAAAAAAAGGATGGCGTATGGCTATAATCATGCTTACCTTGTACAAATACGTTAATATAACTAAAATTATTCAAATAAAACTTGTGAACCTTTGTGTGTTGGTCAATAACTACTGTGTCTTCATTTAAATCCTGAAGGTCGCTCAATTTTGCTTAAAAAGAAGTACTATTTAGCCCACTTTTAGATCAAATGATATTACCAGAAACTGGGGTTTGAAAAGAAAGGAAGTAAGGGCTAAGTAACAACTCGCTTGTCAGATTGAATTGGGCACGAATTAGATATACTTCCGCATGAAGAAATACTGGTCTGTGTATGCTTACATATTTAGTTTTTGTATATAATTAAACTTTAGAATCTAATATATTTTAATATGTTATTATGTCTTATTAACTAAATTTCGGTCATTAAAAGAAGTCTAATGCATGACTTCTTGTTCGCAAAGATCATTAAAAAAAAATTATTCATAGCATTAGTTCGGGCATTAAAAATGGTGATTGTAGGCTATTAATTTTTCTCAATTCTTCCCTAAACTCACTTGTTACTTCTTCTATAATTACCTCTTTAAATTTTTCTATTTTTTAATTTTTTAATTTTTTTATAAATTATTTGAATATTTTTACAGAACGATTAAAAAATATATTATCACATATTTAAATTATTTTTTAATTTTGAATATTAAATTCTCTCCTTCAATATCGTGGACTCTTTGTATCCTCTTAATTGTAAATGCTCGAGTGATCCTGCACTTTGCAAGTCATTCACTTCACCGGCCCCAAAGACAAAATATTCGCTTCATTACAGCAAGGTGTGATTGTGTTAGAAATGGAACTAGTTCTTTTTGTATAATTTTGATTTGCATCTGGATTTTTTGCTTTGTAAATTTGCGAGTAAATTTCAGCATCTTGATTTTTTGTATAAAGATCTTCAGCATCTTCACTTTAAGTCTTACTAATTAATTCAAAAATATTCTCTATATTAAGCATATGGGTGCTAATAAAAAAAGTGGATGCCATCGCCAACCATTGAGGAATTTATTGATACAACTGCACAAGACACTGTCCATTCAATTCCGGAGGAGAAGTATGGTCTTTAACAATATTAATACAAGAAGAAAGTAGGGAGACATAATGCACTTTATTCTCTAAAATTATTACAAGTTTATGATATAAATTTCTATAATATACCCAAGATAAACAATGCCACACAACGAGATTATGTCCTACCACTACTGCATGAGAAATTCGAAGTATTAAACGTGGAACAAGCAAATAAATAAATAAAACATAAATATAAAAAATCAGAATCAGAATATATATATATATATATATAGAGAGAGAGAGAGAGAGAGAGAGAGAGAGAGAGAGTCACACCCACATACATCTTTCTTTTATTTATATATTTAACATGCACGAAGAAGAATCAGATGCACAAGGGATCTGTGCTTAATCATTCCAAGGCCACCACTATCGTGATGGAAATATGCTTTATTTTTCTTTTCTTACATCTCGATTCCCTCATAATTTAATTCCAACCAGTGGGCAGCACATCTGATAAATTATAAATTAAATTAATCAGCAAATCAACAAGCTTATACATGTACATGAAGCTATTAGCTTTTGATTTGCTCGCATCCAACTTGCTTAGCGTTTATTTAGCAGAAATAATTGAAGTTTCTTCTCATTAATCTCGCAGACTTTCTCTGCACTTTACGAATTATGTCCTCACTCTCCCGTCCGCAAAGATACACCATGCTTACAGCAAGTGATTGTGTTCTCGCCCAGGTATGCTAATCTTTCTTCTTTCTTTAAACCTCTTAACCGAGTAATACTCGTGCCACAACCCTTTTTTTATTTCTTTTTAATTGCTTGATGTACAGGCAAAGGCTCACTCCACGTATGCAGCAGCTGTGGAAGCTTCTGAACTAACTGATGATCATGGGTAATGAAATTAAATATTTAATAGCAACGAGTTTTTTGGCTTTTACTTTTTCTTTTCATTAATATCTATAGTCGCATCGTTTTCTCAAATTTTAATTCTATCTCACTGGAGTTGCCACCATTTTCGAGTGGCAAACTCACCTCTTTGTGGCCCATGTCACCAGGTTTGGATTCTCAATCCTGTTTGGGCAGCATTCTCTCTATAATTGGAAACAAGAATTTGATTCCTAGTTATGAGTTACAGAATTTGATACCTAGTCCCGAGTTCGGTGAAATCAAGAATTTAATTCTGTCATTGAGTGTGGAGACCATATATAATTGGAAGCAAGAATCTGATTCCTAGTCCTTTGGTTTGAGAATTTGATTCCTAGTATTGAGTTAGTGATATCAGGAATTTAACTCTGTTAATGAACAATTTTTCTATTGTATGATTTGAAAGCAATCATGTTGACGTGAAATATGCTGATGTGAACTGGGATGAGCTCGGATTTGGTCTAACTCCGATAGATTACATGTACGTAATGAAGTGCTCAAAAGGAGATAACTTTTCGCAAGGAACCCTCACTCGATTTGGAAACATCGAGATGAACCCTTCGTCGGGAATTTTAAATTATGGACAGGTGATAGCCTAAATATTTCAAGACTTGTACTAGCAGTGACAGAGAAATTATTACAAATTCCCTGACCAAATTTTGTTGAAACCTTTCATATAAATGGGGTTGTATTTAGGGATTATTTGAAGGTCTGAAGGCCTACAGAGCAGACGATGGCCGAATTCTACTGTTCCGGCCAGAACAAAATGCTCTTCGCATGCAGATGGGTGCTGAGAGGATGTGCATGCCGACTCCAACGATAGAGCAATTTGTTGATGCTGTAAAACAAATTGTCAATGCCAACAAACCCTGGGTAATTTGTTCCTGTACAAATCGCCCTTTTACAGACATTTGTTTTCAAAACACAAATTCGGTGCAAATTAGAACTATACTTAATAGGATATAACAACTGTTTGGATTGTGCATACAGGTGCCTCCTCCTGGAAAAGGGTCACTGTATATTAGGCCATTGCTGATGGGAAGTGGACCAATTCTCGGAGCGATGCCGGCGTCTGAATACACATTTTTGACATTTGCTTCTCCTGTAGGCATCTATCACAAGGTGATCATCATTTAGCATGTATCGTGGCAATCCAATCATGAAGATGATTTGTGACAAAGTAGTTTCTCTGTACAATAGGGTACCCTAGATTTGATTGTCGAGGAAAAGTTTCATCGAGCTTTTCCTGGCGGAACTGGAGGTGTCAAGACGAATGCTAATTATGCATCTGTAAGATTTAAGAATTGCTATTTCGCCTACATTCGATTTTTAACAATATCCTGTTGATATAATCTCCCGATTGGCTGCAGGTTTACAAAGCAGTTACTGAAGCAAAGGCAAAAGGGTTCTCCGATGTCTTATTTCTAGATGTAATGACTAGAAAATACATCGAAGAGGCTTCTACATCTAATATCTTTGTTCTTAAGGTAAAATTATGAACATCGTAACGTTGAAAAACTTTGAAATGCAAAAAATATTCACATGCTTTATGTTAGTTTGTATATCTATTGGGTATTGAGGCTTAAATTAAAATATTTTTCCAGGGAAATGCCATTTCAACCCCGGCAACCAATGGAACTATTTTGCCTGGAATCACACGGAAAAGTGTCATTGAAATCGCTCGTGTTATGGGTTACCAGGTTAGACTCTTTATTTTTCTTTTTCCTCTCTCTAATGCGAGCGAGATCCAATTTTTAAGACAGGCTATATCATTTTTAAGATATTTTACCGTTTAAATAACCATATTTAAGATATTTTCCTGTGAAAATTTTGATGACATGTTCTACGAACGTTGACGATCAGGTTGAGGAACGTGACATCCCGGTAGAGGAATTGTTAGATGCGGAAGAAGTTTTTTGTACAGGAACTGCTATGGTTGTCAATCCTGTTAGTAGCATAACCTATCAGGATAAAAGGTATGTGACAACACGTGCTTACTTATTACATATGATTTCTGATTTCATATTTGGAGAGAACTTACTTCTTTGTCGTGTTTGTTGCCTGCAAAAGCTTGTCAGTTATATTAATCGATGGTCTTAATATTGCAGGATCGAATATAAGATAGGATTAAACACAGTGGCTCACAATCTCTATACGATGCTAACAGGAATTCAAACTGGACAAATCCGGGACGAGATGGGATGGACTGTCGAGATAGCTTAATTGAGCTATAAAGTACACATATTTGGACAAATAGCTCAGTTGTAAAACATTATTTTGAAGAAAAAAGTGTGCACTTTGAAAGCAGGGCCGAGCGAGAAGTAACAATGTGGGAGGTCAAAATGTTAACCGTAAGATCTAAGAAATCGTACAATGTCCTTTATCAATGGAGGGTGCTGTAATTCTCTTACTCTAAAAAATTAAACTCCAAACCCTACTGTCACTTGCAAGAATTAAGCTTTCTATTGAATAACTCAAAAATTTCAAACACGAGATCTGTTCTCTTGAGACATAAGATAAATATGTTTGTCGGCATTCTAGGGTAAGTAGTTGGGCAAAGTGCCTACGCAATTAACACACACACACACACGCACAGAAGTAGGGGGTAGGATTTGCCCACCCAATTATAATACACACACACACACACACAGAAGTAGGGGGTAGGATTTGCCCACCCAATTACAACACACACACACACACACACACACAGAAGTAGGGGGTAGCATCCTAGGGTAAGTAGTTGGGCAAAGTGCCTACCCAATTAACACACCCACACACACACAGAAGTAGTCCCCTTTAATAGTTAGTTTTGATTATAATAAATGTGTGTGTGTGTAATTTACTTGTATTTGGAAGAAATGATGGTTTGAAAATTAAAATATAACTACTAAAAAATAATTAAAAAATTTTAAAAATTTTATCAAATCAATTCAAAAATAAAAATATAAAAATATAATAAAAAATTTTTTCTTTTTTTATATCAATTTCTTAAATTTAAAAGTCATTTATAGTATAAAATAATATATGTTTAAAATATTTTAGTAATTAATTACAGTTATTATTAATAATTTTAACCACCTTTCAACTAAAAAATAAATAACTCAATTACTTAAACTACCTATTCAACTAGATTTATTTTTCTTAATTTTTATAATCTAACTCAACCAATTTTTAACTATTAAAATTAACTGCATTTTACTTAATAATTTAAATCACATTCATTCTATTTTCTCATAAAATTTTTAAGCTATGGATGACCACGGCTACAGCAAAGAAAAGGCCTAGTGTTTTGGCGAGTTCCCTGAATTTTATTCTTATTATTCTTGTCGTTCATTGGAAGATAACCTTTAATTTGTGTAATCAAGGAAGCAAAATTCTAAAATTACAGCAATGACCAAATCGATATGTAGCATCGTTCGTGCTGGAATTGTTTAGTCTTTGCTTTTATCCTTAGGGATTGTTCGAAGGATTAAAAGCTTAGAGGAGAAAAATGGGAACAGTATCGCAACCAAAGGCAAAAGGGTTCTCTTATGTCTTATTCTTAGATGCAGAATATGGAAAGTTTATTGAGGAGGTTTCTTCTCCAATCTGATGGTAATATTACAATTCTAGTTAATTACACCATTAATTCCTTGCCTTTTTTTTCAGAATACACATCAGTTTTACATTGTGAAGTCTGCTGCAGGGTGATCTTGTTTCAACTCCAGTAACTCACGGGACTCTTCTGCCCGGTATCACTCGAGAAAGCATCACTGAACTTGCTTGTGATCAGGTAATTATCGGTATCTTTCCTTCTTTAATCTTATTTATTTGCCTTAATTCTTTCATGAGTATGTTAAATATATAAACTCCTTAATTATCCTATACACGATCACTGATCAATATCAGAAAGCCATAGCCTTCATTCTCCATAGTTTTCGGGTCGACGAACGCAATACTCCCCTAGAAGATTTGATGAATGCAGGTGAAGTATTTTGCAAAGGAACTGCAATGGCTGTGACTCCCGTTGCCGGCATAACCTATCAAGAAACAAAGTATATGCTGAAGAAGTTTTTAGGTACAGAAGCTGCTGTGGTTGTCAATCCTGTTAGTAGCATAACCCTCAGGGTAAAAAACAGAGAACAACACACCCTAATTAGTATATAAGATTTACTATTAAAAAATTTTGAAAAAGTTTTTAGTGTAACTGCTTTACTATATTAATTACAAGGAGGTAGCAATAGGATGATTAAATTAATAAAAAAAATACTATTAGTAAAAATTTAAAAAGATAAAAGTGAATTTTACCATTTAATTTTTTTCTCACTTTAATAAAATATATTTTAATATTTTTAAAATTTCATTAATGAAAATAATTTTCTCTCTTCATTAATCGAGTAATCCTACTATATCATCATAGTTAATGTAGTGAAATAGTTTTACTTCAAATTTTCTAAAAAAAATTTGTATTACACTTATTTCTTTATTGTCGGCAAAAGTTTATTGATAGTTTCTAACTATAGCTCTCCCAATGTAAGAATAAAAATACAACTATTCTGTATTTTTAAAAAAAAAAATCATATTCTTTGATGAAAATCACATACTATTTTTGAATTTTGTTGCATCATTGAATTGTGAATTTAAATATTTATTCATAAAAATAATAATAATAATAATAAAATGAATGTATTCTAATATTTAGAAAAATTAATCAACTCTCGTGTATACACACAAGAAAATTTATTTCTTAATTATAAAATTGAGATAAAAAGATAAGATCAATCAATGTATATACGATAGTTCTCGAATTTCTTATTTTTATTGCCGTGTATTTTTGAAACTATGAATTAATATTGGAGAAATTAATAAATGATAGTTCTCTCTCATTCTCTCTAATATATGTATAGAGAATTCAAGCTTTATGTAGAATATGTTATCAAACCACCAAATGAAGGAAGGCATCCTAGGCCAGCAGGGTACACAGCCAACCCAGTTAGTGTGTGTGTGTGTGTGTGTGTGTGTAGAGAGAATGAGAGAGAAAGAGGTGCAGTTTCCTAAGGCCCTCTCTATATTTAGGCTTGTGTCATTTAATAGTTTCGTCAATAAATATGTGATTTTTTTTTTTTGGAGGGGGTCAAGTTTATTGTACATTTTTTTTTAAATTTATAAAACTTTTAATTTATGACAAGTTTTGTGAAATTAATAATTTTTATAAATTTACATAAATTTTGATGTTAATCCTCTAATATTATACAAATTCTTTTAATATTACACAAATTTTTATATTAATTCTTAATTTTTTAATTAATAATTTATCAAAATTAAATCAAATAAATATTGTATTAATTAGAATTATTAATATATTTTTTTAATTATTCTCTCTTCACTTTTCATTCAATATCCTTATTTAATACATCTTCAGTATTTATTTCATTCAATCTTAACTCTTAATATATTATTAATTTAAGAACTAAAAATTTATATAAAAATTTGTGTAATTTAAAAAGACTATTAATCATGCCTCTATCTATAAATATATAAAGTATAATTAATAGAGGTTGAAAATTTTAAACAATATGTTCTAATAAAATTATTTATAATCGAATGCTTGAAAAAAGATATTTAATAAGAAAATTTTATTAAATAGACACATAAATAATGAAAAATTATTAATATAAATTTAATATATCTTTTATTGCTTAACGTAAAATTTAAAATATGCAATAAACAGTTTAAAATGATAAACGCAAATAAAAAATTTGAAACAATTAATGAAAGAGTGAAAAATTTTAAGTATAAGATACTTAAAAATTTTAAATATAAGATATATGAAATATATTATAAACAATCTTGTAAATAATACGACATATGTTAACTTTATATTATTTTTTATGAAATATACAACAACACTTTATTCAAGTTTAGTAACCAATAAACAAAAGCCCACCTTATTTGAAATACATTGTTTCTATTTTAGTTAATTAAGGTAATAATCAAAGTCCACGTAATTCTACACCCCCACAAAGTAGCGAAAGGATAGTAAAAATGCAGGGAATGAGATGTGCCAAGTGATTCCAAAATATAAATTATTTTAATAACCAATATGAAACAAACAAAATTGATTCCATAAATGGGACGAAAGCATGGCACAAATCACATTTATGATTCATGGATATAATCGCTTGGTTTGGATGGATTTGGTCCGGAGCACATGGCATTGTTTGCATGCGATCACGATCACAAGAACCAATAATACTTATCATTTTCCTTGTATGGCAGAAGGAAAATTATGATTTTTATTACCACATTTTTAGTATGCATCGATATGAAAGCAATGGGATGAAAAGATGTGGCTACGGATCATGTTACTTAATTAAGGGATAATTTCAATTATCATAATCTTTAAGATAATATTAAAAACACTTATAGAACTCTGAAATGATCAGTAATGAATGAGAATTGGTTGGCAATTTAATTAAGTTCCCGTGCAGTCAAATACAGAGCATGTGGAGCAGGCTGAATAATTTATTAACACCATGTAGTATGTCACTAGAAAAGAGATCCTGCGTCCGAAAACGGACGACGCGGGAACCCAAATTGCCTATAAAAGACAGCAGCATTGGGGTGCAGCTTGCATACGGCACTTCTCGTCCTACTCTCCTTTCTTTTTCTTTCTTTCCTTCTGAAGCAAACACAACATGTTCAGGGCAAGAGATTTTCCCGGAAAATTCATCAAACCTGCAAGAACAGCATCGATCTTGTCCAAGGTGTAGTGTTGATTTTTTCGTCGGTTTTGTTCTTTGTGAAGATCTGTTTGTAGTTTACCCTATCAATACTCTTACTGTATTTCCTCTCTAGAAAACTGTTTTCTTCTTCTTCTGATCTTCATCCTTATTTACCTCCATTACATCATTTTACAGAGACAAGTTTGCTTCCCAAAACTGTTGCCATTGTTTTTGTTTTCAAGAAAGCTGTCGATAATAATTTAAACATTGCTATTCGTTCTACTGTTCTACTCCAACTGACACACAGCACATGGAACGTCTCATTAAATGTTTGACTAAGATTGAAAACTGCCCATCCTCATAATCGCATAGAGTAATTAAAAATTGGTTGTTTCTCAATCTTCAATGAAATCTTTCAGCAATTAATGCAAACAACATGTAAAGTCTTGTTGACTTCTTCTTCTGTTTCTAATATTATTTTCCTTGCCGGGTTTGCAGTTCAAGCACCAATCCAGTTGTGCAAGAGCTGCGGAAGCTTATGAACCAAGTGTTGATAGGTAATCAATTAATACAAGTGAATTCACATGACTCCTATCATTCTAAATCTTGTCTTCATTTTTATAAATTAAGATCGATTGTCCCTTAATTTTTGGTCTGAAATCTCAATATAATTTAATTTTACTTAGTTTTTAATTTATTATTAAAATATTGATAATTTTATTTAATTATATTTTTAAAAATAAGGTTATAAATTTTACGTATTTTTGAAAATATAGAATTTATCTAACCCTTGAAAAATAACTAGACGAGCAACGTAAAGAAATAAAGAAGCTTTTGCAATTGTCGTAAATACTGGGCTGCTAAAGGTATAATAAATATTTATATTAAGTGCAAGGAATATAGAACTAAATAATCGCTTTTTTTTTTTTTTTACAAAATATTTGCATGATAATCAATTATTTCATTTATCTTCTTTCTTAGTTTCTAATTTTTTTTATTTAATATCTAGTTGCTTTTTTAATAAAAGAAAATAAAAAAATCTTATAAATTTTTAAATAATTCATCAAAATATAATCCTTCATAAATTTATATATAAATATGATGAACAAAAAAAATATTATTTAAAATCATTCAAAGTTGCATATTCAAAATCATTTATATTTATATATTCAAATTTTAAATTTTAAAAAAAAATACAATGCCTAATTTTAGAGAACAAAATCTAAAAATATTTTTAATATATACGACAACGAATAACTCGTGGTATTATTTAATTATAGTATTATATATTATAATATGCATATTAATACTAATCATTAAGTCGTGATAACTAATAATTCATGGCATTTTTTTTATATATAAATTATTTTTGTTCTCAATAATGTTATATGTGGCAGTCAATAACTTGTTGCATTTTCCATCATTAAATCTCCCATTAACCAAATCATTACTAGTGTATTTTTAAATATTAAATTAAATATGATTTAATTAATTGCTATTATAGCATATTTTAAAGATTCTTCAACACTAATGTGAAATTTTATTCACATTTATTAAAGAGTCAATTTATTATCTCTTTAAATTATTGCACAACAATTGAGACTTTATGTTTCAATTTTATATGTCATGTTTTTCATCTTGCATTCCTTGTTTGGGTTGACAGCAATCATAATACCAATGAAGAATATGCAAATGTGAAGTGGGAAGAGCTTAGATTTGGGCTAACTCCAACTGATTACATGTATGTGATGAATTCTTGTGAAGATGGAACCTTCTCCAAGGGAATTCTCAGTCGATTTGGGGCCATGGATATCAACCCTTCTGCTGGAATTCTAAACTATGGACAAGTAAGGTTAATAACAGTAACACAACCAACACTTCTCTCGAGATCTGGGATCGAATCGATATATCAATGTTGATAAATGGTGGGTGTGTTTTATTTAGGGTGTGTTCGAGGGTTTGAAGGCGTTCAGGACAGAAGACAGACGGTTTCTTCTCTTTCGGCCAGAAGAAAATGCTCGGCGAATGAAAATGGGTGCAGAAAGAATGTGCATGCCTTCGCCCACCAGGGAACAATTTCTTAATGCTGTAAATCAGACTGTCCATGCCAACAAGCGTTGGGTTAGTAAATAGGGAAATTTTTCATACAAGTCCTATATGTTTGCCTCAGATACACACAGGTCCTACATATCCGAATTTGAATAATGAGTCTGTGTTTGGATTTGCGAATAGGTGCCTCCCCCAGGGAAAGGAGCAATGTACATTAGGCCTTTACTTGTGGGGACTGGACTTTGTTTAGGCGTTCGTCCTGCCCCAGAATACACTTTCACAACTTATGCTTCTCCAGTCGGCAGCTATCACAAGGTCTTTCACACCATTCAAGAAATATTCAGGTCATAAATTGAAAATACGTAAATCAAAACGACACTGACTTAAATGGATTCATGTATGTATGTATGTAACAGGGTGAGCTAGATTTGATCGTGGAGGAAACGTTTCGTCGAGCAACTCCTGGTGGAACTGGAGGAGTTAAAGCCGTCACAAACTATGCAACTGTGAGAAATAAACTTCATTTCTGCAAATCTGCAATAGTTCTGCAATAATGGTAGTTCAGTGTACTGATTATTATATGAAATTGATCCACGCATGCATGCACGATGACAGATTTACAAAGCAATTTCTGAAGCAAAGGCTAAAGGGTTCAGTGACATCTTATTTCTCGACGCCGTCACCGGAAAATTCATCGAGGAGGTTTCTACCAGCAACATTTTTGTTGTAAAGGTAAAATTATATATGTGGGGTGTATATAGTGGTTTTCTTTTGTGGACAGAGAGTTGTTAAAAGATAAAATTTGCCCATCGTTTCCAGGAAAATGTCATTTTAACTCCACCAACTAATGGAACTATTCTTCCCGGAATCACTCGAAAGAGCATCATTGAACTTGCTCGTGTCTCGGGTTATCTGGTATTATTCTGACTCATGTCTCTGGTTATCTACTATTATGCTGACATAAACGAGATTCAATCTCAAAACTTCTTGTACTATTTTAAAAGATTTTATCAGTTGAACCAACTTTATTCAAAAGTTTGATGACATATTCTACGAGCATTGATCAGGTCGAAGAACGTGCAATTCCAGCAGAGGACTTGTCTGATGCTGAAGAAGTTTTCTGTACGGGAACTGCAGTTGTTGTCAATGCTGTCAACAGCATCACTTACCAGGGTAAAAGGTATTTAAATAACATTATTACATGTTAATTACTTGCGATGATTACTGGTTAAATTGAGATTTAACAACAATTTTTATTTTCTGATTGGTTCTGATTCTTTGATTTCAGGTTTAAGTACAAAAGAGGAGCAGGAACTGTGGCTCAAAACCTCTATGAAATGCTAGTAGGAATTCAGACTGGTCATATAGAAGACAAGATGGGATGGGTTGTCGAGATCAATTGAGGCTACATATACACTACTGAAATGTTCAATATCTCAAATTATACAAGTAATGTCAAATATTCCAAAACTTATTCTAAAAATGTGTATCTTAAATGAGCACTCCTTGTATGAATAATTAAAATGTGCAATCGAGAACTGCAAAAGTTCATTATTCAATCGAAATGCAAACTCACTTGTCGCATCATTTATGATACATTTTCAGAAGTTTCAGAATACAACAATGCACATGCTATTGTGTCCCATAACTCTTTTCTTTACATATGTAGTAAGGCTCATGCTATTAATTATGCAAAGTGAAAACTTCTAACGAGACATGGCAGATAACATGACATTCAAGGCGATGGGGAGGATAACATGACACTGTCAGAGTTTCGTGTATCAAAAACCGTAGTGAACTTTGTATTAGTACTACATCATCCACTACATCAGTTACGATACTCTACTACTATATAAACAAAACCTTCAGTGCTTGACAACGAACTTCAAAATAACCAAAAAGGAATATAATTGGAATATGAATAGTTTGCAAAACAGTCAGGTTCTAGCCTTAATATCGTTTAGAAGTGCTACAAACAAATCATTCCAAGTATCTGTAATCCCCGGCAAGCACCAGTGCATGCAATCGTCGTGCTTCTTTCCACCAGCTGTGGAGGGATGAGCATCAGCTCTGAACTCGCTCATGTGGGTAATGTCCAAAATCCGGAAATTCGAGCCCTTAAGGGCATCATACATGTGCTGATTTACCAGGCGTGCTTCTACATTTGTTCCATTATTTTTCAATGAGAAAAGTTGTTCAACCTGAAATGGAATCAAGAACTAAAAACCTTTAGTCTTACTTGACACGAGTAACATTAGCATACAATGATTCATTGTACCTTAGTACCGAAGTTACATTCTGCTTAACCAATGATTCACTGTAACATTAGTAACGAAGTTACATTCTGCTTAACCAATTATAATACTCAAATCCAACAAACGTGACTCACTTGCTCAGGCAACAATGGCTGAAGCCATTGACAAGAACCTCCTTGGTCCCAGTCACCTCCTTCAAAATGTCTTGGGGACTGTGTACGAAACAGTTTTATCGAACCTGGGCTTGCAGTTTTCTCCACATACCGCATCTGTCAACATACCACTAATACCATGAGAAAATGTGGACACATGGGTTGCTTCACAATCAAACTGGCTATACCCACAACTCATCATAAGGTGTTATTCCAATTTTAAAGTACTAATAAAGTGTTTTGCATGTATGCTTATGATTTCCTATGGAACAAATTAGTGAGGAAAAAAAAATAAAAAATTCATCATCATACCATGTGTTTCAAAACCATGTCCAAACCAACATGATGGGGTAAGGGAGGGATGACAGGCTGGTCTTTCTCAAAGAAAAGCATAGGTGACTTCACAGGATCAAATTTTGAAGGAGCCCACCACCTATGAACAAAAGCCAAAATTCCAGATATTGGATCAGCAAAATATGTTGCCCAGTAGAGATTTTTCTCAAAAAGAACAAGAAGAAAAACCAAAACAAATATGAAATTAGCATAAACAAGAAAAAGGTAAAGATCCCATTTCAACGTTAACCAAGATTGTGTCTTTAGCACAAATACAGGCAACCATCCTTCACAATGCTCCCAAATGGTGTTAAAAACTTCACAAAACCACACATATAAAACAAGTGGCAATCATGATAAACTAGAAATGGAAGGTATAGAAAACCATCAACTTTATTCATCACAACGTCAATAGGACCAGCGTTTACAATCATAAACAGACACGAGCGCCATGGATTAAGCAATAAGCAAAATATATGCATTTTCCCCCATCATTCAACAAAACATAAACATAATACCAACATCCACAAGGAACAAGCAACAATCTATACTACATCAGAAAGAAATAAATTTACCAGTGTCCTGTGTTAAAGATTAGAATATCATGGAAGCTTGGAGCCTTTGCCCATGTTCCTTCTGGTACATCAACATCAACTCTATAACCATCCTTATATCCTAGGGCTTCCAGCTCACCACCATTAGTGTTAGCTGACCACCTGCATTAAACAGGAATACCAACCTGGGTTAAATGCAAGACAAAATCAAACAGTTTACACTGTGGAACAAATTGCAACCCAAACATTTAACAACCAAGATTAACACAAAATGTAGACATCATATTGAATAAAATAAATAGGTTGCGCATATCCCAGAAATCTCATAAAACAAAGAAGTTTAAGTTTTCAACAATGTTATTGAACAACAACCAATTTTTCAAAACATCTAGCAAAATATATGCCGTGTATGCACAAATTGCTACTGTGAACAATCCACTAATAAGTACAATATCACAGCAAACATGGCTTACCTACCATAACGCGCCAACAAATTCGTTCGATGATAAGCAATAGTGAGGTTATACTGAAGAAATGTGAAGCCACGGTCAGCCCCAGCCGGACGCCACTTCTTCACTTCAGTTGACACACGTTTCAGAATGCAAAAAAGAGATACGAACATATTCCTGTTTAGGGAATCCCCAACAAATCCTGCACTGTTCAACATCCATAAGCTCCGCAAAGTTCCCAAAACATAAATGAAAACCAAAACCCACATCATATAATCACTATCGCCAAAATCCTGTTTGACTGACTAGAAATTTAACAAAAACAGAAGCTCTCAGATAGAAAACACAAATCATAACTGAAAAAAATGTGTTTTCCAGTGCTTCTACTTGGGAGTAAAAATGCTCAAAGTACTACGCGATTTGCACTGAGCATTACCAATATTAGTATCTCTGTGAATTCGCAAAAACTTGACCGGATCGAACGGTTGAAGATCACAAGCGCTAGGTTTCCAGCGCCACTTCAATATTTCAGCAGCGTTGGATTTACCATTGAGAAGGCAATTCCATCCTTTGAATATCTCCTTACAGGAGCTATCGTACCTGGGATTCAATCCGGAGTTCGGGTCGTAGATCCAGTTGCCATCGGAGTAGTCACACGATCCGTAAGAGGACGAATCCGTGGGGTCGGATCTGTCCTTTAGTTGAAGAATTGGATTGTAAGATTGAGAAGAAGAAGAAATAGATGCTTTGTTAAAGAGAGAAAGAGCGAGGAAGATGGAGGCGAAAATGATAAGAGAGAGCAATGGAAACAGCGAGAATTTCTTTGTCTGGTTTTGGTGCTGGCCTTTGGAGGCCATTGAGCAGAAGAAACAGAGCGAAAACAGAGCCAGATCGTATTATATACAGATATATATACACATACAGTTTTCAATTTAATTTTTCTTTTATACTTGTGTAATTTCTGAAAATATTATTTTTCTTATTCAAAATTATAAGTAAAACGTTGATTATTAACACGCTCTTGTAACAAAATTATTATTTTTCAATATCATGACTTCTGTAAATACCTCTGTAAATTTCTGCAACATCCAATGTTCTCAACCTGATTTCGAGCAAGACAAAGGAATACAAAAGATTAGAAAAAGATTCTTGTCTTGCAACATTCATAACATAGGTCTTAGAAGTGATAATCACATTTAACACATTTTGGCAATTAATTTTAACATTAATAACAATAATAATAATTAGTTTCGTCTTATGATTGTCATAACAAAATTCATGGGTCTGGGGGAATACTAACAAACTTGGCACACACCTACAAGCAGCAGCAGCAGCAGCAGCAGCAGTGAGGATTAAGAACAAATGCTAGGAAAGGAAAGAATACATAAATGCAGAAGCCAATTCTTGCGAACTCACTTCCTCGGATAAATATTTGAACAAAAAAATCCATTTGTCTCACGCTTGGTACAGAAAACAAGGGAATGGAGTACCCTTCAGGTGCTTAAGACGCTTGCTAGCAAGGTTTTTGGATGCAAGTTTAACGAGAGAGTGTATGATGCTGAGATTCTCAATGATATGGTTTGAGGTGGAAAACTTGACAAGCCGGCTCATAAGATCTCTTCATGGAAGCCTGTTCAAACTTCTTCGCGGCACTTTCATTTTCTTCCAAGCTATTCTGAAGAAAATACTTTATCCACCAAGTTGAACTCCGCAGTTTTGCCTAAGCAAAAATGACATTTCATGATGTCAATTTCCTTCTATCATGAATAATAGCATTCAATTCACATGGTAAGAGTCCAGGGTCTCTTTCAAATCCAACACCATATGTTAGAAAATAAAGCATTAAAAAGTCTACCAAGGACGAAAGAACAAACTGAAATCCTGAAAAGAGTAGTCACTTACAGGACGACCAAATTTGGATAGTTCTGCAACTTTAGCTCTATGCTGACCTGGGTAACCTACAGACAGAAATGACACATCAACAAAATATCAATCATTTTATACTTATAATTACAGACATTAAATAGGGGATTTACCAGCAAATATAACTAAACCATCAGCAGACACCCTTGCCAATTCTGGAAGAGTTCTGTTTAGATATTTCGGAGACAAGTAATCCACAGCATCTGACACTATGACTAGGGAAAATGACTTAGCCCGGTAGGGCAGAGGAAACTTAATATCAGCCACACGCACAATGCCTTTGCGCACAAGACTCCTGCAATTGGCATCAGCATCATCCAAGTCGTACGGTTCAACACCCCACACTTCAGTATCCTCCTCTTTCAACAACTTAGATACTACCGAACAAGTTTCGGGTCCTACATGTAATACTTTATGCATGCTGTCACCATATGCCTTCTTGAGAACAGGTAAAGCTCTCTGGACTTCTAATGTGCACGAAACACTGACTGCATACACACAATTGAAATCCTCAGGCTAAAGAAAAGCAACCATATCTACCAAATTATGCATGCCCCCAGTAAAATGCAAAAATTGAAAGCAAGGGAAAAAGATAGCATGGCTAATAATTTCTCTGCAACATATCACCAGTACCCACTTTACAACATTAAAAAGGTTAAAAATGCTTACTTCGGTGAGCTTCTGTATCTTTGATGTTAAAGAGTTTGCTTGATTTGATTTTTCAAAGGCCATTCTCCATTTTTGAAAAACAAAAAATGCTAGAAATATGTTTAGTAAGGTGTTTCATTAAATAGTCATGTAGGTTACCATATAAAAAATGCATGGCAAAAGTATCCAGCAACAAACTTTTTTTGTTAGATTAGTCATGAAAAACAATAGAGAAAGACAACACTTTACCTTCAACCTTACTTAATGCCTCATTTTCACCAGTTACTCCACCTGTAACAGAAAACTCACAAAGTAAACACATAGCGAACCCCATAGATGGTAAAACTGAAACTAGACAAGTACGGTTGAACCTCAATTGCTGATGATGGATAGAATTTAACCAGAATCAAAGTTTCTAAGTCAAACAACATCGAATTTGGTTCGTAAACCAACTTTTAATTTTGTGGCATTTTCTTTTATTTTCAGGTGATGCTTGGAAAAAAGATTGAGGATGCACATAAATAAATTTTAGCCTTTCAGATCTTGTTCTTAATAGTGAAAGAGAAAATATTTCACAAGCTATTGATCACTAGAAGTAATGAAGCTAACAGAGAGATACAAACCTGACCCACTGTATAAATAGCAAATAAGAAGTACTGCACCCTGAAAATTTCACAAAAATATAACAATAATTAATAAAATTCAAGTTCAAATTAAGCCTGTTCTGGAAATTATGCTCAAAGACTAGATGTTAGTAAAGTGCAAAGGGCATTTAACATTTAGTGAGGATATGCTAATGATGAAATTGATATTTCTTTCCTAACCAAAGGAATACCAGTTGGTTTAATATTACTAGAAAAAGATAATGCACAGCAAGAAAAATTCAAAGAACAACAATTGGAACAAACATACCAGAACCAGAAGTATACCAGACAGCAAAGGTGACGAGCGTGATTTGGAGTGCACTGAACCCCCAAAAGGGATGCTTGCACCATCAGCAAGGCGTCGAGCAGGATTTACTGGCCTCCTTGACATGGCTATATAACAAAGGAGTACCTGAAACAAATTAAGAAAGATTAAAGTGACATTAACAATCTAAAAATGACTTCTCTTCACAGTTGCCCGTACTTTTCCATTTGTTGACTCAGGTAGAACCTACAACTCTATTTCGGGTATGTTTTGGACTGTTGTATTTCTACTTAACTTTGAAAATAATTAAAGTACTTGGTACACACCAGCTTTTAGGCGCCTCAATCCCGAACATACCCTTCATTAGTATTAGCTTTCCCAAAAGACAAGAATATAATTTAAAGCCAAACCACAGTTGTCATGTCATCCAATGGAAGTGGGTTGAATTGGAGACTCGCAATGATACTTGTAACTATATTGCTAACTCCATATGCTATTGTCAAACAACAAAAAGGAAAACAAATAAATGACTAAAAATGCACTTGGGTGTGTTTAACACTATCTAAAGTGTTTTCAGATCGTCAAAAACACTTTTGTATCCACATCCCAATGCTCAATTGAAACAGATTGAAAGATTGAAAACAATTAGAATTGATTTTGGATAAGCACTTGATATGAGCTTTTCTGGAAAGCATTTTCAGGTGCACCTACAGCAATCACTTTCACGCAAATTCTTTTACAAAACCCTAAAAATAACCCATCACAGAAACATCAGCATTTCCAATATACTCTGAGACCCAAGTCAAACATTCCAGCAAACAGTTTAAGTTTCGTGAATCCTAACCAAACTCAGCTCTGTTCTCAGCAACCACTACAATTAAAAGCTTAAAATCAACAGAATAAAACATAAAATATAGACAGAATCACAAACAAAAAGAATATGGATTTAATAATGAGCTGAAACCAACTATCCACAACTTACAAAATCCAACACAGTATACGGGTTACCTGAGATCAACGATCAGATGGGTCTAGTTCAGGGCAGGATCCAGATCTGTTGAGGTCTTACACCGAGTTTGCAATTACGAAGGGAAAGGAGGAGTTGAATTTTTCTGATTCAACTTAGTTTTGTCTACAATTTAATTATATAAAAATAAATAAAAATTATTTGGAATTCCGGAATTTTTATAATTTATAATTTGCTGTTGATCCATCTGGCATTTGACTTCGCAAGAGATCGCGAAAGAGACGCGAAGGATTCTTCTGATAACAAGTTGCAAAGGGAAAGTGAAGAGCCTGCCAGCAGAATTATTTTTCCTTTTTTCTGAAAAAATAATAATTCATATATAGACTAATAACATTTAGGTCCCTGTATTTGTATATTATCATATAAAATGATATTTATTTCCTATTCGTATCTAATAGATCTCTAACCCATTAAAATAATAAAAACATCTTCTTCTTTTTGTTTTTAACATCATCATTATAAATAATGTTAAAAGAACTACCAAAATCTTATATATATATATATATATAATGATAATACTATTTAAAGATCTAAACTCGTCGCAAGTAATTATTGTAAATTTATTCATAAATTTTGAGAAAAATAGAGCTTCTCTCACGATTTGAATCGAATACAATATAATCTTACAAGGGTTATTCGGAATTGAAATTTTATGTTGAATTCATATTGATAATACTTGTTTTTTTTTACGATATGATTTTTATCAATCACACTGAAGGATTTAATTAGGAAGGGAACATTGGTGGGGTACGGGGATGAAAATGCAAGAAAAAAGACTTTAATTATTTGTGGGGCAACGATAAATGTAGTCTACTTTTTCTATAATTGCCCTTGTTTATTGATCCTTAGGAAAACAATACAATTTCATACATCTTTTATATTTTATATTTCTTAGCATAAAAGTAAAATCGATTAACATAAAATTTAAAATAATTAATATAAAAATTTTAAAACATAAAATATAAAATTAAAATAATTAATATAAAATTTATATATGAAATATAGGGCAAACAATACAAAAGCTTAAAATAATTGAAATTTAAATTGCAATGATAATTCAAGTGGGTTTGGATATGGGCCTATTAGAAAGTAATGTCCTTAATTGTGTTAGAAATTGAACCCTTCTATGGGCCCATGTTGGGTTGTCAAAAGCATGGGCTATTGTTCGTTTGGGCCCAAATTGTGGATAATGCAAAAACAATAAATAAAAGAAAAAATTATTTCTTAATTGGGATTAAATTTCCAAGACAATAATTAAAATAATTGTGTTGAGAAAAATCATGTAACCTTATTGATTAAGCTATTTAATAATTATGTGAAAATCACTAACTTATGTATAACACACAATATCATGATTTGTTATTTTATATGTTTTTATAATTACACTACAAATTATAATATATTTTAAAATGTAATTAAAATTATTTTACATTTATTTGACTTCAAAATATGAAAAATATAGTTAAATAATTATATTTTACAAATATAATTAAAATTTATTTTATTTTATTTTAAATTATCTATATTTTATTTATCGTACAATAAAAATTAAATTTTGTAACTTTTCTGGTGCAGAAACGTGGCTTATGACACGGGATGACCACCTAACGCGAACCAACATTACTCTCTTATTAAATTTAAGGTTCGATTTTATAAATAATTTTAACACTTTAATCTTAAATATATTTAAATATATTAGTCAAATAATTAGGTTATATCGTGCCAAAAACATCTCATAAAGATTGGAAACATTATATTTGAAATATTTCATGATGCATTACAATTGAAAATGACTTGTCATGATCTACCTCTCAACATCTACAATTATATTTTATATTCCATAAAAAGAATAAAAAATAAATAAATTCATAATTAACCTTATTTTTTCTTTTATATATATAATCTAACATATTATTTTATAATATTTTGTATTACACAATAATATTTTATAAAAAAATTTAAGCGAGATAATTTTATTGTGTCATTTAATATGATATTATTATTTTATTTAATTTTTTTATTTTATATGAATATACGTGTATATATGTATGTATGTGTGCATGCATGCATGTGAATATGTAAATGTATAGTATGTGTCTGTATAAATTAAATAATTAATATATAATGTCTGAATAGTAACGATGCACTAATTTATTATTGGAATGACATAATGAGTGCAACCTCACTTAATCATCCTCTTATTCTGTTTAATAACATTGAGGTTACTAGTATTTTAATATTTAACAAATAAGTGCATAGTTTGTACATTTGTATAAAAAAGTACCTAACCCTTACTGAAATGACCATATTGTTCTCTGTGTATTGGACCCTGACCGGCGCAACGTTGTAGGATATTTCTGTCATTTCAATAGAGGTCAGGGATCTGTTTCTTATAAATGGAATATCTTTCACTATTTGTTCATTATGTGTGAAAATACAAAAGGCTATAGGAAAAGACAAAACATTACGTCTTGCCAAAAAAAAAAAAAAAAGACAGGGACGTTAATGCAAAGATCAGAACCGCACATTTGGATTCAGGACACGTAATACCCGCCACCCGTCACTCTCCGACAAAGCCAGAACACACCTAACGCCGGCTTTTTTTACTCCATCTCCCGCCGGCCAAGCCATGCGGAGCATAGCAAAGCATATACGTCCTTTACAGCTGACACTCTTCCACCTCGTATCAGCTCTCTTCACAAATTTTTCTTCATTTCTCTCTCGATATCTTCAAAAATTGTTCGTTTATATATGATATTATAATAAAATGATGATTCTGATTCGCGGGTTTTCCTTTAATGGATTTTTCATTCTCTGACAGTCTGTATTTACGGTACAAGCATGGAATTTTTTTTTTTTGATTATTTGAGCCCTAAATATTTGTTTTTTAAAGATAATTATATGGGAAAAACATATTGTTAGAGATTATACGTTTCTTATTTTCAGTGTTTGCATACAATGTACTTAATCCGGTTTTATACATAACCCCACCTCTCCTTTTTATCTCTGTGTCTAGCTCGGGTTTTGTTGTAGAGGAAGAACACAAGAATCATTCTTGAAAACGCTGACCTTCTAAGGCTGTTATTTGTTCGTGTGACGAAAGAGTTTTGAGTGTTGAGAGTTTTGAGCTGGGTTTAACGAATGGCGGTGGAGTACAGTTGTTGTGAATCGGAGTTCTTTATACGTATACTGATAATAGTTTTGCTGGTGTTGTTTGCTGGGCTTATGTCTGGTCTCACTTTGGGGCTCATGTCTATGAGTCTTGTCGACCTTGAAGTTCTTGCTAAGTCTGGCACTCCCAAGGATCGCAAACATGCTGGTATAGATAGATTGTTTGTACATATAATCTTCCTTTTTTTGATGTGTTTTTGATTTTGAATTTGATTTTTATGTCAAGGTATTGTCTGTTTCTTTTGGTTGGTTGGTGAGAAAATGAGAGAAAAGGTTGAATGGTGAAGATCCCAGAATTTTACTTTTATGTTTATTTTTTGTAATAATTGAGGTTTATGTGAAGTTATTTTGTACTTTAATAAGTTTCTGATTATTTTACGTGGTTAATTAAGAATAATGTTAAAGAACTTTGATTCTTGTATTTTTCTTCCATAGAATATACTGCGATGGTAGTAATGATAAAAAGTTAAGCTCGGACAATAGTTTCCAGCTTTTAACATGAATCTGACGCCAGTTAGATCAAGGGATTTCTTGATATTAAAAAACAAATGACAACAATTAGCAGTAGAAGTTGTCGACTTTGGACAAGCTTCCATTGGTGGTTTTGGATTTGTAAAAATATTTTTTTCGGGGAGACATCAACAATTGTAGGAAATTACAGTATTGTGTTTGGTAGCTTGATGTCATTAAATTCACATATGCATGCAGGAAAACCTGTTTCCTGACTTGCCTCTATCTCAATGGTTATGAGATACGGCCACTTCTTGTCTGGGACATGAGGTGTTGGAAAATTAATAAGTTATATTATTTTATATTCTACGGAAAATTTTAGCCATGGTGATATTGCATTCAAAGTGCGCCAGAGTAAAATTATTTTTAAATAAGCTTCTAGGACATGTTTCGATGTGTTCCTTATATGGGGTAAAAGCATCTCAGTGATAATTGTCATTCACCTGAAATACCTTCTCACTATAGGGCAGTTAACGTGTCGTAGGGACATATTTTTCTAGATGATAACTGCTATTGTAAAATGATATACTTAACAATTTTACCTTTTATCATGCATCTTGACTATCCAATGTCTACTCAAAATGGAGCGATCTGTTTTAGTCGAAGTTTCTTAGCATGATACATATTTCTTGAACTGATATGTGCCTTGTCATAACAGCGAAGATATTGCCAGTTGTCCAAAATCAGCATTTGTTGCTATGCACCCTACTTATTTGCAATGCTGCTGCCATGGAGGTATGTATCATGGAGATGCTGTGGACAATTTACTTGGATTGGTGTGTTTGATAATACTAACTAGTGTTCAAAATGACTTGTGGTTTTCTCTTTTATCAGGCACTTCCTATTTTTCTTGACAGCTTGATTACAGCTGGTGGCGCTATTCTGATTTCAGTGACTTTGATTCTTCTGTTTGGCGAGGTGAGGGATTTAACCAAAATTGCATTTTCATTTCCCTTGTTCTACAAAAGAGGACAGATGGTCAAATTATATGGCTTAAGTAACCCTTTTGAGTCCAACTTGCATTCTATTCTCACCGAAATATGGCTATGAGTGCCTGCATCAATGATGCATGTGCAGGACAGTAGAAAGTTTTCTGGCTAGTTTGATTTATTCAGGTTTCTGTTTCAAGCTGGAAGTAAGGCAACATGGTGCCTGTGCATGCTCTAATTGCTGTCAACTTGTGTTACAGATCATTCCACAGTCTGTTTGTTCTCGACATGGTTTGGCAATTTGTGCCACTGTGGCTCCATTTGTCCGGGTTTTTGTTTTTATCTGCTATCCTGTTGCTTTTCCAATAAGCAAGGTGAGATATGTTCTGTTAAACACTTTCACCATTTAATTTTTAGCCCTCAGTAAATTAGAGCAATTTGGTTGGTTCATGCATACAATTTTGTTTTATTGACCAGAGAATTCTTCTTTCTTTCTTTCTTCTTCTTGGTGATTTTTCAGTTGCTGGACTTCTTATTGGGCCATGGACATGTAGCGCTCTTTCGTAGAGCTGAGTTGAAAACACTTGTAGATTTGCATGGTAATGAGGTCGGTTTGATAACTTCTTAATATTCAAATTGCAAATAGAAGATTCTTTTAGAGTTCTTTGTCGTACCTGTATTATTATAAATCAGATTTATCACCCTGTGATTGATTTTTACTAGGCTGGAAAAGGTGGAGAACTGACTCATGATGAGACAACTATTATTGCTGGAGCACTTGAGCTCTCTGAGAAAACCGCAAGTGATGCCATGACTCCTATAGCTGAAACTTTTGCTATTGATATAAATGCCAAGCTTGGCAAGTAAGATGTTCTAACAAGTATTAAACAGAAAACCACTTGCTCCCATTTTGTAGCTATTGTCCTGAATGGCATTCACTTGTTATGGACAGGGATTTGATGAACTTAATATTGGAAAGAGGACATAGCAGAGTGCCTGTTTATTATGAGGAACCTACAAACATAATTGGACTTATTCTGGTAAATTGATAATTTCTGTAATTCTTGTTCATTGAATATTAATACTTCTTGCGGTTGTTCTATATGAAGTTACATTGGTTGATTCATCTAGCATGCTTATTTTCTAATGTGGCCTTTTTATACAAACATTTAATTGGTGCAGTCAAAACTTGTCTATGTTGATTGTGGTATTGAAATAGTTTGTACAAAGTCCATGAGCATAGTTGTTTGATGTGTTAGACATGTGATTGGACTTCGTTTAATTGCATCTGCGTGTGGTCATGTGAAAAACTTGCTCCTGTATTTCCGTTTTGCATGCTTTTTCCTTTTTGACATTCATATTCTAATGTTCAGGCGAAGAATTTGTTGACAATCCACCCAGAAGATGAAGTTCCCGTGAAGAATGTTACCATACGCAGGATTCCTAGGCATGTTATATTTGAGTTAGTGCATTGTTCTGGGAAAACGCTGTTGTGCATTATTCGACTTATCATACTAATTTTCTACCGCTATTTGTTTTCAGGGTTCCAGAAACTTTGCCATTATACGATATCTTGAATGAATTTCAAAAAGGCCACAGCCATATGGCTGTTGTTGTGAGGCGGTGCAGCAAGACTGCGGAACAATCCATGAGTAACCCTGCTGACAAGTCTACTGACAGTAAGAACCAACCTAATCTATGGTCTATCGCCAAAAGATTATTGTAATCTGAAATTCTACTTATGATGGATTTTACTTTCTTCTTTATCCACCTTTTTTTTTCCCCATGACAGTCGTGTTCCTCACATTGTAGATTCAGCCAGAGATGTGAAGATTGACATTGATGGTGTAAAGACTTCACAAGAGAAGATTTTAAAGAGCAAAAGATCACTGCAGAAATGGAAGAGCTTTCCCAACAGCTCAAAAGATTTATACAGGACCAGTTCTAGGAGTAAGAAGTGGATAAAGGACATGTACTCGGACATTTTGCAGATAGATGGCAATCCACTTCCAAAGCTCCCCGAGGAAGAAGAAGCAGTTGGCATAATTACAATGGAAGATGTCATTGAAGAGCTTTTACAGGTACATCCCAACAGATCTTTCGGCGATATTCTGGTCTTCATTTTTCTCCACAATTCATCATTTATTGCTTCTATACTGACCTTAATTTGGTTATGCAGGAGGAGATATTTGACGAGACAGATCATCATTTTGAGGATTCATGACTCTTGCCTTGATAGATGATTACGAAAATTTGTTGAATTCTTTCCGGAGGTTAGTTCCTCTAGGGATTTGATTCAAATGTTGAAGCTATTATAGAATAATCCCATATAGTATGTACTGTGTATGTTAAAACTGTAATTGAGCAGTTAAGTAATAAAGGGAAATGCATTATATTTGGACTAGTTCTAAGAAAGCTTTATAAGTGTAGCCGTTGGAAATGTAAGAGACAGTTTTCTGCCTTCGGATGCGTCTTTTTGTTGGATTTCTTCTAGTGTATCCATCTTTTGATGTAATGAAGTTACTTGTAATTGCACAAGGGATATGGGTTTCAATTTCATTGCTGTTTCTTTGCCTGAGCTTTCACTAGAATGTTTCCTTGTGTTTAAAGAGGGAGGGCCTTAAATTACTTACAGATAAAGGAAGAGAAGAATGAATAACTCTTTACTGTCGTATAAATTTAACATGCATAACTTGTAAATCTCACGCGGGAACTACAGTACAATACAGAAAAACCATTAGTTTTGATGTTTACTTCTTTTCTTCTCCCTCTTCTTTTTCTTCTCATGCCTCGACTTTTCTTTGGATTTGTGCTTCCTAGAGTGTTTCTTATCTGGGCTGCTCGAGTGTTCCTTCTTTGTCTTCTTCCTTCGGCGATCCTCGGGAAGCTCCTCATCTGAAAACTCACAAGACTTCAGGGAAGAAGGCTTCTCGGGACCAAGAACACGATGTTGCCATACATCCGACCTTGCTGATAGCTTATCATTGGATTCCGGAGCCGGGGCAAGATAAGGACCTGTTTCATCCATTCTTGAACCAACTGCACCTCTACCACGTTTGACCCTGCCATTAACAAAAACATCAAGGTTAAACCAACATGAGTTTTCGTATGTATTTGAAGTTAAAACAAGACCAGCCAATTATGTCCGTTGGACTTCACGTGCAAACACAGAGACAAAGATAAAGAGGAGACTATCTTATGACCTTGACTGCAGAAATTCCTCAACCTCTTCATCTCTTAAACCTTCATCTTCCCTTGAGTAGCTACTATCATGTTCTCTTTTACTTGATGAGCAGGAGGCAATAGTGCCATTGTCATCTTTGACGTTCCTTGAACTTCTCGAGTAATTACCAGTAACCCTATGACTACCGCATCGACTTTGATTGTTTGATCTTCCTTTAAGCCTATCACTTAGCTCCAGTTCTTTCTGCCGGACTCGCCACATTTCATTCACTTCCACAGATCGATTAGCTGGGGAGAAGAAACATCAAAGCAGTCAGACAAATAGATGACAAGCATAACAATAAACTAAATAGAAGCAACAAAATAATCACCATTAATAGGTGCAGAGGACCCACCTTGTTGCACCCCAAGAACAGTTGCAGTGAGGAAACGTGAATTTGGCCTACCTCTCACTTTAGGCTGCTCAAGGTACACATGCACACCTTCCTTTTCTGCTTTTCGCCGTAATTCTGCTGCTTCCTTCATCAGGATTGCAGCTATTCTGTTCTCAGTTTCCAGATCCATCTAACCCGGAGAAGCGGGTTCCAAAATTAGGATGAAATAAGAACAAACATCAGGCATGAACAACATTTTCAAGAAGTAGTAGAGACTATTGAACCACATAAACAAAAAATAAAAAATGACAAACTCCACAAATTTGACATATATTCAATGAAAATTTGGCCCCAATTCCAAATTAGGATGAAATAAGAACAAAACTGAGGAGTGAAATGTAGAAAACAAAAGTCAAAACTATGCATACTAATAAGACTTGAATAAAGCCATTCACTTTCTTATCAATTCCTACAATTTCTCAGCAACCGAACGGAAAACCCAATCGTCAAGGATAAAACTATTTTCCATCCCGATTGGAATCAACAGTACGGCGTAACATCAATTGATACCACTACAACCAAACCCAATTCAAGCCAAAGATACCAACTAAAGACAAATTAAACCAAATCCCAAATTACAGATGGGGAAAAAAATATTTCAGCCAAAAACTGAAATAAGTCGAATATTAATTACAACCAACCAGAAAAAAAGTCTAAAATTTCGAGTCCTCCGACAGTGAATCACAATGAAAAAAATGTGGTGATAATATACTTACCCGCCAAGAGAAAAAAAATCTTCGAGGGAGAGGAAGATACTAGAAAAGGAGATGCTGAGAAGCTGCTGCTGGAGAAAGGAGCCTGCCGGCAGCGTGGAAAGACGGCGACTTGACGCAGATGAGAAGGAAAGACGGGAGATTTGCCGTAATATTTCCCTATCGGAACCAGAGTTTCCTTCCTTCTCTGTGCGGTCAAATAAATTAAAAGCGTATTTAATAATAATGTACGGCGTTCTTCTCGTATGGAAACATTTGCATTAAAGTTCTCAGTATTTATCTTTATTTCAAAAAAATTAACATTTTGAAAACATAATCACAGCAGTCCCTGAATATAAAACTTTAAGGACCCCACCAATACGTATCAAGGTCACACTGGCAGAAATTTGACTCTACATATCATACATTAGGGTTTAGGGTCTACTGAGTACACAGTCTGTATCACTTCGATCTGCTCAGTGATACTGCACAAGCTGCTTGCTTTTTTTTTTTTTTAAGCTGTTCTACATAATCTTCTGTCATGTCTATCACTCAGAATCTTTCCACTTCAATGATCTCTTCATCCTCATCTACTTTTCTAGCTCCAATTAATTTCAGTTCAAGGTATTATTTTGTTTTTCTGTTCTAATTCTTATGGCTCTGTTTGGTTACCAAGAAAATGAACGAGAATGAAACTACTCATATGTTGCATTGTAATCAATTGTATTTTCATTTTATGGGTCCTGGCCACCCCCCCAACCCCCACCTTTTTTTTTTTCCCCCAGCAACCGAAACATTTTCTTTTTCTTCAAATGAGTTTGAATTTTTTTTTTTTTTTGGTAAAATGTTGCAGAAGACAGAATCTTTCGCTTAAAGCAAAAAACATTGGTATATGTAAATGCGTTGCCACGCCTCAAGAAGAGAAGATTGGTATTTTTTTATTTTCCATATTTAATACATTTGTATAGTGATTTGAGTGATATTTATTTGCTTTTATTTTCTTTCTGTTGTGTTTGATAGATATTGGAGGTTTTGCTCTGTTTTAAAATTCAAAGTTTTGTATGAAGACTAATTACTGTCACTAGAAGTCCAATAAGATGGTGTAGCGCTGTTAGTTAGACTCTTACCTAAGCTTATGGGATTATTGATAATTTGACATGGTATTAATTTACGTAGAGCTCCAATCTCGGAATTCCCCCTGTTTCTATAAGTATAGGTATAGGATAAATTTGGTTTAATACACCACAGTGCAAGTATTTTTGCAAATTTTTCCATCTCAACTGAGGTAGCATTCATCCATTGGATGTTAAATTTTCGTATCTTCCCAAATAAGTAATTACACTATTCCATCATCTTACTGATGAATGGTAGAAAAATTTGGGATAATACTCGAGATGTGTGGTATTACTTTTTGGTGATTTATTGGTTTTCGGTTTGTTAAATTTCAATGCAAAATAAATGAAGACCGATGCTAATAATTGGCCCTCCCGAATGGAACAAGACTCATTTGGGCAAGCACCTACTATTTGATGTAGATCATATTTCATTGAAGCATGTGTAAAGAGATGGTTTGCCCTTGAATCAAATATTTAGACATATATATTACTGTTTTATATAACTTGTCCCTTTTCACGAAACAAAATACTTTTCCCTTTTTATTTCTGTTTTTTTAAAAGATGAACTAATCATTACTACATGATCGTGTTAGAAGACTTTATTTGCAAAGTAAGAAGAAGAAATCTCTAAAATTGATATCAAGAAACAAGTTAAATGTGATGTGCTCTCTTGGGAGAGTTATTTTTAGTGGAAGCATTGATTGGTGGTTTTTCTGTTGGTTGATATACTTTGTTTATTCTAAGATATTTCTGGTCTGGTTATGAAGCATACAAGACAAAGGTCTCTCGCAATGCAAACTTGGCCAAACTTCAAGCAGGGTACCTCTTTCCTGAGGTATGTTAGTGGTGCTCTACTATTTTTTCTGACATTGTTTTTGTTGATATGTTATTACTTGCTATTGACTATAACATGCTTTTATTTGTCTGGCTTCGAATGTCTAATTTGTTTGCATTGTTAACCAATTGAAATTTTTGGTAATTGGAGTTTGTTCTTTTTCGCATATGTTACTTAAAACAGATTGCTAGAAGAAGGGCTGCACACATGCTGAAATACCCAGATGCAAAAGTTATAAGCCTTGGAATTGGTGACACTACTGAACCCATTCCAGATGTTATAACTTCTGCAATGGCAAAGGTACCTGATAAAAGTATCTTTTTTGGGCTAATATCATGACGATGCTTTTCTGGTCTCTTTTGACATATAGGATGGATATGTTCAATAGTAATGTTCAGCCACTTGCTGATGTATGCTTCAATTGTTTTTACTTTGGCAGAGATCTTATGCTTTGTCCACACAAGAGGGTTACAGTGGATATGGAGCAGAACAGGGTGAAAAAGTATGTGGGAATTTTCATTTTTAATTGACAATTCACAGTTTAATTTTATGTTTTTGGCTTCCATTATCAACATAATGCCCCTTTATAAACTGTGTTTATTGTTCATTTAGCTTTGTTTCTGAAAGCATGTCAAAACTCATCACATGTTTATTTTTTCATACTGCATTCAAGAGATATTGTTTACTCAAATCATTTCGAATTTTTGTAAATAATGATGAGTTTTATCATGGTTAATGAATAACAGTAATTGTTGATCTGTGCAGTCAGTGAGAGCTGCAATTGCTTCAACATTTTATAGGGACCTTGGCATAGAGGAAGGTGATATATTTGTTTCAGATGGTGCAAAATGTGACATATCCCGCCTTCAGGTTTGTTAAGATTTTAATGCCATGGTTTTGATCTTCTTGGGTATCTACCTGCTTCTTTCTTTCCCCATTTTTTTGTTTATAGTTTTTATTATTAATTATGTATGTTTATAGTCTTTCTTTCCCTATTTTGGTTAAAGTTTCAAAAGTAGGTTGCTTTTGTTATTAAGTTCAAAAACTAACGATGCTGCCTTTCTTTTCACATTGTGGCAGCTTGTTTTTGGTTCTAATGTTACTATGGCGGTGCAAGATCCATCATACCCGGTAATCCAACTTTTGAAGAAGTATAATTGATTTTAATCTTTTGTTGCATTAATGTGTCTACTTTTTTCATTTAATCATATATACTTCATATAAGCAAATGATACAGTTGAGGTGATCTTGAAACAGGATTGTTCATTTCTGTTGTAGAACTTTCGACTACAGAATGTCTGTTTGAATATTCACGGTAATTAATGCACATTGGTGAACTTCTGGCATCTAGATCCCGTTTATCAAATTAGTTCATTTGGGTAGTCAAGCATGTTAAGTTGTCCATGCTGTCAAGTGATTCAACATTGTCCCATAAAAAAAAGTTCAAGATCTAATTGTTCATCTTATTGTGCTCCCCTTGGGTTTTAATAATCTATAGGGTTTACTTGACTTTTAAAGGGTGTGAAACCTTAGATAAGTGTAATTCTGAATATGAACATGAACCAACTTTTCAAGCGTGCAGAGTTGTTTTCCAATTGAACTGGGTGAAAATATAAACAAATCAAAGAAGAGGGGAAAGAAGAATTTACATTGTGTCAATGACATTTTTGTATTTGTTCTTATGAAATATTCTCTTGAAGTTGAAGCTTTTCTTTTCAATCTGCAGGCTTATGTAGATTCGAGTGTCATTATGGGCCAGACTGGACTGTTTCAAAAGGATGTTGAGAAGTATGGAAACATTGAATACATGAGGTGCACTCCAGAGAATGGTTTCTTTCCTGATTTATCGACTGTTGGTCGAACAGATATCATATTCTTGTGCTCACCAAATAATCCCACTGGTGCTGCTGCAACAAGGGAACAACTAATCCGATTGGTTAGGTTTGCCAAGGACAATGGGTCAATCATAGTGTATGATTCTGCTTATGCCGTGTATATGTCTGACAATAATCCACGCTCCATCTTTGAAATTCCCGGAGCCAAAGAGGTAATTCTAGAACTGATCATTTACTTTTTCACTTGCAATGCTGCACCCAATGAGAATGAGTTCCAATGGTCTGCTTGGAATACATCTTGGTTGAATAATCTTAAAATGCTATTTATTATATTTTCTCCATTCAAATTGATTTTGAGTTCAATCTTGTAACCCGTATGATAGGCACACTATATTTCTAATAATCCTCAAGGTTAATTGTTATAGTAGCACAGTTGGAAAATTGTATTTCTGAACTCCAGAATCTTGGATGTTTGGACATTTTGTAGAGATGATTTTTTACTGTATTTTACATAACATTTTCTTTTATCATTCACAGCATGTTAAAGTATATGTTTGCTGTGAATGAGATTTTCAGCCTCAGAGTCTTAGCGTGGCTCAGGCTATATTGTCTATAAATATTATCCTGTAATATATAAGTTTAATGTTGGATACAGGTTGCAATTGAGACATCATCATTTAGCAAGTATGCTGGCTTCACTGGAGTTCGTCTTGGTTGGACTGTGATTCCCAAAGAGCTTTTATTTTCAGATGGATTTCCTGTCGCAAGGGACTTCAACCGAATTGTTTGTACTTGCTTTAATGGTGCATCCAATATTTCCCAAGCTGGCGGTTTGGCCTGCCTTTCACCTGAAGGCCTTAAGGTTGTAATTCATTTTCTTTGAGCAATTGGAAAACTTTGTGAAAGAAAACAAAGAGATGTGGAATATCTAATTCTTTTTTGCCCCCTTCTTTTGCATTACTCTATCTCTCTCTTGTTTTTCCAAAGGCCTGGCAGCCAAACAGCACAGATTGTTGTGAGTTTCCGCACTGACAGCTTTATGCTTTAAAAAATTGCAGGCTATGCAAGAGGTGATTGGTTTCTACAAAGAAAACACAGATATCATTGTGGAGACATTTAATTCGCTTGGTTTTAAAGTGTATGGAGGTAAGAATGCACCATATGTGTGGGTTCAGTTCCCTGGCCGAAGCTCATGGGATGTGTTCGGTGAAATTCTTGAGAAGACTCACGTGGTTACCACACCTGGCAGTGGTTTTGGACCTGGTGGTGAAGGTTTTGTCAGGGTTAGTGCCTTTGGCCATCGAGAGAATATCTTAGAAGCCTGCAAAAGATTCAAGCAATTATACAAGTGATGGGGGGGTATCTAATTAGTTCTACCTGCTTTTTGGACCTAGTATATCGAACAAACTGCTCTTTGTTTCCTTTAGTCTTGGTATTAGTAATGGAGCTCTAGCTTTCTCTTGCTTGACCATTGCTGCAATGGTGTTTCTCTTAAACTTGTAACAAAAATTGTTAAAAAGCTTTTCATTCAGTCTCTCGGGAAGTTTCTAGTTAGGGAAATATTAAGCTTCTGCCATTGGTTTTTAGATATTGTCAAACAATCACGATTGGAGGTTGATGTCAGGGCAGGAGACGGTATGGTTTTAGAGAGGCAGAAGTGTCACAAGTTTATTTCCATGGTATTGTGAAATGTCAGTTACTTGCATTTCCTGATAATGAATCGAATAAGCACCTGCGTGAGTTATTTTGTGCCATCTTCTTTACAATCTTTATACTGCTCTGTTTCATTCTGATCCATTTGCCATTGTATTGAATCATAAAAATGCTCCAAGGGCAATTGAATTATTCAACAGAAAGCTCTATCATCTGGTCATAACTCTAAAAACAACTTTTGCCTTATCATAAGAACCCTCAAGATAATTTTGCAAGGCAATTGGTGACAGCTGCAAGTGTAGGAGGACCAACAGAAGAAAAGATCTTGGCAGCCATGAAAGCTATGCATACCATCAGTTTTGTTTGGTATAGCTTTTACCGTGTATTTTTATTAACAAAACTTTTGGTATGGCTTTTCCTGTAGAACTTTTACAAATAAACTTTTGGTATACATTTTAAAGTTTTGAAATCTCTATGCTCAAAATTCTAGAATTTGAGTTTCTACTAGAAGAGGTAAATTAATTTATGTTTTGAAGCATCTATAATCTCTTCAAAATAGATTTTTTTTCAAGTATCTATGAGCTCTCCAGTTACAACCCAAAGACAAAAATTTACAAAAAAGAAAAAAGAAAAAAGGTTAACCATAAAAGGAAACTAAAAGATGAATCATAATCATCAAATAAGATCAGCAATGTCTTCAACAAAGAAGCACATACTGTAGTACATCGGAAACATTCCTGCAGGCTGAAGATCCTAGTTCATAAGGAGAGAGTACACACGTAAAAACCACAGTAACAGATGAGTAAATGATGGCAAGAAAAATACTACTGCACATTAAAACCTTGGAACATGCTGATAAACAACATATCTACCATTTCTCAGAAGTTCTTTCTAACTTACATTCTATAATAGAGTCGATATTTCCTATTTTACAAGTAGCATGCCCTAAACATAGCACTGACAATACTATTCTAGTTGATAAGATAACTACAATGTTCAAATAATCAACAGTATAAAATTCGATACCTAAAACTGTTCAATGCTCTTCATAATTGCTGCCTTGCACGTTGTCTTGTAATGCCCGGTTTGGTGACAGCGACTATAATGCACTGTATGTTTCTCATGTTTAAGATCCTCTGCACATATTCGTTTCTTTTCAGGGCGCCCTGGTGATCGGCGAAACTTGGGTGGTCGCACAACTTGAATGTCGTCATCAGCACCTTCACCTATCTTTCTCCATTCAATTTTACGAGGGATGGGATGTATCTTTTCTCCATATGTTTTGCAGTAACTAGGAACAGTAAAACACTTCTCTGTGAAGGAATACACATCTTTTTCACATGAGATGAGTGCAGCAACAGCATGTGAACACGGTATTCCATAAAGCTGCCAATCACGGCAGGAGCAACAATGAGTCCCAACATTCACAATGTCTGATTGCTCAGCGGATAAAACTTCGAATTCTACTTCATCTGATCTAAGGACTTGATTCATGGATGCATGGCTAATGGCTTCTATCATACGCTTCTCAGCAGATGGTGCGAGTACAGAAAACCAAGAACTGCTTTTTATTCGCCGGGCTTCAAATTCAGCCGTTATTTTATGGTGAATTCGCTCAATCACCTGGATTATGGGCAACTCCCGAGCTTCAAGAATCCATCTATTAAATTCCTCAATATTTGAAGCAAGACGACCATATCGTGTCCCTTTAAAATGCACTAATGCCCAGCAAGAATGTGGAAATTGTTGTATCCATTTCGCAGCTTCAGAAGAAACATCTCCTAATTCAGCCATTCTTTCTTTGAAAGCAATAGTAGTGGTAGCATGAGCAGCTTTCCAAAGAAGATGGATGAGCCTTGAGTTCTTGAACTCTTTGCCGATGCTTTCACTTGAGTGGCACATACAAAATGCCTGAGAAGAATTTGGAAATTTCTTCCTTACTGCATCAACAATACCTTTCTGTCCATCTGACAAAAAGGTGAGCTGCGGCATACTCTCAGCATTCATCTCTAAGGCCTTATGAAACTCTGTCAAGAACCACATCCAGCTCTCATCATTTTCTACATCAACAACACCTATTGCAATGGCAAACAACCCACCATCTGCATCAAAAGAAGTAGCAGAAAGTAAGGTACCAAGGTATTTGCTTTTCAGCTGGATTCCACCTAGGCTGACAATGGGTAAGCAACCATTCAGGAAACCATTTATGGATTCATAAAGGGAAACAAAGAGCCGCCGGAACCGATTATCTGCACCAGTAGTGAAATCTTCTGCTATACTTCCAGGGTTGCTTGTCTTTATTTGCTCACAGTATGATGGAAGCAGGCAATATCCTTCTTCAGAAGAGCCATATATCGCTGCAAGTCCCCTTTCCTCTGCACGCTAAGCTTGCTTATATGGTATTGTGATCCCATACTGTTTGTGAATGTCATGCAATATATCCTTGGGCTTGTAGTTTATATTATCTCGAAGTCTTTCCTCTATAAAACTCACAATCCAATCTACAGAAGCTTGATGATGTCCATTTTGTGCATTCTTCCCACAAGTGTGTGTCCTTTCCAGACTTCTTATCGTAAAAGTTGGGGCACTAGGAAGCTTGACTGCACGGATGCGCTATGGGCAACCTTCAGTGGCACACTTTGCAAAGCAGCGAAACAAATTACTTTTTATAACACGAAGCTCGAAGTGCTGTGCAATTGCAGCTTCTTTAATTGCGGTCCTGAAGGCCTTGACATCAGGGAATTCTTGTCCAACCACAAAAGTGTGGTCCTCCATACAGATATCTAACACAAATTCAGAAGTCCACCCCTTTAATGTACCATCCTATTGCTCAACATGTTGCCACCAGAATTGGCAAAATCCATGTGAACAAAGAATGTTGATGGATTGTATGAAAAAGTCGACAGGAACTTCATTCAGAATGAACATCCAAAGATGCCTGCAAGAAAACAATGGATAGCATTCAAAGTCATACGCAGGAAAACATTTCTTCATTTAAGGAGGAAACAGAGGTTTAGCAAATGAATACTGGCTTATATTAACCAATAAGATAATAGAGAGAACGGCTTCTTAGTTAAGACAGGCACTGTAGAGAAAGAAATACTAAATACAAATATACCAAAATTAAAAAAGCTTATTAAACTTAACGTGGACTAACCAAAAAATAAAATAACATAAACAATGGGATGCTAGGAAACTTAGCTTACTATTCAGCGTCATATATTCACAAATTTCCTTCTTTTGTTTTTCCCTTTTTGTGTAGAAGTGAGAACAAATTCTACTACCTGCTACAGCATAAACTAACCTTGCTTTCTTAAGTGGGTCTAATAAAAACACACAGCAATTATAAATATCTAACTTTCGATCACAAAGCCATCTGAAATAAGTCCAGAAAACAAATAACAAATAGAAAACTTAAAACTGTTCAATGCATAAAAATGAAGCATTTTTATCTGCTTTCACAACAAACCAACAAACATACTTCCAAAACTCAACAAAACATAAAACCCAGAGACAAATTACACAACGGTTTACAAGAAGACAAAATCTAGAAAGAGAATCAAACCAGACATCAACAAAAACATAGCTTATCCGACTGCTAAGATCCAAAAGTTCAAACCAAACATTTCATATACAAGTGGCTGCATACATGTGAACGATATACTGACCTAGAAACTTGAAAAAAGCGGACAAAAATCAGAGCTTGACAAGGCATGATCGAAAACGTGGAGGGCCCATTTGTTTTTGAGAGAGAATCCGAGTTCTACTTTCGGTATTTCGATGAAAGACTAGGGATCATTAGGTCACATTAAGGGTAACACTGTCAATTGCGTCTGTCAGATCACGGTATTTTCGTCATTTTATTTTCTAACGGGCTTCTTTTCTTTTTTTTTTTAAATAAATAATTAAATTTATGATTAGGTATACCAAATGTTTCTTATTAGCCGGAGGCCCCAGTTCTTATCCAATACACTAATTTTTATGGATTTTCAAATTAAAAAATATACTAAAAATTAGATAAAAATATTAATATTATTATTTTTTAATATAAAACTATAACATTATTTTTCAAATTAAATCGCATATATAATAATAAAAATGTATAATTCATTTTTGTTGGTGTTCAATAATAGGGATAATTTGAGATAAATGATAAACGTTTGAATTATTTTGTTATTATGCAACATATGAGGATTAATTTGATAATATCCAATGAAACAAAAATTTACTATTTCAATTTCGGTCCCCAGGGACTGGAAATTTAGAAAAAAGCCCCAGGAATTAGGCCTTTCTCTAACGGCTACTTGCAGAGATTTAAAAATCTCCTCGGTTTCATCATGTCCATCACCCACCCAACCCACTGCCAGTCGGCCACGACACGCTCCTTCATTACCTCTCTCTATCTCTCTCTAGGAAATGGATGATGAGATTCAGAACCAGGGCGGAGAATCGCTGGGAGAAGACTTCTACGAGAAGATCGAAGCGCCCAAGTTCGTCGACCTCACCGCACCCGATCACCACCGCCCTGACCAGGATGACCGTTACTGGTTCTGCGTCCGCGTCGGTCTGTCTTTCACTCTTCCCACTTTTCGCCTTTATTGTTTATTTCCTTTTCACACTAGTTCAAAGCTCTGTTTAGATAAACGACGTAGTAGTAATTTTAGTGCTTCAACTTGCACCTAGTTCTTCAAATTGCTCTAAATGTTCTCTTCATTGGGCTTTAGGGTGTGATCAGAAGCATGAAGAAGAGATGGATTCTGAAACAATCTATAAGAATTTTGTTCTTCGGGTTAGTTATAGTTTTTGTTTCTGTTTCTGTTTTCTTGGAATTGATAATTAATTTTTGTGTTAGATTAATTGATACATCGGGGTAACGAATTCTACAACAGGTTATGGCAGCGAGGAGTCCGAATGTTCGGCTTCGAAAAGCCCTGTATGGGAAAGATCCAAGGTAAACATGCTGATGCTGTTGATGAATTTCAGTTGTTCGTTTTGGTGTAATTGTATTTGGCTTTGAAATGGGAGCATTTGTCTGTTTAATTTGGCAGTACAAATTTGAAATGTCCACTTACGGTTCCTGCAAAACCTTCGAAGTCTAGATTGTCTAGATTGGCTCTGGTTTCTTCAATTTCTCAAAAGATGGTTGATGGAAAAGTGAAGGGAAGACCTCTTTTTAAGCACTGTGAAACCCCAAAGAAGAAGGAAAAGCAATCTTCTGTTGCAGCTGAGGCACTGATCACTACGCAAAACAAGAAACGCCTGTCGTATCTGGGTACATTTCGAAGTGTTGGGAACCCCAAACCAACAGCCCTTGCAGTGCCGAAGAATAAAATGGTGGCGAAGGCTTTGGTATTTCACTCAGCAAAGAAGACAGTGAGGATGAAATTGAAGAAATCTGCTGAATTGAGCTCTAGTATGAGAAAACTGTGTGTAGGGATGAAGAAGCTTGAAATCACTAGTGCGAAGAAGCACATATCGGGATGTGACAAACCATTGGCTGTGGATGCTTCAAGAAAACGACTTAGAGGACGAGAGGTTAAAAGCAGGGTCTATGATTCTTTACATCCTAAAAATTGTCGGGGCAAGGATGTCAAATCTTCAAAATGCTTGAAGAAAAAGAATGAGGAGCTAAATTGCAGTCCTGCTCCTTGTGAAGGGACTGAAAATAACTCCAGTGATATGGAGATTGAAGAGAAATCAAGAGATGGTTCTCTAGAAGTGTGTTCTACATCTGGTATTTCGAAGAATAATGAAGGAAATCAACATAAAGAGCGTCTTGAAACTCAAAATACCTTGGAATTTCCATTGGGTGAGAATAATAAAGCTGAAGCTATATCAGACATGTCAGGAAGTGAGTCGACATTACACTGTAAAGAAAGGAATACAGGAGACAATAATGTTGACCAGCAAGTTAGGTCAAGTCCAGAGAAGAGGATTAAGCCCGATGTCATTGAGACAAATGAAAACGAAAATGCTTTAGTTTCTGATGACAAGGAGAATGAGAATGAAGTCATGAACCATGATGATAAGGAAAATGCTTCAGCTTCCAATAATAACAGGTGTGGAACTCTTGGTAATTTTGAATGTTTGTATGAAGTATACTACCTTGTCTAACAATTAATGATAAATTTTTCTGTCAAATGGTTGCAGAAAACTGAATTCCAAAACCGGTCATATGGAAAAGAAGAAAATTCTTGGCAAGCATGAAACTTCTAAAAGCAGTCAAACTGTGGGTTCTTTACTAGAATATCATACTTGTTTTTCTAACGTCTTTTCTAAACAGTAGGTCTTTCTTTCAGTTTCTGATGCATTTGAAAATGATGCAGGTCACTAAAGGAGTGAATAAGAAGACATCTAAGGGAAACTCCACCGCTGCTGTCAACTGTGCAGAAGGAGTCAATTCTAGAAAACCAAAGCTCACAAATCCAAAACCTTTTCGGCTAAGAACTGATGTACGCAGAAATATTTTTGGCTAGATGAATTTGGAAGACTGAAATTTCAATAGTATCTGATAATATTTCTGCTTCTTGTAGGAAAGACAAATTCTCAAAGAGGCAAACATAGAGAAGAAGCTCCATCTTCTTGAACGTCTACAGGAAACTGCAACAAAAAAGATACATCAGAATTCAGCCCAAGTAAGCTTTTGGAAGCAAGAATATGCCGTTTTTAATTATGAGATCAACTAAGCTCTGAACTGATTTTTGTTTCTGATTACAGAAAAATGGAAAGTACCTTGAACAAACTGAATATGCTAGCGATGCCCATGAAGAAAAGGAATCAAACAGAAAAACACGGAAGGATCTACCAGTAAGTCTATTTTCTTATTAAGAGATGAGAAATCGAAGGTTGTCTGGATTTGTGCTTTCTTATGTCTGTGCTTATTCAGGATTTGCTGAAATTTTCAATGATAATCTAACTTGCAGCTAAGAAAGGCAGCTTCTTCTTGCTCACAAACTTCAAAAACAGCAGCAGCACGAAAAGAATCTAAAACTCCACGGAGGAACACTGTTTCTACGCAGCAGAAAACCAAACTTGCAGCTTCAAGACAGGAATTTAGCCGGACTAAAGCAGCTAATAAATCTGAGGGAAGCTTGAAAAAGACCAAATCACTGTGTACGAAGCAATTAGCAAGGACTGGAGGGTGAGCATTTGTCTTCTTAGTGAAAAACAACAGATGACAAATACTATGAGATTTTCGAGACTTGCTTTAACTCATCTCATTCTTGCAGGATAGAGCAGCCAAGTGAGAGGAAAACAATTTCTCTAGCAACACCAGGTCGATTGGGTGTGATAAAGGAATCATCGCCTACAATCCTAAGAATCAAGGTAGCGGGAAAACAAATGGAGAATGGTGCATCCCCTGCAGCCAAAGTTTCTTCGGCTTCTTCTGTGCCTAGGCCATCCTTGCAGGGAAGAAAACCAGCAACCATTCTCAAGGAGCCACACTTTCACAACGTTCATGTGCCAAGGAGCTGCACCAGAAGAGCAACTTAGTTTCATTTACATCTCAGAATGGCATCAAGTTGTTGTTGTTGTTGTTCAATTGTTTCATTGAATTATAATTTACTTGCTTTATTCTTTAGCTTCAAGGGAACGCTTTTAACATAGGTTTCCTGAAGCAATTGTTTGTAAGTTGCAACAGAACTTGTTTGTAAGCTGTAACATTCGGACACACTGATGATTTGTGTTTATTTGTTCATTTACAAAAGAATCAATATATTTGTACTACCATTCCCTTTTTATATGTGTTTTTTTCCTTCAATTTGCTTGCCTAAGTAAGTTGGTATAATTTGAAAGAAATTTCATTCACCCTCCTGAAATTTGACTTAATTACAAAACAAAAAGGGACTAATTTCACCCATTGAACAATTTATGAAACTTCAAAAACAAAAACTCTTCAAAATTTAAGTTTATGATAAATTTTAAGAGAAAGAAGAGTAAATAATGGTGTCCAACAGGCCAGACCAATCATAAAAATGAAGCAAGCGCGAGTTTAAGGATCGGGTCAAGTCCGTGTAAAAACAATAAAGCCTAGCACAGCTCATAAGAACCAACTCATTCCACATTTCTAGAAGTAAGTTTGTTGTGCTTTATCAAATCAGTGGAAATCAACACTTATTTAATTTATTTTTTTCCTAATTGTAATGCTATCATCACCAATCCACAGCAAATTACTCCTCAAAAATCTCTTGTAGTGGCCAAATCTTTCACATCACTGGGGAATTATGCACACAACATTCATTCAGCAGTTTTACATGAACTGCATTCCATTCGTGTAGCATGAGATTATTCACTACAGTTGCTTCTAGTTGTCAAGGCACATCATCGCCTCTTTCATGAACCGAGTCTTTGATCTCAAAGACATGCTGCATCCAGTCTTTCTCAACGTCCATTCTTGATGAGGTTTTTCAGCTTCTCGTTTGCAGCCACAAGTTCTGCAGCTATTCCTGGTTCATTAGCTGAATGCCCTGCATCTGGTACTACCTGTAAATAAATAGTTGAAGATATGTGAAGCAAGGTAAATGCAACTAACCATATGTTATAATAAGAACAGCTTCATTCAAGGTTGTTGAATTTCATTGATCCCCCGCAGGTTCGATCAAATATAAACATCTTTCTAGATTGTTGAAACGCATAAATGGCGCAAATTTTCAAATAGAAGAAAGACAATTCCCGGAACACATGCAGGCAGAATGTGACGTGAAGCTAGCACACATGGTCAAAGCCAAATGACCAGTATAACTTTGTCTTGGATGATAAGATCCATTTCATCTTCTTTTTATTTATTTATTGATATGCAAATGCCAGAAGCTTTTCCCAAAACCATTGACATAATTCTAGAACCCACTGTTTACATCAAATCTCAAATTCCCGTTCTTCCCCCTCTAAGGAAATTGATATTCAGACAGTATACTAAAAACGGTTACATACCTTAAAATCTGCCTCCGGCCATGACTTATGAAGATCCCAAGCTGACATCATAGGGCAACAAACATCATATCTTCCCTGTTCAAGATACGCAAAATTATCAAACTTGGTTTCCAAAAACTTTCAAGTGCAAACCTCATGCAACAAAAAATGTGTTTTGCTAGAATAAATATCATGCTTCATAGTATCTGTCCGGTACAAACAGAAAATATCAAAATAAGATAATAAAATACCTGTACGATTGTAGTGTTGATATGCCTTATTTTGTCGATGTTATCTAACAGGAATGAATCCGAAGTGAAGAAGCCTTTGTTCACAAAATAATGGTTTTCAATCCTTGCAAATGCCTGAATATAGAGAGAGCAAAACATATGGGTCATGAATTGAACCAAGTCTTGCATCATTTTAGTATCCATATCTCAGAAAATAACTGATCATAAGAGAAAGAAATTGTAATTATGCCAAAAGTTATATTGAAAAGAAGAAATAACTTATTTATACTAATTCTAAAACATAGAGTGCTAATAATTTTAGAATATGAAATTTTAATAATCCTAAAATATGAAATTCTAATAATACATGAAATTCTAATAGTTTCAAAACACAAAATTCTAATAATCTTAAAACACTAAATTCTTGCAGAATTTCTAAAATATTCCTAATTCAGAATTTCTAAAATATCCCTCTAGTTGCTGACTGCATCATAAGAGTACAATACATAATCCTATAAGAGTATCAAGAGAAAATCTAGATTTCTGTTGGGAGCCTCAGTTTATACGTAACAAAACAACAAAAGGTTAAATCACTTAAGGAAAAAAAAAAGCCACATTAGTTATCCTGATAGAGAAAGCATCTAGATTTTCCAGTGGCAACCAAATATATCAAAGTATAATGTGCATACTTGATCAACTCACCAATGAAAAAATATCATCATCCCCTCTCTTGATGTCTTCTTCATTCAGAAGAAGATGGGCAGTCATCATTTCCCATTTGGTCCATGTTCTAGCAGCTGCATACTAAGAAATAAAGAGAGAGTTATGAAAAGTATACAATTGTTCACAAAATAATATTCAAAGCAAAATTACAATCAACTGAGTAAAGCTCTTTTTTGAATAAAAACACACTATAAGTAAACCACATGATCATGTCAAATGGTTTGCTACACAAGAAGACTGTTCTTTTAACTTCTCCAGATGACAGAAGAAAAGAGTTGAATCAAAAAGGGCAAAAAGATATGGCATAAGCAAAAAAGAACATGATATAACCCTTACTTGTGTCTCCTTATCATCAGAATTTAGCCTCTTGCTGTAGGCATCAACGAAACAACTCCTCTCATTTTCTGGAATGAGGTCTCTGAATGGCTCCCAAGCTGTACAAAGAAAGGTAATCAAAAAGTATCAAACAGCTTAAAAATTTTTCTTAAGTTTCATCAGCACCAAGGGAACATGGAAAAGCGTTTCAACAATCATCTAAAGCCTTAAACCCAAAATTAAACTACAAGGCAAAAATGAAGCAATATGACAAGGATTGATAACAATTATCCCAAACCCCAGCAAAGGAATTGTATGTCTCATACCATCAGGGAATATAGCAGCAGCACCACCCTCGTAAAACCAATCAATCTCTTTCTTTCGCAAAAGAAAGATCCCTCTGAGGACCATGCCAGTAACCTTAAACATTGTAGAGAAACTATCAAAAATCAATCAGTTATCCATGGCAAGAAATTATTGAACAATACACATCTAATTTCACGACTATGAGAATTTCAACCAAACAACAGAATGGCAAACCACGCAAACTTACACACCTTGTCTGGGTGTGATTGGCTGTATGCAAGAGAAAGTGTGCTTCCCCATGACCCACCAAAGACCTGTACGCAGAAAAGATGAAGTTACATCTACCAAGAGCAAGAATCCAAGCAATTCTTTTGCAAGAACCAGAATGAAACTTAACCTGCCATTCTGGAATTTCTAAGTGTTCTCTCAGTTTTTCAATGTCATCAATGAGGTCCCATGTGGTGTTTTCCACCAAGCAAGCATGAGGTGTACTTTTACCTGCACCTCGCTGGGAGAAGAATATACCTTGGTTTAGACAGGTAAATTACCACTAATAATGTCCTATAAAGGTTAAGAGAGTAACCTGATCAAATAAAATGATACGGTAAAATTCAGGATCAAAGAATCTTCGATTACTCGGTGCGGTGCCTCCTCCTGGACCTCCATGAAGAAAGACAACTGGCTGCAAGATGAGTTCATAATGGAATAATAACCAACATAAGCTTTTTTTGGCAGGAAAGCACTGTCTTATAACACAAAAGCATAGCAGTTCTAACTTTGGACAGGAGACATGGTAAAACTCAACAGTACTAGGTGATGGACAGATATCCATATAATTACTGTATCACCAAACGTAATCAGTCAACAAACCATTGATGCTGTAAACCCAAAAATTCAACATTATGGCCAAGACACAGATGTGTTATTTTCTTAATCTTCCCAAATAACCTTGGTTGGTCAAGCCCTACAACAAATAAGGCCAGCCTATGACAGAATATAAATACAGAATATCAATTCAACTTCCATAGAACATCAAAACAACACACCACACAACCATGACAATTTCTAGCTACGAGTTGATCGAATCAGTCACAGCATTTTACTTTACACGAAGCAGTACCAAAAAAAAGTGGGTAAATAATCCAATAAACAAATTACTACTCACATGGCCATTTGGGTTTCCTGATTGTTCCCAATAGATTGTGTGAATATCAGAGACCTTCAGAAAGCCCGTACTATATGGCTCGATATGGGGATAGAGATTTCTATTCAGTTCTGGTAATTCCTTTCCCGATTCCATCGTACCAGTGAGTTTTGGCTCACTCTTAGCACCAAAATTTTCTGCACGTAACCCTAAATTCTTCCTCCCTGCAACAACAACGGCAACACAAACATAATTTAACAAAATTCTTATAAAATTACAAATCTTGACAACTAAAAGATCAAAAACAAAAAAAAAAACGATTTTTTGTATCCAGTTTTAACATAACAGACTGCGATATCAGATCCTTCTCACCATCATCAGCACCACGTCATACACTCATTAAATGAACAAAAAAAAAGGGAGGGGGAGTGGAGGATGGAATTGGACATTCATACAGATAAATTTTCCTTCGCAGCTAATGTAGAGCAAACACATGTATTTCAAGATATGACATCACATAAAAAGAAAAACTATTTACAAAAATTAAAACTTTGCCATAAACATACAATAATCAAACACACCCAGATGATAATTTGCACAATGTACAGAGAGGGATCTAAAGAAAGACCTGAGAGAGCGAAATTATTGTTATGAGATGAAGAGAGGAAACTGAGATAGGAAGAAGAGATGGGAAGTGTATAAGAGTGTGAAGTGATTAAGATGTTGGAACCCAACCCTAGGAAACTCATTGTTTATACCCTACTACATTAAAACATGACATGATGTTAAATGACCGAATGTGATGCTTAAAGTAAGGTATTTTTCCCGAATTCAGATTCCCCACCCCAATTTCCAATAATATATTCTGTCTTTTGTGATCTTTCAGCTATCGCTTTGTTTTCAGTGCATGTGATTAACCCCAATTACTTTAATTTGTGGGGTAACACACATTTAGAAATATTCTTATTGATTAACCAATAATATTATGCCACGTAATTAACATGTAATATTCTATTACTGTAATTATGATTAGTTAATGAAAAAATTATAGAGTTGGTCCAATAAAAAATGGGTATTGTGTTAAAAGATTTTTTTTTTAGGATAAATCTATTTTCCATGGACAGGTTGCAAGATTTGTACTGGTTCTCCATGGCCATTCTTTTATTTTATTTTCTAAACCATGCAGGGTAACTTGACTAAACAGCACACAATATATGTAGCAAATTCGGAAATAGTTACAAAGCATGAAATTATAATGCAAAATGACACAAGGAAAAGCACTTTTTCTTTTTTTCTCATCTGCTGAAGTGAACAGCAGAAGCCATTTTTGTGAGCTGTTTCCTTTTGTAACTAAATTTGTTCTAGATATGATACATAAGAAGAAAAAAGACACCCAGATCAAATTATTTCTGGGATTTGGGGTTGGGGAATTTGTAGTTATATTACAAAAAGCAACTCCTCTCTTCTCTCTTACAAGCTGAGACCTAAGGGATACAAATCCTAACAGTAACAAAATCTTTCTGCTTGGGAAATGTATCATTCTTTCAGCTTCTTTGTTGTCTACATTACTACAATATTTGGTGCTGAACAAGGCGCAGCTTCTTCCAGCATTTGCACTACCATTCTCATGGATGGTCTAAAGGATGGAATTTTGGCTGTACAGTGAATTGCAATTCTCAAAACTTTGATGGCGTCTTCCTTTAGAACATCTGAGATTGTTGAGTCGACTACATCGAGCAAAGTTTCTTTGCTCTTCATTTTGCTGGTTACCCAATTCACTATATCTTTGTTTTCTCCAAATTCTGGCTCTATAGGCCTTTTCCCTGTGACCAACTCCAGTAAGACTACCCCAAAACTGTACACATCACTCTTCTCATTTATCTTGCAAGTGTAAGCATATTCTGCAGCAAGAAAACAACATTGTATTGATCAGATTTATGCATTGAATTGACTGAATTCGCAGCAAAAAGAAATTCAAAAATAACAGGCGAAGCTTACCAGGAGCTATGTATCCATGAGTTCCAGCAATGACATGAGTCCAATCTCCTCCTTCACCAGCCTGAACAATCTTTGCTAGTCCAAAATCTGCTATCCTTGGCTTCCAGTCTTCATCCAGCAAAATGTTACTTGATTTCACATCACGGTGTATCACAGGCCTATCACAGCCATGATGCAAATACTCTAATCCCTTCGCAGCCCCCACTGCTATCATGTATCTGACATCCCACCCCATCTTGATCTTGTGACATGTGTGCAGCCGGTCCCATAAGCTACCATTAGGCAAATACTCATAAACCAGCAGATTGCTGTCCTCACTTGTGATGCTACAGTACAGCTTCACCACATTTACATGCCTCACTGCACTCAATGTTGCCACCTCTGCTTCGTATTCGGAAGACCGGAAAGTCCTTTTTGATAGCATGGCTGAGCTGCTCTGGAAGTTTTTCTGATAGCTGGAATTTGATGGCCAGATATGCTTAACGGCAAGTTCTTTGCCACTGCCAAGTACCACTTTGTACACATTTCCTGACCCTCCTTTGCCTATCAAATTCTCGGGTTTGACAGCATCAATAATTTCCTTTTCTGAGAAGCTTAACACCCTAAATGATTTCATATCCCAAGAATTCTGCTTGAGAGGACGTTTAAGATTATTCTGCTTTAACTTGATGAACAAGTAACTGGCCATTAACATAAGCAGAACCACTATTGCAGCTATAAGAAACCATAAAAATGTCCGAACATGATGGGATGAATGGGAAGCCGAAGAACATGATCGAAAATGTTCATAATTTTTGCTACATAATCCGGGATTTCCAGTGAAGCTTTCAGTGAAGACCTTAATATCTAAAGCTTCAGGTATCGCACCAACCAATTGATTATTCGACAAGTCAAGAAGGCTTAGCCTTGGATATGACAAAGAGATTGGAATTTCACCAGAAAGTTTGTTGTTTGATAAATTCAAGGAATTCAAAGAAGATAAATCTCCAACACTATCAGGAATTTTCCCAGAAAGTGAGTTTCGAGCAAAATTGATATCTGTGAGAGAAACACATGAGCCTATGAAGTGAGGTATGGGACCAGAAAACAAGTTTTCATTTAAATAAAGGCTACTTAGTTTTTTCAATTTGGAAATATCAGGTGGGATTTGGCCAGAAAATTGATTTGCACTCAGCTGAATTGAGACTAATGATGAAGCTTGTGAGATCAGAGAGGGAAATTCACCGGAAAACCGATTATTGGCTAAAATTAATAGTCCAAGAGACTTGGCATTACCAATATCATCTGTCACTGGACCTTCAAATTGATTCATAGAGAGATCAATTACGGAAAGATTTGGCAAACTCCAAATTCCGGGAGGAATAATACCTGAAAGTGAATTGTTGTTTACACGAAAACGAATCAAAGACTTACAATTTGCGTAGCTTTCTGGGATTCTGCCAGTGAACCTGTTCTGTAGTATCAGAAGATCAGTCATCTGGCCATTCTTGCACATGTCTGGTGGTATTGAACCAGTCAAAAAATTCTCAGAAACATCAATGTAATTGAAAGCTGCCCAAGAACCTAGCTTTTCAGGAAGTGGACCAGTAAGCTTGTTTTTGTAAAGAGACAAGTCTATAAGGTTCTTGAATTCCCCAAACTCCTGCGGAATCTCCCCTGACAACTGGTTTTCAAACAGTTGCAATGAAGCAAGTTGGTTCAAGGATCTCAGCTCCGAGAGATCACCTTCAAGCATATTATCCGACGCATCAAAGTTCACAAGACTTGTAAGATTTCCAAATCCAACCGGAAGTTTTCCAGTCAATGAATTGTTGTAAAGCTCAAGCTGCCAAAGATTCTTGAGTTTCACAATTCCTGCCGGGATTTCACCGAACAGTTGGTTATCAGAGAGCTCAAGGTTTTTAAGCTGAGTAAGATTTCCAATGGCATCAGGAATCTTTCCTGTGATGCTGCAATTTGAGAGATAAAGCCAATCCAACTTCTCAAGCTTTAGCACTTCTTCAGGAAATGGACTTGATTCAAATGGGTTGTCACCGAGGCTCAAAAACGTAAGATTGGTAAGATTTTCCAATGATTTCCATGGAAATTTCCCGGAAAATCCACTGTTGTTTAAGTTCAAGAAATTCAGCTCGTGTAACGAAGACAAGTCAGGAAATTCTCCAGAAAACGAATTGTTCCCCAAGTCCAGGTCTTTCAATCTCGTACAGTTGCTCAAATCTTTAATGCTACCATACAAAGAATTTTCCCCAACATTGATTTTATCCAATGACTGAAGCCCGCATATCGAATCAAAAGGAAGAGCACCAACAAGTTGTCGTCCAGGAAGATTGATTTCTGCAACAAGTCCATCAGAATTGCAGACAATTCCATCGAAACTGCAGATAGATTTCCCCTCCGTCCACGAACTGAACACCTTCGTATTCGATTCTTCAAGCTCGGACTTCAAATTCAACAATATCTGAAGCTCATCTGATTTGGAAGGGGAAACCAACACAATAAACAGAAGAAACAGAAGCATTAAATTTGGCCATTTGCAGAAAACTTGAAGAATAACCATGTCGACCGGTGAGAACTCAGGATTTGTGATAACTTTTGATCAAGTCTCGATTCTGATTATGGTTACACTGTTTACAGTAAGACAAAAGTAGAAATGGTGGGCTAAGAATTAAACGATTTCAGCACGAGGTTGGCTTGAATTTTGATCTCAGCTCACATGGAAAGACAATGACACGTTGAGCAAGAAAATCTGTTTACGTAATACTGCACCAGAACTGGCAACTGTTTGTTTCCAGAATTCGGAGTTGAAAGCTTTTAACTTTTAACCCTTCTCCACGAGTTGCATGCAAGCAAGAACTAGAAATAATTTCCCATTCAAGAATCGAGATTTCTTGATCGCAGAAAGTAAAACCTGACGTCAAATCAAAATGAGTTAGAAATCAGACGATGTTGTCTTGGTCAAGGCAAGGAAAAAGGGCATGTCCTGTAGTGAAGAACCGGAAAATCACAGTCGCCGTGGTTGACCCAGACTCTCCCTGGCTGCCGCTTGGAGAAAACTGTCGGCCATTAAATTATAGCTAACGACTCTATAATTAAAAATAAAAAAACACAAAAAAAGAGAAAATATTTACTTGAAAGTAATGTTTCCCTAACTTAGAGAAAAGCACAATATAATTCAACTCTATTTTGTCATTTTTATAATTAAAATAATTATAAATTTATTAAAAAATAATAAAAAATTCAAATAAAAATATGATATTGTGCCGTCAAATAATACCGCGACTATAAAATAATAAAAATTAAATATAAATTTCTTTTGATATTTAAAATATTATTTTTATACAATTAATTAATTAATAAAATAACAATAATATTATAAAATAAACCTAATTTAAGGGATTAAAAAATAAATAGTAAAACAAAGGATTTTATTTTTATTTTTTAATTAGTGGGTAATTATAATATTAATTTTGAGTTATTAGGTTATGGGTGGAGGGAATCAAATCACACATATTCCTACTGATTTAAGGCATATATATATTTATGTGTAGAAGGAAGAGATTAAACAAAGCTTTTTTTGAGATTATGTTCTTCTTATTGAAGATTTTCTTGAGATTAAAAAAGACAAGGCTTTGCATTCCCACTTGGGACTGTTTTCTAGAATCTAATCTATAATTTAAGGGTGTTTATATAATTAAAATATTACAAATTTTTTTATTATTTATAATCATTAATTTATTGAATACTAATTGATTCATATTTGACCATTAAGTGGGATTAAATTTTTATTAAATATTTTAATTAGAATATTTATAAAATTTAATAAAAATATAATAATTATAAATACATTTAAATATTAATAATATAAAACTAATTTGGACAAAAAAAAGTTAACCCTAATGAAATCAATCATTCTAGACAAGTCAAACAAATGAGTCATGGTAACATGGACTTTTCCCAAGTTCATTGCATTGTGCCCTTCCAATGCCAAATCTCACAACTAGTCAAACTTAAATATTGTTATGGGCCCAGGCCCACCAACCATTGATTGAAAACCAATCAATCAGTAATAACAGGAAGGTTCTAATCAATCCCATGTGCTATCATCTTGTGAGTTTGTGAAAATAACTTTTTTTGTATTATTATTTCAGAGGAGTTCTGAATTCTATGCTTATAAGTTTTTAAAATATAAATTTTATTAAATTTAATATTAAATTAAAATAAATAATAATATATAATTTAAAATTATAATTTTAAAAATTTTAATTAACTCATTTGTACCGATTTTATTTAGAGAGATTATCGATAATATATAATATTATGTAATTAAATGATCGTAAATATGATGGATTAAATCAAAATTTACATAATTTATGAACGAATCTAACTTATATAAAATATTTTAATACATTAATTTTATTTTATAATTTAATATTATAAAAAAAAATGTTCAAACACTAAATGGATTTTGTAGGTGAACCAAACTAGCTCTAAGGCCCAACCCAAAAGAATAATGGGATAATAACATTTAGGTACTAGTTTATCAAAATTTTACAAATAAGTACATAAGTTTATAGGTATATCAAATAAGTCCCTAATTCTTTTTGAAGACTCGGACCCATTAATTGTTATCTCAAATTCAAAGACAGTAGCCTTAACAAACGGATACTGAGTTTTGTCTCTTGCACGTCGCTGTAGTCATCGGCAGACATCTCGGGCTGAAGATGAGTTTGCTATATAACAAACCAGAGATTGTGAGAGCAGATTATAATTTTCCGGCAGCAATATACAGCGTCACAAACCCACAAAGCTTACAGGCATTGGGATAGGAAATTTGGAAGAACTAGTTTCCACGCCAAAATTTAAATTTAAAAAAAAAAACTGGAAATTTGGAAGAATTTCCATGCGTTTATGTCAACTTCTAGCTTATATCTCCCCAGGTTTCGCTGTTCCCATTTATCGCTTCATTTTCTAATCTGTTTAAATCCATTCATTTTTTGCATGCTGTTTGCAATCGCATTCACTCCACACTACAAACTCTCTTTCTCGATCGAAGAAAAACAAAGAAAATGGAGTATGGTTCAGAAGCTAACCGGCGCATTGCTAGAATTTCAGCTCATCTTTACCCTCCAAATCTCCAGTTATGTTATAGTTTATCTTCCGAATGGTTATTTTATAGTTATCTTTCTGTTTTTTGATGTATCTTTTGCAGTATGATTACTCAATTCTTTACATGGTTTAGTTTGTTTTCTTTGTAATTAATCTTCATTGGTGTTGTGCACATATACTAACTTTAAGAAGCTAAAAAAAGCCAAAATTTGTGTTGCTAAGTTGCTTTGTCTAGGTTAGTTGATATATATTTACCGCGAGTTGAATCATTGGCAATGGAGTCTTTTGTTAGAATTATGCCTCATATGCTTTTTATAGTGATATTTTAAACTTAAATTCGATCTCCTGCATTCTCTGGTACAGCTTTAATTTTGCATGACTAGCTAAACTTTATACAATGAGTATATACTATCGATATGTTGGTGAATGTGTTGTGTGGATTGTGTACTGATAGATGGAGGAAAATTCTGGCTTGAGGCAAGCCAATTGCCGTGCAAAAGGTGGGGCGCCTGGATTCAATGTAGCCATCTTGGATGCTGCTGGAGGCATTGGTCAACCCCTTGCTATGCTAATGAAAATGAATCCCTTGGTCTCAGTCCTTCACCTTTATGATGTTGTTAATGCCCCTGGTGTCACTGCTGATATTAGCCATATGGACACTGGTACCGTGGTAAACTTCTTTGTCAGTGTTATCAATGATATACCTTGTGACTTTTTTCATTAATGCTTTTCTGTTGTGTTCATGTAGGTTTTTATTTCAAATTAAACTTTTTATATTCCATGTTTTTAGGTACGTGGTTTCCTAGGGCAGCCGCAGCTTGAGAATACTCTTACAGGCATGGACCTTGTGATTATCCCCCGCTGGAGTGCCAAGGAAGCCTGGAATGACCAGGGATGATCTTTTCAAATTCAATGCTAGAATTGCCAGGACTCTTTGTGAAGGCATTGCAAAGTGCTGCCCCAATTCAACTGTCAATTTGATCAGTAATCCGGTGAATTCCACTGTTCCTATTGCTGCAGAGGTTTTCAAGAAAGCTGGCACTTATGATCCAAAACGACTCTTGGGAGTTACAATGCTCGATGTTGTTAGAGCCATCACATTTGTGGTATGTAAGAAAAATGGATACAATTTATCCATGTTCATCTTCTTAACTATTCTGGAGATAGATGTAATCGATAACAGATTGAATGTTTGGGATGAGCAGTGAATTACTTGAGTAGAAGCAATTCTAGTTGTAGCAGCACATGCACCAGGCTGTTTTTGTGTCGAGTTTATACCTTTAGTACTGCAATGAAGTGAACTACTCTTGTGATGATTCTATATCTTCCTACAGGCAGAAGTTCTGGGACTTGATCCTCGAGAAGTTGATGTTCCTGTCGTAGGAGGTCATGCCGGAGTAACAATTTTGCCTCTTCTGTCACAGGTCTAGTAGAATTTCTAATTTTTCCAAATGTTATCATCTTTTCTGATATCAGCATGTTGCACGGTGAACTGCACTCCACCCACATTTCATTTCAACATTCTTCGCAGGTTAGCCTCCTTGCAGCTTCCCTCAAGAAGAAACTGAATACCTGACAAACCGCATTCAAAATGGTGGAACAGAGGTCGTAGAGGTAAAGCTAGTTGGATTTTTTTCCCTTACAGTGCAAGTGAAAAATGGGATATCGAAGTTTGACTGTTACAATGTATCTGCCTACGACACATGCCATCTCATGGCTTTAAACATCTCATTCCGCAAAACAGATAAGCTATTTTTGCTCCTTCAGTTTGGTGCCATTTCTTACTATTGACTAGTTAAATCACGGTCAAGCTAAGAGAGCTCATTTCATATGCAGGCAAAAGCTGGGGCAGGCTCTGCTACACTTTCAATGATTAGCCAATTCTGTGAACTCTTTCATTCATTTCTGATGTATAGCAAAATATAAACCCATAAGCTTCTATGTCATTACACGGAGTCAAGGAAGTAAAGAACATTATGGTATGTATAGGCTTGTGCAGCAGTTAAATTTGGGGATGCTTGCCTCCGCGGGTTAAGAGGAGATGCTTGTGTTATGGAATGTGCTTTCGTAGCTTCTCAGGTTCTTTACTCAAACCTTCATCTTGTACTCATTTATTTTCCATTGTAATGTTTAACGACAAAGCATACTGGTTATTCAGGTGACGGAACTCCCTTTCTTTGCAACAAATGTACGACTCAGTCGCAATGGAGATGAAGAAGTCTTCCAACTTGGACCTCTGAATGAATATGAGAGGCATTAAGCTAATCATTTTACTTGAAAAGGCAAAAAAAAACAGAGGTGTGTTCTGTTTATTGATCATCACTATTAACAGGATTGGGTTGGAGAAAGCAAAGAAAGAGTTAGCTGGAAGCAATCAGAAGGGAATTTCCTTCATTAAGAAATGAAGAAACGCAGAGATAATCTTCATCTAATAAGTTTGTTACCTCCCGTAAAGGGCTCTGTTTCCTGTAATGAGCAGTCTTTTGTTGTATCCAGAACCTGTTAGAGATGAATCTTTCCACTTCCCAGGATCTAATGAGTTGTGGAGAGCTGTTGAGATGAAATTATTTTGTTCTGTAATGCCATGACTTCCATGAAAATTGGATAAGAGAAAATTCATGTGCAACGCATCCTCCACAATAACGGGGTAAACCTGCACTGCTCTCTCTGGTTCTGGCACGACAGTTTCCCCCTCAACGTGGATTGAGTTTTTATAGAGACACAACGTATAAAGTTGGAAGAGCAAAAACGGCGTCGTTACGCGCCGAACACATAAAGATGGTAATCCTGAAACGCTGTCGTTGGAGCACAAAAAAGAATTTTTATTGGCGTCGCCCGGACTCGAACCGGAGACCTTCAGTGTGTTAGACTGACGTGATAACCAACTACACCACGACACCGTGTTGCCCTTAGAACTAATGCAATCAATAAAATATGTTTAATTTGAATCAAGAAATTTCCATATTGCGATTAGTTAATATTTCACAGGGCATTTGTGGTGGTGGTGGTGGTGGCTTTATGTCCATAAAGCATAAATGGACAAACACCACAATCCATACACAACACATGAAAGCAGATCAACACACACCAACCAACATTCTTCAACACTCTCCCTAACTAAAGTTTACAATTTTTCTTCTCAAAGAATCCTAATTGTCACATTTCAGAGTGACTTTTTTCTCTATTTAATATACATTTATTTATTAAAATATATTATTAATTGATAGGTCAAAGTTTTGTTATAAAAACACAAGTTTAATATATAAAAAGATAAAATTACTTTTTCATTAATGGTTATGCTACACATTTTAAGTCTTATGCTAATCTTTATTATTTAAATAATGTATCATTTATTAATTAAATAGTAAAATAGATAGTGAATTATTTTAAAAATTATAAAAACTTATTATTGAATTGAGTGGCGTATCATTTAAAATAATAAAATTTAAATAAGATGTAAGACATGTAATTTATTATTTAATTATATAATAATCGTAAATAAATAAATTGGCGCACGAGAGAGAGAGAGAGAAATTTACCTAATAAAAATAATAATTATTTTTTACTCACTCAATTAGTGCGTCATTTAAACACGTTTACAAAAATTGTAGACATTATTTTATTTTATTATTTCAACTCCTATTTTTTATTTTATAAAAATTAAGAAGATCGATACATGTTTAGTGAAATTCTCATGTTTTTACAAAGTATTTTTTTTTTACAAAAATAAAAAAATTAGCATACTATTTTAAAGAAAATGACAAATTATTTAAATAACAAAATTTGAGATATTATTTTTAAATTATTTTNAGAAAATGAAAAATTATTTAAATAACAAAATTTGAGATATTATTTTTAAATTATTTTTGTTTTGAATTATCTATTTAAAAATACATTAATAGACACAATTCTTGAATTCAAAATATAAAATTTAAATATTTTATTGTCAAAGCCATTTAAAAAACGATATTATATTTTCAGTAATTATCAATCATATTTCCATAAATATTTGATTTATATTTTATAATTATTGAGGTTATTAAAAAATAAAAAGCAAATAAATATACATTTACTAATATTTGATTGGACAAAATTCGAAGACAGAATGCAGACTTTTTGATACAGACGCCGGTCCGGTCCGGTCCATGTCTTTACCAATAGTGCGACGACACGCGAAATGCCGTTTCAATCTTACGCTAGTCAACACGTCAGCCTCCAAATAAAATTCCATTATAAAGAAAAATCAAAACAGCGTTTTCTTTCTCTCTCTCTCTCTCGCTGAACCCCTCCCTGCTTTGATGAGCACGCCATTCTCTCTTTCTATTTGAAGTTCGTCGTCTTTGGATCCTTCCACCAGTCGATTGAAACACAGACTGAAATGCCATGTCGTACTCCGATTCGGATTCGTCATCTTACGGTGCCGAGTACAAAAACTTTAAACAAATCAGCCGCGAAAGTAAGTTTCCGACCATCATTTCTCTCTTTTATGTGATCTGTTGGGATAATGAAGCTTTTACGCTTGTGAGGTAACTTGTTTCAGTATAATTATACGGCGTTTGAGAGTAATTGGTTAGTACTAGCGTTGTTCATGCTTAGCTTTTGGAAATGTTGCGATTCAGTTATAGGAAACTTATCCGTGATTGATGGTTTCGTTAAACGCTATTTTGGTTGATGTTTTAGTTGTAACGGAATCGGTTATGGCGCGTGCTTGTAATTTTTGAGCTAGCTTGTGTGATGCTCCGAAGAAGAAATCGCTTCTCTTACTGGAATGAAGTCGGATTAGATTCTGGCTCAAGTACTTGGAATATTTAGTCTGTAGCTATGAGAATTAATTTAAAACAGCTTATTATCTAAAGCTTTTGCTGCATTTTGGAACAAGAATTTAGCACTTCTTGACGTTAGCTACTTTGATTTAACAGTTAGGTGTGGCATATTGTTTATAGATTTCTGGATAATTGGTCTGATTTTCTTTGTAAATTTGATTTGGAGCTCAGGATTGTTGTATGAAATGCTTCGCTCAGCAAAAACAGGGAACTCAAAATCGACATGGAAGGTATACGGAGCTTGTATTATGATGTCATTTTGGTTTTTGTCAAGTAGCTTATCATTCGTGGATGTTGTCTTTCATTTGCTGATGGCCCTCATTTGTGAATTTTGTGGTTTCTTGAATGACTATGTCTAGGTACTCATCATGGATAAACTTACTCTTAAGATAATGTCGTACTCATGCAAGATGGCTGACATTACACAGGAAGGAGTTTCATGTAAGAATCAACAGGACATTCTTTGAAAATTTATGTTGCATCTTTTTAAAATTTTTTCTTAATACTGGTGCTCAGGATTAGGAGCGGAGGATACTGTTTTTTTACTTTTTAGGAGGTCTTGGCATGCATGTTTCCAAACCTTCTTAGATTCCTTCTCGTTCTTGAAAACAAGTATTTAAAAGATGCAAACAAGTAAACCCGCCCTATTCTATTATATTGCATATTGCTCAGTGTTGTCTTGGTATTATCTATTGTCCACTGGACATGACTGTTGTTTCAAGGTCAAAAGGTAATAGTGAGTGGTCAAGCAGAGGCAAGCTGGGAGACTAGGTGAATCTGTGGTTCTATGCCATTATTTCTTAAGCACTTGAGAAATTTCTGAAAACTGTTACACACTGAAGCTGGAAGATGGTTGCATTCTTTTCTATTCCTTTTCATTATTGCAGAATTAGAAAATAGGAAATTAATCAAGATGAATGGCAGTTGGATGATGAGTTAGGTGATGAGACAATTAGTAAGCTATTGTACGGAAGCATTTGTTCACTTAATTTATTTACCTAGTGTATGGAAACATTTGTTCAGTTCAGATATTTGATTATTGGATTTGATCTCAGATGATATTTTCGTTGTTTCCTGCCAGTGGTCGAAGACATACACAGACGAAGGCAGCCATTACCTTCTATGGATGCTATATACTTTATCCAACCAACCAAAGAGAAGTAATTTGCATTCTCTTCTCAGATTAGCATGGTTATATAATTTTTTTTTCTTTTTTCTGCTTGTGTTATTTTTGTTTTTATTTTTGCTTTCTTTTACTTGTTTGTCTTCACTTGCTGATATTTTGGAGTTCATGGTAGTGAAACACATAATTTTCACTTTTTTCCTAAGTAATTTTGACAAAACAAGGTATCCTATAACTGCTAGACTCTTGAAGTTTTCATTTTAGGGTCAATTGAAAGGACACTTTGTTGCATAATGTGATAATGATAATCTTTGTAGTTTAAATATCTTTTCCATGAGGCTGACATTTAATTTTTCATTTGTTCTAGCTTGTCTTCATTTGGAGTTGTATCGCAGTTTATGCACATATTAATAATATTTTATGAAAGAGTTATCTTGCATATTGTAAATCTGCTATATTCTTACTGTTGTATTGCAGTCACGTCAATTTGACGAACTGTTAAACCAATCAGGTCTACACTGCTGTAGAACAGGCACATGGATGAGATTTCTTTGTTGCATTGGTTTATTCATTTATTTCTTTATTTTGGCAGTGTTATCATGTTCTTGTCAGATATGTCTGGAAGATCGCCTTTATACAAGAAGTATGTGAAAACTTTTACTTAATTTATCCTAAGTGTTCTTTGTGTTTCTCTTTGGAAACTCCTGAACTTTCTTGCATTTTTTCAATATATATATATATATATATATTTTTTTTCTTGGGAAGGGCATTTGTTTTCTTCAGTTCACCTATATCAAGGGAACTGGTGACTCACATCAAGAAGGATTCAACTGTCATAACGCGCATAGGTGCACTGAGAGAGGTTGTTTTTCTTGCTTTGCAAAATTATTTGTTCTCTTTATTGATTATTGTGCGTAAGCAATTTTAATTTGCCAGTAATCTCCCTTTCTTTTCTCTTTTTCGACCGTTGGTTTGGACATATAATTATATGCTGATATTTCTATCACTTTGTTGAGGATATGCAGATGAATTTGGAGTATTTTGCTATAGACAGCCAGGTATGTGATACTAGTTCAGTCTGGAATTCTTTGCACTGAATAGAATACCTTGGCATTGTGATTTTTGTTTCTGAACTGTTGTGTTCTATCTTGTGTACTGTCAGCTTGCATAGTTTTTTTCCCCCCTTATGAATAGTATTTATCAGGTTTTTCTTTGGAAGTATATTACAAAACAATTTGAAATATACTTTCAATGCTGAAATTCATAGGTACATTTTTTTTTATTTTTTTAAATTATATTTCATGAGGTAACAAATGTCATTCTTATATATTACTATATAATTATTCTAGTCTGCTGTGTTTTACAATTGTTCCCACCAAGGGAATGATGAGTCTTTGATAAACAGTTTTCACAGACTTCAATCACAGATTTGAGTTCAGACTGTTGACCCAATCAAGAAGTTTATGCATCTCTCTTGTTTCTGAAACTTCGGTGTATTACTTTGTGCTTCCTTTTTTTTTTTTTTTTCCCTTTTTCTTTTTCCTGTTCTCATCATCTGGTTACTCCTTTGCATTGAAGCTTACATGCAAATTTTGTCATTGTTAAGTCAACTGTGATTTCCCATTGCAGGGTTTTGTCACTGATAATGAAAGGGCCTTGGAGGAACTTTTTGGTGATGAGGAAAATTCTCGTAAAGGTGATGCATGCTTGAATGTGATGGCTACCCGCATCGCTACTGTTTTTGCTTCATTAAGGGTATTTATAATGATTTATTGACGTGGATTCTCTAGTATTATAAATTGTACGAGGCATATGTATATTTTTGATAACAAGAGGCATGTGTAAATTTCATTGTCAGGAGTTTCCATTTGTGCGCTACCGTGCTGCCAAATCGCTTGATGCAATGACAATGACAACTTTTCGTGATCTAATTCCTACAAAGCTTGCTGCCGGCATCTGGAACTGTCTCATGAAATATAAACAATCCAATGAGAATTTCCCTCAGACAGAAACATGCGAGTTGCTTATCCTAGACCGTTCTGTTGATCAGGTTTCTTGATGAATGTATTGGACATTAACTTTGAAAATCTTAATCTTCATGTTTTCTGCGTTTAATAGTATGTAGATTTTGAATTTGTAGATTGCTCCTATCATTCATGAGTGGACATATGATGCCATTTGCCGTGATTTACTGAATATGGAAGGAAATAAATATGTGCATGAAGTAAGTCTTAATTTTGAAGTCTTATATTTACTATTGTATCTGTTTTTGGATCTCTTTGGGTATCTTTAATAAGGGATAAATAAATATCACTTCAGGTTCCGAGCAAAACAGGTGGTCCACCAGAGAAAAAAGAAGTTCTTTTGGAGGAGCATGATCCTATCTGGCTTGAACTTCGCCATACACATATCGCAGATGTAGGTTTGGTGTTTTTAACATTTCATTCTTTGTCTTTTCCCTTTCTTTTGCTTTTTATATAAATTATGGTTGCACTTGATCCTCAGGCTAGCGAGAGGTTACACGAGAAAATGACCAACTTCATATCAAAGAATAAAGCTGCACAAATTCAACATGGTGCAAGGTTCGTGAAAGTTTATCACTGGGTATATCAACAGAGAATATGTTTTATTTGCCTGTTACACTACAAGGTTTCATCAAATTTCTGAAAAATAAACTCTGTCACTTTCTAAATCTTACTTAAAATCTCTTGTTCTGTAGAGATGGAGGTGAACTTTCTACAAGGGATCTGCAAAAGATGGTTCAAGCATTGCCGCAATACAGTGAACAAATTGACAAACTTTCACTTCACGTAGAGGTTAGTTTCTTCTTTATGGCTATCAAGTATTTTAATATTTTGTCCAATGGTGTAATCCCTGCACTCCTCACCCATTTGTTTGTGAGGCTTGGTGGAGAAATGTGGTGTTGTTGTGCATTCCATGAAATTTTTTGGTAAAATGCAATGTGTATTGTAGTGCATCTGTCAATTAATGTTACCTCAATCAATTCAACAAATATATTTGGTCCATGTCGCTGTGGGTTGGCATGCAATGCCATCTGGATTATAATGCTCTTTTTGTAACATTTGTTAATTATAGCACCCTCTTTGTGGACATAGTTTTGTTTTTGCTTCCATGAAATATGGTTACCCTTATGTTCTTACTGCAGATATTCCTTTATAATTTAAAGGTATTGATTAGTATCTGATATTTCTGTAGCATCTTTTCAATGCAACACACTGCACTCTTTCCATCAGTTACATAGTCTTGCATTATTCATAGAATGTGCTAATGCTTTGTATTTTGATTATCGTTTTTTTCTTATCTTCCTCGTTTCTTCTTCTTATTCTATGATATCCTTTACTGGTTATTAATTTAGCACCACATTATTTTTGTTTGATTTTGTATGGTATCTTTTTCATTGTTGAGAAGGTTCGATCTTCAATGAGTTCTGTTTATTTATCTGCTATCTCATTTCTCATTTTGCTTTCTAACTATCAAAAAATGTGAGCACTTTAGTATGATCATATTTTCAAGAACAGTTAGCAAAGATACAAGCAAACTGAGAAATGATATAACAGATAAATAAACAGATCTCATTGAATATTGAGCCATAAAATGAATGATGTTAATATGGTTTGATATTTTCAGTGACCCAAGGATTTACCTATCTCCTTGATGAAGAGAAATGCACATACATTTTGGCTTAACTTTCTCAAGTTGAGAATGTTACTTTCCTTCGAAATATGTTGGATGGAAACAGTAGTGATTGACTGATTAAAAGGAATTTTGGCATAGCCATGGTGTCATGCAAGTGGGTCTGGTTGTGCAGATTGCAGGAAAAGTCAACAGAATAATCAGGGAGCTGGGACTTAGAGAACTTGGGCAGCTGGAGCAGGACCTTGTTTTTGGTGATGCAGGACTAAAGGATGTAATTAAATTTTTTACTACAAAAGAGGTATGAATTTTTAGTGCATATAAATGAATTTTTTACAATTAGTCAGTACAATTTATGAGAGAAAAGTATTACTTCTATGCAGGATGTAAATCGTGAAAATAAGTTGCGTTTATTGATGATTCTTGCAGCCATTTATCCTGAGAAATTTGAGGGTGAAAAGGGTCAAAATTTGATTAAGGTTGGCATCTTTACCTTTGTGTGCTTCTTTTGTTTATGTATTTACACTGAATTGTTTTCTTCCTTTTTGCCTTGTTATTTCAAGCAGCAAATTTTCACTAACAGTCTGTTTGTTGACTTGATTTTTGATAATTTGTTTTTTAGGCATACAAGTCTCTGAGGTTGTTCCTTGTATATCTTTCTCTCTGGGTGCTAATCTGTGTGAATATATCTTTCAGTTAGCAAGGTTACCACCTGATGATGTGACTGCCGTGAATAATATGAGATTGCTTGGGGGAGCATCAGATGGCAAAAAAAGTTCGACTGGAGCTTTTTCACTAAAGTTTGATATTCATAAGGTAAGCATTTGCTTGTTGGTTGAAATTTTGCTTTTCTCATTGGATGTATGTTTCTAATAAACAATCTCTATTTCCCTCTCCCTCCTCTTGCTATCTCTAACTGTCAGAAGAAGCGGGGAATTAGAAAAGACCGCACTGGTGAAGAAGAAACATGGCAGTTATCACGCTTTTACCCAATGATAGAGGTACATCTAAAGTTTGGTTAATTCCACATTGATTGTTTCATGTACATGTGCAATGGTGTTGTAAGTTATCACTGAATATCGTTTTCTTGGCAAAAAGTCTGTAGTAACATATCTCGTATATTTAATTTTATTGACTTTCAGAGTGTTGTAGTATAAAAATGATTCTTTAAGTCATAAGTCTTTTTGCATGTTAGGAAGGTTGTCTAATTGAATTCATTTGGTTTTTGAAATATTTGTCTTGTATTATATAAGATTATTGTTGTGATGGACACAATCTCTTGTGGTATTGTCATTTCTAACTTCTTGTCTATCTTTATTGCTTTATGGTGGATTGCTAATGCAATTAATTCAATGAGTTCTTGTCTATCTTGTCTATCTTTATTGCTTTATGGTGGATTGCTAATGCAATTAATTTAATTTTTCAGGAACTCATTGAAAAACTTGATAAAAGAGAACTACCGAAGGATGATTATCCATGTATGAATGACCCGAGTCCAACTTTCCATGGGACAAACCATACTGCAGCAGTAAGTCAAGCGCCACCTGCTCATTCAATGAGATCCAGACGGACACCAACTTGGGCTCGGCCTCGGAGCTCCGATGATGGATATTCAAGGTGCTCTTCTCTGCTTAGATCCATAGGTTTTACTAATCTGCCATATTGATGATCTGCATTTGCAGGAAACCTTGTTATTTTCAGTCAGCAGTCTGTTAAATTTGCAATTGAATTTTAAACACTCTGTGCACATATTGATCAAACTCCATTTTTGTTTGCACCATCCATCAATCCTTTTGCTATTCCATGGCTAACATTGGTAGACTATTGCCATACAGTGATCCAGTACTAAGACATGCATCTAGTGATTTCAAGAAGATGGGCCAACGTATCTTTGTATTTATCGTCGGTGGAGCTACCAGATCGGAGGTATGAAAAGTTTTAAAGTTAATATCTAGATGGTGGTATAATTCAAATTGTTACCATTCTGGCCTACCATTCAACATTGCAAAATGTTTTCTGTCCTCAGTTAAGGGTTTGTCACAAGCTCACCGCAAAGCTGAACAGAGAAATCATTCTCGGCTCGACAAGTCTCGATGATCCGCCTCAATTTATCACGGTATTTTTGTTTCCTCCTCCTCTTCTTTCTACTCCTCCCAAATGCCTTGTCCAACAAGTTGTCTTATTCCGGTTTGCAGAAACTGAAGTTGCTGACAGCAGACGAACTGTCATTAGATGATCTCCAGATCTGAATGTGCCGGCACAAGGAGAGGGAGAGCGAGAACGGAGCTTCCGGCGGCAGTCTCTGATCGGAAGATGTAACCATTTGATGCATATCATTTCATTCTATCCATTTTTTTTTAACGGCTAATGCAAGATGTCTTTGTCTCCAGAATTTATGTAGGGGTGCGTATTATAATTAATGTCCTGGACTGGATTCGCATGAAACTCACGTGTGTATTATTATAGGCTCAACAAAGAAAAAAAAAATTGAATTTTTTAAGTTATTGAATTTATTTATTCTTTTTAATTCTTTTGTGGATTGTATTTTCACTATTTGTTTTAAGAAGTAATTTACTAAAATCTATTTAAAATTAGAAGGTTGGAATTGTTTTTATTCGAAATTTTTAAATTAAATTTTATATATTGTAATTAAATTATATTTTTTAATATTTTTTTAATTTTTAATTAAATAATAATGTTAAATTAAAAAAATTTAAAATATGATAAAAATTATTTATTATTAATTATATTAGATATTAAAATTTATTTAGATTAAAAAAAAAAGTTAAAGAAGATTCAAACATGATTTAAACCTTTTAACATGTTATTCAATGATATTGCATAAAATAAATAAATAAATATAAAAAATAAATATTTCTGAGCGTCTTCAGGAATCTCTTTCTTTGCTTTGAAGGTTTGTATGGTTAGGAAATCATGGGTTATTAAATTCCAAGCTTCTAGAATGGCCTTGTAAATTCTTAATTATAGTCGGTGGCAACATTCAATAATTTTTCTCCTTTGGTTGGTGGTATTATTACCATTGTGAGATGCTTTGCTTCCTTCCAACCACACAACAACAACAACACCTTTTAAGACTTTCTGATTGTAACATCATCTTCTTCTTTGGCTCACTGCGACATTTGTCCAAACTTTGTTGCTAATTTCTTTTGACTCCCAAATCTCCTTCACTTTTTCACCCTTTTGTTTTTACATCATGCTTCACTTTTTCTCACAATTTCTTCACATTTTTTAATTACAATATCATTATTTCTCGTCACATTCTTGTCATTTTCTTGTTATTTAGGTTACATTGCATATTTTTAATATTTTTCAATATTCACGTTAAATTTTCATTTTTTTTACTTAATTACTAAAAAAAAGAGTAAGTTACACGTAAATTTTAATGTCAATTAATTAAAAATTTAGAACTTTGTGAATATTTTGTTTAGTTTGTAGGCAAGTGAGTTTGAGAAATCAAATTCAAACCCTAGATCTAGACTACCTACCATACTAGTTGTATGCTTATTGGTTCTCACCATTTGTTAGTTAGAATCCTATTAACTAAATTGATCACTCTTTTAAAAAATAATGGCAACAAAGGAGTTTTTCCAACTTGCTGATTTTTCAATTTGCTTTTGTTTTGTTTTCTCCCACAAATGAAACCTCTACCATGTCTATGACCCTAACAAAGAAAAAGAAATAAAAGAATCCACTAGAGTAGGATTACAATCTTTGTGGGGTTTATTTGCTAATCATGATATGTAGTTTTGACTAGTGATTGCTTTGCCTATGATTATGAAATTCTAATTACTAATTAATTAGCATTTCTACAATAATATCATAAGAAGAAATATATACAGTCATATCAATGGTCCCTTCTGAAAGTATTTTCCGTAAAATATGTAACGCAAACTTAAAATCTACAACTTATGTACTTGGTTAAGATATATCTTTTATTGAGAAACTTAAAATATGAAATGATAAATATAAAACTTGAAATCTACAGTATAAAAGTTAAAAAAAAATCAAATATATGTTACATCTAATGAATTGTTGTCGTACTCACAATACACTGATAAACATTGTATTGGAGCTTTCTTCATTTTTTTTTTTGTTCTTGGTACATGATTATAGGAATGTATTTGCACTAACCTATGAGTAGAAGCATTTCAAATATTATAAATTATTATGAGAATCCATTATTATAAACCAAACTGTTACATACCAACTGACATTAAACATTACAAAGAAAAAAGAGGCCCAAGAAAATAAATTTCAAGATGCCTCTTAAAACATTGCATTGACCAAACAAAGTATTGCTACAAAGGAGCATAAAATGACTCTAGATTCAGTTGATTTTCCAACTTCACAGAAATAAAAAAGAAACCCAGAAAAGCTGTGAGAGCATTGTTCTGAAACAGGAGAGTCAATATGAAGAACATGGTAAAAAGGTTTTAACCATGCAAAAATATAACTGATAAGAAAAAACCCTCATGCAAAATGAACCTCACAGCAAACAAGCTTGAAATAATGGTCTGAAATGGTGGAGAATTTGGAGGTCTTTGTTTGCAATATGTTAGAAAAAGCTGGGATTTGACTGATTCTATGTATCAGGATTATTGATAAGTCTTCCATTTGTCGCAGCAGCTCCAGCAGAAATGAAACTTGAGAAACAGATTCTCTTACATGAACAGCTGGAAAGCTGAGTGCAGATTCTTTACTAGGTCCTTCAGAGTCATATTGAACTCCGCATCCTTCTGTTAAGAATGAAGAGAAGATTAATAAAGTTAAAAGATTTTCCTTTAAAATTAGGTAGAAACACAGCAGTTACAAAAGAATTTTTTGTGTTGTGGGAAATATGGGATATTACTTGAGCAATAATAGTGAGGTCAAGGGCTGAATTTCCAAATGTCATGACACTGCTATTGATGACGGTAAGGTGAAGTTTCTCAATTTCAGCCACTGTTTTCTCAAGGACTCCTTTCCTTTTCTCACAGTGAACTCTAATCAGCACATTTTTGTCACAAATTCTTGCTTCAATTTCTGGCAGTGGCTCACTGGAAGGAACATTGGAGGAATTCTCATCTGAAGAAGAGTTTTCACCCTCTGCAGAGAGTTTAGATTTCTTCACAAACACAACTGATTCCATTGTCTTCTTCATCGTTTGCTCCTCAAGTGTTTTAACCTTTTCTTGCAGTTGTTTCAGGTACTTGATTGTATCTCCAAGAACAGAAGCCTTGTCCATCTGTCAAATAACATGTCAGTGTAACTCAAGATTTCAGAATTAGCTTAAAAAAGGGAATTCCATACCTTCTTTAGACCAGGGACTATGGCGGATAGAGCTATAAACCTCTGACTGAGCTTTTCGCGCCGCTTCCTTTCTGCTATAATGTGATCTTGCGTTTGAGAAAGTCTGCTTCCAGGGCTAATTCTCTTAGCTCCCTGGCAAGCCTTAAACACATAATTCTGGTTTCCAAATGAACCTTGAGAAGCCAACATATTAGAAGGGAGAGTGCCAATGCTTTTAGAAAACACTCCTTCCTCTTTAGGCTTCAAATTTCCCATTTGATTCATGTGAACTGAATTTACACCAGAAAGAGTATAAGCAGGTTGTGGTGTATTCCAAGTGTTTGTTTTGTGCTGTTTCGGGGGTCTATCAACACCAACGGCAGAACTATCAAAGGAATTTCTGATGTTAAACGTTGGGAAAGTGTAGGAATGTTGTAAATTCTCCCCAAAAGCAGCAGCAGCTGCTAGTGGTGCTATGTTGAAATCTTCAATAGAATTTATTTGCCACTGATTCATAAAGCTGGAATCCTCCATACCCTGAAAAATTTAGTATCTAAAACTTTTTAAGTCACTGTGATCATCACAAGGGATAACTGAAGAAACAAAGCATGTTCAGTACAAATTCTTACCAGTTCTGCTAACCCTTGGAGGGAGGAAATCTCCATTGAAGAAACTTCTTTCTGTTTAGAAGATCCTGTTGGAATGATTTACAAAAGAAACTAATCAATTCTAAGTACACTCTTAAAATGCAGCTTCTGGTTTATCCAGAAGTATATAAAACAGTAAGTGAGCCGAACCAGAAACCACTACCAAGAAGTAGGAAGAAATTATGAAAACAGAGAAAACAAGAACTATTGTCAAAAGCAACAAAGCAGTAGATGTATTTTCTTACCTTTCAGTAATTATAACCAAAGTAAAATTTCCTTTTCCGAAACTCCACAGAAGCAGGAGACTTCCTCCTTCCGCTTCTTCTTCTTCACCAACTTTTATAGGATGATGTGAAAGGGCTTTTGAAATTTGATACCTATAAAGGAGTTGTAAACTATGACCAAATTATTAAACAGAACAAATATTTTATCAAAGTGGGTCTGTTTTTGCTTACAAATTATTGCCATAAACAATTCAAATTTGTTGTTTTGCGGACTTTTATCACCGACTAGGCGTTGAAGTTTCAACGAAGAAATCCACTGCCATTGAAGAACTGCTAGCCCTGAAAATCAATCAAGCTTCTGGTCCCCGGCAATGTCTCGATCACTTCTAGCCAAAACCCATTTTTATTCACTTACATTTTCAACAGATTAATTTGTCGCAGAAAGCTGCAGATAAGCCAAAGCAAATACCAGTTCTGATATAATAATCTTAATGTAATCTGTGAATTCGGAAGTACTGACAATGTGTGCTTAACGTTACTGCTTTTCTTATGAACTTTACTTTGACTTCCCGTGATCATAAGCTGCCGACGTGTGCTTAACAATACCGAAAATCCCGGATTATGATCATATACCAACCTAGACTTTACCTAAAATCCTTTTACTCGCTTATGATTGATAGTTAAGAGCTCGAATACCCAACTATGAAGGATCAAAAATGGTGTGAAAGCAGCAGCATCCTGGACAGTAGGGTTGTTTTCCACAACCCAGAATTAAGAATTTGCTCCAGATTCCATGTCAAAATGTTTCGAGTACAGATCTGCATAAGCTGGTTACAATTACTTGTTATTATCTGTGTTGAATTTTGCATAACTCTTCCAGCTTGTGAAATCATGGAGAGAATCTTCTTGTTCTTATTATTATAATCTAAACAGGATAAGACTGTTAACACACTTGAATCAAAATCAATATTGAAGCATATATAAATACATAATTAAACAATAATTTGTTTATCATGAACAAGAGTCCTTGTAAACATTCAAAAGCAATTCCTTCTTTATGCATATTGAGAGATTCCAGCCTGACAGGGACATGCAAACCACCCAATTCTTTTACAGATTGGCAAAGAACACTATTCAAAAGTCTCCCTGATCTATTTAAAAAATCGAATACTTATCTAATAAGATATCAGTAAAAAGATGTATGAATAATATTTTAGAATTCTTGAAGTGAATTTCAAGCAAACCAAAGAGATTGGAAATTTCTTGGAATCTAATCTTGTTGGACAATGTCTACTTTGTAATCTTGCTAGAAAACACAAATTTGTCCAATAAATAACATTGGCCGTTTGATTAATATAATTAAAATAATAAAATCTTATCAAATAATTTTCTTAGAATTTATGGTCATTTTATTATATAATAAATTTTGTAAAAAAATATATTTATTTTTTTTATCATAAATTGATTAATTAAAATATAAATATATTATTTATTTATATATTTTTTATAAGTAAAAATTTNCAAGCAAACCAAAGAGATTGGAAATTTCTTGGAATCTAATCTTGTTGGACAATGTCTACTTTGTAATCTTGCTAGAAAACACAAATTTGTCCAATAAATAACATTGGCCGTTTGATTAATATAATTAAAATAATAAAATCTTATCAAATAATTTTCTTAGAATTTATGGTCATTTTATTATATAATAAATTTTGTAAAAAAATATATTTATTTTTTTTATCATAAATTGATTAATTAAAATATAAACATATTATTTATTTATATATTTTTTATAAGTAAAAATTTTAATTTACTTATTCATAATTAAATAAAAATGAGTAAATTAAGTTTTACTTGTAATAAATAAATAAATTAAAAATAAATTTATTATTTAATTAATTAATTTATCATATAAGAGGAGATGAGTGTATTTATTTTTACAAAATTATTAAAATTTAAAATTATGAAAAACCTCAGGGGAGGTATCTGATAAGATCCCAAAAAAATTATTTCGTTCCAATCTTCCTTGTCCACCCACGTACAGTTAAATAACTTCCACTTCCATGAAAAATTGGGAAGCAAAAAGAGGGAATAAAAAGGTAAATCTTCTTACACATTTTCTCACTTACCAAACACTCCTCAGAATCCGTAGGCTGGTTCAAAATGGCATTCCCACTCCGCAAATTGGAGCTCCGACCCTTGGGAAATACGGGCCTCCGCCTCAGCTGCGTGGGCTTCGGAGCCTCTCCGCTCGGCAACGTTTTCGGACCTGTCTCGGAAAACGACGCCGTGTCCTCCGTCCGCGAAGCGTTTCGTCTCGGAATCAACTTCTTTGACACCTCTCCGTACGAGGAGTTTATTTATCAAGTTTGCTTATTTATTTATTCATTTATTTTTGTGAATGTTATCGTGAAATCTTTTTTTTTTTTATATTTTTATTTGTATGTTTGTCATTATTTATTGATCCAGAAAGAGAAATCATTTTAGTAACAAGCTATACTGATTTTAAGGAGGCAATGCTTAGGCAATGTTGAACATGAAAATGGGTAATTATATGTGTTAAATTGGAAATTTTTATTGTACTTCCATAAAAGGGAAAAAAAATGACTTGGAAAATGGAATTTTCATGTAAATTCTATGAAAATATATTCAACCATGTAATGGGGATATTCATTTTGGATAAAATCAACATTAATCACCTTGAGCAATTATGTGTTAAAATGGAAATTTCTATCACTTGACCTCACTTCAACTTCTGGTCCTGTTGCTCTTGCCTTTTTTTTTTTTTCAATTCCCTTTCTGTTCACATTTCAAAGGTATTATGGAGGAACGTTATCAGAGAAGATGCTTGGTAAGGCACTCAAAGCTCTGGGAGTTCCCAGAAATGAGTATATTGTGTCAACAAAATGTGGGCGGTATGTTGAAGGTTTTGATTTCAGCGCTGAAAGAGTGACTAGGAGCATTGATGAGAGTTTGGCGAGGTTGCAGCTGGATTATGTTGATATACTGCAATGCCATGACATTGAATTTGGTTCTCTTGATCAGGTCCTTGATTCTGTATCTTGGTTCTTTTGTTTTTTTTCCTCTCTATGTACTTTTTTTAGTTTCACAAGTGTATGATTTAGATTTGCTCTTTATATGCTTTTGTAACTTTTGTATTTTCAAGTAAATGAAATCATGAAGTTTAAGCCTGTTTGATTGGTTTCTGATAACAGATTGTGAATGAGACGATTCCTGCCCTTCAGAAACTGAAGGAAGCAGGGAAAATTCGTTTCATTGGTATCACTGGACTTCCTTTGGAAATTTTTACATGCGTGCTCGACCGGGTAAAGCCTGGCACAGTTGATGTGATTCTTTCATACTGCCATTACAGTATCAATGATTCAACATTGGAGGATTTACTGCCTTACTTGAAGAGCAAGGGTATAGGTGTAATTAGTGCTTCCCCTCTTTCAATGGGGCTTCTTACAGATAACGGTCCACCAGAGTGGCACCCAGCTTCTCCTGAAGTTAAGGTATTCATTCTCCCCTTAAATAATTTCATTCTCTTTTCTTATACTTTCTTTCTGTTTCAGAAGTAGTGAATGAATCAAAACCAATTAAGTGGGTGCATATGTCCACCTCCTAGGTTGTCTCCACAAAAAACTATCTTTCTATGAGTCTTTCCTTTCATCCACTTTCAAACACTTGTATGGAAATACATAACAGAAATACACACCTTGTTAGGTATTTTTTGGATTGATAGATTTAAGGTTGTTGTCAACATTGATTGTATCTTATTTATTCTATTATTACCTTGACAGTCTGCATGCCAAGCCGCTGCTGCCTGGTGTAAAGCAAAGGGAAAGAACATTTCAAAGTTAGCCATGCAATACGGCTTGTCAAATAAGGATATTTCATCGGTGCTGGTTGGCATGAATTCTGTTAGACAGGTTACTGTTCGTGATTGTTTAATTTATTCATTTTCTATATTATTCAAGCTAAAGTTCAAGTTCTCTAAATTTTCTTTTGTGCTGCTCTCTAGCTTTACAAATAATGTTGTTCCTTGTCACTCTGATTACCTGTGAAAAAGCACAATCTCAACACATACACGATCAATCTTCTGTTTTATGCTCCACTTGGTAATCGACATGCATTCTTTTAGAAGGAGATGGAAATCCTTTTTGTAATTGAACCACTAAAAGATGGGAACGCCTGTCAATGGCACATTCGAAACAAAACCTTTTATTCATATTGCATTGAAAAGTATTTGGCTATTTGCATCTCCTGGTTATTAATTCTATAATCAATGTTGGGAAATATTTTCTACGATTTCTTCTCCGGACGGATTCATGCCAATCTTTTGCTTTCATTTCCAACAAGTTTGTGATTCTTGTTCATATTTCTAATTAATTTGAGGTCTTGATGGCTTTCCGAGCTTTTCTTGCTTATTATTGTCATGCATCGGTATCATCATCTTCTTATTATTATTTTTCTAAATTTAGAAAAAGCTTTGAACTTTCTCCTGGCGAATTTGTTGGAAACTGCCACTTTACAAAGGCCGGTAATAGCATAAAGAACCAGCAAATGTTAAACGAGTAGCTGCTATGAGTTAACAAGTTTTTTTGTAAGATCTAATTTGATCTTTGGCCTGTTAATTAAAAAGAGCATTTTGATAATCAGGTGGAAGAGAATGTCGCCGCAGCTACAGAACTGGCACTTTTTGGGAAGGATCAGGAAGCTCTATCAGAGGTTGAAGCAATCCTACAACCTGTAAAGAATCAGACATGGCCTAGTGGAATACAGAAGAGCTGACTGTTTTGCTGCTCCAGTCCCCCATCTTTATCTCGTATTTTCTAATCGTTAGACCGTTTTTGATCAATGGGAAGGCTGATAAGATCTTATCCAACTCTCAATATATGTAAAATGGAGAGTGAATCCTTCTGAGGATAAACTCAAGTTACTTCTGGTACTGTAAGCAGATTGTGTTTCATGAATTTGTTAAAATATTGGCAGACGAAATAAAAAAGATTGTTGCATAAAGAGAATTTCCCTTCATTCCCTCTCTTACCGACATATTCTGAGGTATTACAGTGCACATTTCCTTGATTGAAAAACAGAGTCAAAAAGCTTTCGTTTCCTTCCCATATAGTATATTGCAGTAAGTGTGCACATACAACGGTTTGAGGAGTAAATGGTCCAATTTAAATGTCAAAATGTGGAAGGGTGGGTTTGTATATGAACAAGAACAGTGCCTCGGGTTGAAGATGACAAGAATTTGCGGTGGTGAGAAGGGTTTTTTCGGCCTTATTTACAGTGGAGGGCGCAAACAGCCAACCTTTATAAAGCAAATAGTTCTACCTCGCAACCTGCTGTAATGGTGGCCAGGCAATCTCATCATCAGTGTAACCATGGATGAAGAAATCTGCACAATTCTTTCGACAACCATGGTTATATGGGTTACGGAACTGCCCATCTGGACCACGGAGATAATCATACCGAATGGAGTTTGCTGATTCATTAGTCGTGACATTCTGTGCTATCTGCAATAATGAAAACTTGATTCAGTAACAAGTTCAACACAGCAATTTTGAACATCCACAATCTTCTTTCAAGTAGGAGTCAAAAGTATAGAAGCCAATCAGCAAAAGAGCAAAGTAAGAGAGAATATCACCAAAATTTATTTAGTCGTACCATATCGTATTGTATTGTATATGATTAATCATTTAGCTGTCAAGGGACCACCATATAGCAAGTCAGCGTCCTACCCAATTTCTTAAGTCCGCGGTTATAAATAGGATACAGATAAGATTCAACCATCACAAGCTACAAAACAACTACAAATAAGAGTCAATATGACATTCCAATAGAATATAAATAAGATTCAACCATCCCAAGCCACAAGACAACTATAAACAAGATTCTGTATGGCATTCCATGATAAGTACAGAATCAATCAATATGCCTTACCATGCCCCACAAATTATCTTGACTGATATTTGGCTTCTACAGGGGTGGGTTACAAGCAACACGCTATAACATGAAGATGTTGGTTGAACAATACCCAATTCAAGGACATAAACTAAAGATGAGAGGACACAAAATGAATTTTGTGGAGGTCCACACACATTGACATCGCATATCCCCAAAAAGGTGTTACAGAAAAATTTAATTTGAGGTCATGTATCATCCATTCAATTACCTGGGAAGCCTGTATTGTGGTCAAAGTCGTAGCACCAATCAAAATAACGATGTCTAAAAGTAGAAACACAAGAAGACCGGGATGTTGGACTATCACATGGTGAAACCATGTTTTTTCGGCAGGCAATGGTGTTACTGCTGTCCAAATTCCTGTCAAAAAAGAAATTATTGGGTACAACATCTCTACAGGTCCTTCGAAATTCAAGGAACAAGAACATGGATTAACCTACATACTTTGAACTGCAATGGAACCACCAAGGACTGAACTCAAAGTTCCCATGCATAGAAAAATAAAGAAATCCCTTTTGTTCCTCTGCAAGGAGCATCATAATGACTAGGATTAATGATAAAGCAGATAAGGGGGGAGGCAAAAAGAATAGAAAAAATATTAAAGCTTGAAGCATAGTCAAATATAGCATCTCCAGGTAAATTACTCAAGTGGATATTATATCAAATAAAAAGGAGACAAGTAGTACGCATTTCCATAACAACCGACAGAGAAACAGACTTAAGAAGTGCAGATCTCATGCAAAGCCCCAAAAACAGATGTCATAGATTTCCAAGTCAGGCATAATTTGGAAACATTATGTCAGAACATATTTTAATATCATTCTTGCAAACCCAAAGGCTATAATGTGCAATACAAACACCATACACATGCACACCAAAGAATCTGTTCATGAATAAGAAATGATAAGAAGTAATCTTCAACGAAGAGATTCTCTTCAGCAACAAGTATTCCTCTTCAATGCAATTCATTTCGAGACATCAGATCATTAACAAAGTCAAAATCTTATTAAGCCACAATATGATTTCCATTTACTCATTTAATCCTAAGATAGTTCAACCCAAATGCTTACCTTCCCCACACAATTAGATATCCATGGGCAGTTATGGTCAAACTGTTCCACACAGTGCTTACATGCAGGGCAGTGCTTAGAGCGAACAGGTCTAATTATCTGAAAAATACAATTTTGAAACAAATACAAAATAAATATAAAAAGTTCATATGTTAATTGTTGTCTTTGCAAAGAAAATGTCATCGAGCAAACCTTGCAAGTAGGGCATAGTTGAGACCAATTACCCGTCCATATGGAGGAGTTGTTTAGATCAATAGTCAACAAGGGATCCTGCAAACGCCACTACACTACTAATGAACTGAGCAAAAAACATTAAACGTCCCACATGATAAAAAAGCTATATGTCATTTTTCTTTCTTCGGTACAAAGCATGATCCTGTTATCCTATAACAACTTAAGAAAAGGGAAAAAGGTCTATTGAAAAGGAAAAGTAATTCTAGGAAGATGTATCTCACGATTTATGAATCTGATGATCAGCCAGGTGCCCCCATCCCATAGTGAAAGTTAATGGGTCCCAACCAATTTGAGATGGCTGAACAACAATACATGCTGGCAAATATTTAGTTAATCTACTCCTTAGCAGAAAAAACAGTCTCTTAAGTGGGTATTGCTAATAAATTCAGATTTTGGATTTCGACTCTGATATCTCCCAGATTATCAAATAGACTGGCCTATAAATAACTCTTGTCAGATTGAATTCTACCCACTCTCATCTGATTGAATTCCACCCACTCTCATCAGGTAGTCTGATAAGTCAGGTAGTCTGATAAGGACTCAACGGAATGCGGGCCTCCTAGCTTCTACCCCACATTTTACATGATATGGTTTTGAGGCTCCCTTTTTTGGAAGAAACAACTTTGTTAATATTCACAATGGCCCACAAGAAGGTGAACCAGCAGTCTACTGAGAAGAAATCATATGAAAGCAAGTACAAACATCCGTAAAATATTCCAAAAAACAACATGAACAGGCCGCATCTCATTTTTTTAAGTGAACAAGATTGAGGTATCCTTGAATTCGCGACAAATTTGTAGCCAAAAGCGATCCTAAGCGTGAGCCTTGTCCAATAAATATTCACAGCCTTCACCTTGAGCATCTTCAATAACATAGTCATTCTTCTCCAACAAAAGCCCAAAGAATTTCTAATGCACCAAAGGTTCATAAAACATAAGTATTTCTATCCCTGAAGAGTGTGTGTATTTTGGATAAGAAACATATCACTTAATACTAAGAAAACAATAGAAAAAAGAGAAATGGACTATAGATCCATCACGGGATTAAACAGGTCCACTAGACATTCACAATATAATCCTATACACAAGATGAGCTACAGTAAGCATTAGTGCAAAAAAGCATCCCGGTTCTCGAAAATAAAAAATCAGGAAGAATGCTGAAATTCCTTAGTTAGACACCTAAATTATCAACATCACACGTCCTAACTTTTCTTTGCAAAAATAAAGGTTTAACAGTAAGAATGGTGGCATAATCCAATTGGGAAAGAAATATTTCATACCTCTGTATCTGTATACTTATCCCCATGTTGTAATCTTTTAATATAACCTGGATCTTTACTGCAGTCAATTGAAAATTTCATTATAAATTTAACTCCAAAAATTAAAAAACAAAAAAAATAGAAAGCAAAGCATTATCATTAATCACAATAAACAAGAACAAATAATATACAAATGACAAGAAATTCAAGAGAAGCAATTGCCAATATAACAGATACAAAAGAAATATTAATTTCAGTTCAACAGATTTTGAATACGCCGGCATAAATCAGAAAGGCAAAGATATTAATTCATGTTGCCCCTTGCCAACTTTAGGTTAAAAATACATGGTCAGGAAAACACATAAAAATAGTCAAAACCAGCTGATTGCGTTGACAACGAGCCACTTTCAGTGAAAGAGACTAATGATCCTCAAAACATCAAAGAGGCGCAAGTTTGGACAGAGTGCTTGATCATTACAATTGATTCAATTATATGTACAAATGACAGAATTTTCCATTCAAACAGTATTATCCCAGATAAAGGCACATGTAAACTTTCTCCATTGCACACGATGTATGCAGTAAATACAAAAAACTAAGAAACAAATATATGTAAAACCTAAGACTGATAAAGTAAAAGAAATTACCTTCCACACCTGTAGAACATTATGAGCGAAGCGACAGCTATAGAAACTGCAGTCCATGACCAAAGTCCAATAACAGCAGTTACCTTGGTCAAGCTGGCAGCTAGCATGAAAGAATAAGCAGCAGCCAAAATTCACACCCCAAATTCTCAATAGACCTATTGAACCAAGGAAATTTTCAAACACAGTAGGTTTCTTACCAACCAGAACTGAGTTGATGAAGAGGATGATTTGAATGGTAATAATACACAACAAAATTGGTGCATAACCAATATCACCCATCTTTCCACTACAAATTTTGTCACCCCATCGGTTGATGTGTGCATGCTGAGCATTCAACTGAACCACAGCCCAACAATATATATACATAATGTTACTAGCCAAACCCCAATGATGGTGAAGATATGGAAAGAAAATAACCAAACAATTTTCCCACTAGAAGTTTGGGAATAAAGCAATAAAGATCCCCAGCAAGTGATCAACAAAAAATGAAAAATACCAGAAAATCAAACCTATGTCTAATACACCATGTTTCCATGCACGCCCCTAATTTGTATGTGCATAATGCAGCTTCCATAAGTTACTTTCATGATTCAAATAAGAGGTATTTACTCCAATTCTGTATGATGTTTTCTCTTCAGAAGTCTCTAAACACTACAAATTCTAACTCTAAAAGACATTGACAAGAAAAACGAAGGGCTGAGTGAAAAAAAAATAAAAATAATAAGAGTGATATCAACTCACCCCAGGAAACAAAGGAAAAAAGAAATCTACATTTCACTATGCGCAAGAACAACTAGCCTCACTTTAACATATTCCACATGTAAACATCTTCTGAAAGATAAAACTAGTAATAACATGACCCACGGACTTCTAATCCTACAAATGCACCAATCCATATGACTTAGCTTAGGTTCATTTGTACAAAACATACCACCAAAGGCAACATCAACACAAAATCACGTACAAGGAAAAGAGCAATTTGCCGATGACCTTTATCATATGCAAGCTGAATTGCAGTAAGTCCGGCTTTATCTTTCACCATCAATTCTCCTTTTGTGCCAGCATGAACTAGCACAGTGCATGCTTCAACATTTCCTCTCAATGCAGCCCAGTGCAAAGGGGTACACCCTGAGAACATTAAGATACTCACTTCCCTTTCACTACCAAAATGATTAATGCAGTTACAAATAACCTGGCTATGGTTTTGAATAAATAAAAAAATAAATATATAGATAAATGAACTAGCTCCTTTGGACATACATCAATGTTCTTCTTTTGTCTGGTAATAAGACTGTCTTCAAGAATCTTATTTATTGTGCTTGATAAAAAAATCGTGTTACCCAACAGCATCAAGTTCAGGCACTCTAGAGCATAATGTTGCCATTGGGTTGCCTTCCTACTAAAGGCACAACAATTACACTTACGACTAAGCTGTCTTATCAGCAACTTCAAAATAAAAGAGGCTACGTACAGGATCAACAAGCAAAGAAAAGATTTACATTATCTCTTATGCAAGCATCAAGCTTCAGCTTTTAGTCACTCAACAGCTTTTGTCAGCTGTCTCCTTTTAATCCATTGTTCTCTTCTTCTCTTAAGGGTAGTCAAAGGAGGTTTCAAGCTTTAAAGAAACTAAACTTCAACAATCAGAACCTCAACCAATGTGAGGAAATATTTCTTCATACTTTGTACTACAAAGAATAGAGCATATCACCAGGTAAACACATTCACATGAACTAATTACAATGAGGCAGATGAATTTGCGGATACATGTCATGCTGATCCATTTCTAGAATTTAGCATAATTGATGTGCTCAAAAGACAAATCAATTATTTTCTATTTCTGGGTACAAACTATTGCATCTACATGTTATATATATATATATATATATATATATATGCCGCAGTCATGGGTTTTCATCATATATAAAAATTTATAAATTGAGAAAACATTATAAATAAAATAGCCAGGGGATACTCAAAGCACCTGTAGTATATCATCTCTATCTTGCCTCCCTTGGCTTGCATCTCTAAAGAGTAGTAGTCTAATTGTATCAGCAAATCCCTTATATGCAGCCCTGGTTTACAGAATCACAAGAAGAACAATATTTAATAAGCATTCCAACATTTTCAAATCAAAGAGGCCTACTGCAAGCAACATAATTTAAGAACTAAATATCAACAAGAACATCTTCTGCTAGTGCTCACGTGGGAAACAGTTCTATTACCTTCAGCGTCCAAATTTTGTTTCTTATCTTTTAATAAAAGGCATCTAGAAACGGCCTACAATCCAAACCACTTTGAAACAGAAACTGACAACTGGTATTACATAATATATATATATATATATATATCAAGAGAATAGCAGAGTAGGGAAAAGAATAAAAATTTCCTAATCAAAAAGGAGAATAAAAAAAGATTTCAAAGAAAGAAAGAATTGACTTACACTTGAAAAAATTACAATTTCAGAAAGCTGAATTACAACAGAAATCAAGTTTCAAGAATTTAAAAGTAAAACATGTAAAACATTCAAAAACACATTCGACATGCAAAATGTTACAGAACCTCAAGCACAATAGCAACCATATAAAAGATGCTCAAAGCAAATTTAACAGCTTCATTCCATAAATCTTTATAACAAACATACCATTCTGCATACACGATTAAAAATGTTATGCCATATGAGCACAAGTATAAAACATTTTTGTGAGAAGCTGAATATTCTATTTTTAATTTGAACTTCTGAAAAATCATAGTAAAGCATAAGATCTTCCAAGTCTTCTGGATCATTGTTACAGGTGTCCCTTTATCTTTGTACAGTTCCAGAGTTTGACAACAATAGTCTATTAAGTCAACAATTACTAACATACCAGTGAAGAGGGGTCCTCCCCTCATTATCTGGTGCATCATAATCTGCATGATATTTTGCAACAATGTGATTTAAGAAAGTTGTCTGTCCATATTGAGCAGCAACATGAACTGCCTGCAGTGAAATCATATAAATATATCTTGTTGGAATTGTACTTTATTTCAATCTGTGTTTTCAGAAATAATATCTTTACTAAATAAATTTTGTCTAAATTTCAACTTAAATTCTGCAAGAAACAAAATAAGGTATCAAAAAAAGCTCAAAAACTTACCCAATACCCATTTACATCAACTGCCTCAACTCGAGCTCCATTCTGTATGAGCACATCTGCCACAGCAGTCGAACCCCTAACCGCTGCCCAGTGTAAAGCTGTCTGATTATTGTTGTCAGTTGCATTGACATCACCACCATGCTTCAATAACAGCCATAACAGCAATACAAACAAAAGTTTCAACTTAATTACAACAAACATATACATATCTATATATATATATACTGCACATAAAAGCAGAAAACAAATTCCAGAAGGTAAAAAAAATGTATCAACAGAAAAAATACTGTTCAAGCAAAAAAAATAGTTAAAAACAGACCTCAGGAATCAACCACAAGGCAATGGATTCTGCAAAATTTTGTCACAAACTATTTTAAATATGTTTTATTTCATTTCTTGTCCTATTTAGACCTTTTCTCTTCGATCCTTACCATATTTAAAGGGGCAAGTCAATGGCACCTCATTCATAATACAATCTGTGATACAACTTTTGAGCAGTTGGATGAATACATTTTTCAACAATTGATATTACATCTGACATACATAATTAATTCAACTTAGAGATAACTCAACCAATCCATAATGTATTAATCCAAAATTCACAAGAAAAAACCATTGATCATAATGCATATTTATATAAAGCTTCTATTTGATCAGTTGATAATAGGTATTCACAAGAAAAATGTATCATTATGAACATAAAAAAAATGCATAAGCTCATATATACAAAGATATAAGCAAAAATACAAAGCCAAAACCGCCAAAAGGAAACAAATTTCAGCAAAATTACGTTACCTCAACAATGTACTGCGCGATATCAACGAAATTGTTTAGCGCAGCCCACTGAAGCGCGAAATAGCCATTGCGATCAGGTCTAGAAACAGAAGCCCCATCTTCTTCCACAAATTTCCTCAGTTTCTCGAAGTCTCCACAAGCGGAGGCTGAGAAAACATCCGTTATGGCAACATGATTGTCGTTTTGATTCTCATGCGTTTCAGTTGATGCAACCACTTCGATCTCTGAAGAAGCCATAGAAATGATTTACGAACAAAGAAATCAGTGGGCTTTCAGATTTGGGTTTAGGGTTTACAACTAACTGTAGAAGAAATTTTATGAAAACTTCCGTATTTCAAACATATTAACAAAAGATATTTTCATATAAGTCCTCAAGGTTTGTATGTATCACGTTTAAGCAAGACCTTTGGAAGAAATAGCCAAATCAGTCCTTCCCACCAATCCGCCACCCGAGCGTTAGTGTTCCAAAAGACATACCATGAGAATCTAAGAACGACAGAATCATCCCATTTCTCAGAGATACAGATCCTGATGTTCAATATAATCAACGGTCCAGAATCAATCACTGTAAAATCATGTGATCGGTCACACTTGTGATCATCCCAGTCACAGTCCAGAAAAAACAAAACAAAATACAAACACAAGCAGTTAGAACTCTCCACTGGTTCTGTCTGTGGCTCGGACTCTTCATACTCTTCCCCCAATTTCTGTACTCGCTTCACTTCCACTTTTAACTCAACAGTCGCCAGCCATGGCAGCCACAAGAGCAATAACTGTCGCAAGCCAAACCGCTACTTACTTGCTGTCTAAAACACCAATCGCTCTGAAACAAAAATCCCATGTCGCCAATCTTTGCTTTAGCAGCAGAAGAGCTGTTTTTCCATCGAAGAGGTTGTTTTCTTGCAAGGCTATTTACAATCCCGAGGTTCAGATCAAAGAGGAGGGCAAGCCCGAAACTTTAGATTACAGAGTCTTTTTCATTGACCATTCCGGCAAAAAGGTTGCTTTTTTCTACACTCTCCTGAGTAGTGTTGGTATTTTTTTATTATTTTATTTTATTTTATGTTTTTTTTTTTTGAGGTGTCGGGGTTTGTCTGCTTGGGTAGTAGAAAAATGTGGGAAAAGAAAAATATTAAATGGGATGCTTGAAATTCGAATTGAATTTGTTTTGGTTGGGATATAATTGGAAAGGCGTAGGTGTGGCTGGAAGTGTTCTCTTATGCCATGTTTGGTTGCCGGGAAAACGTTGGAAAATGTAAATAAATAAACAAATCTAAAAAATTAACAATAAGTACTAACTTTGGACGTAGTCTCGGCTTTATGGCATTTGGGAAAAAATTTATGAAATTAAAATTTCAAATTGAGCAGGGAAGAAAAGTGACAAACCTGCTGATCCAAACTTTTAATTTGGAAAGATATGACCTTTTGCATTGCATATATGTTAATTTGGGCCAAAGTTGTCTTTGAAATTTCAAAACTGATTGGCATTTTTAGTTTTACATCAAATGTTTCATCTGGGTTCTGTTTGATGGTTTGTGGGGTTGAAGTAACTGCATTTTCAATGTCAAAATGAATATATTGAAAATTGATAAGTTTGATTATTGTCATCGACTTAGTACTTAACCATGGAGGATTAAGTTCAATAATGGTACCTCTTATTGTTTAGGAAAATGCATTGCAAATGTTCTCAGAAATCTGAGCGTAATAATTGATTTTGGTCAATTTAGTGAATAATCAAGTTTAGGAATATTATAAAATGTCTCATTGATGATTTAATGAAACTTGCAATGAATTTGTTTTGATTCTGGTAAACTATTGGGAGCTGAAGCAACATCCTGTGAATGGTGGATTGGAAGTTGTTAAATAGTAAATTTCCTGGACCTAAGTTTATTGATTCAGTTTTAGGTATTCTACTTACAATTGGATTTCTTTAACAGTTTACAGCGATTTATTACATTCTGTCTGCCGAGTTAACCTAAATATTCTTTCTGTTAGATTTCTCCCTGGCACGACATTCCATTGCAATTGGAAGATGGTGTTTTCAACTTTGTCGTGGAAATAGCCAAAGAATCAAGTGCAAAGATGGAGGTTGCCACTGATGAGCTATACACCCCTATTAAGCAGGATACAAAGAAGGGGAAGCTTCGATATTACCCGTAAGATTCTCTAATTTCATTCGTTATGGCATGTGATTTGTTCTCGTATAAATGATGGGGCAACTATCATTTCCTTGAATGAAAGTTTGTACTTTAGAATTTTAAGATTTTACTTGCTACCTTTGCTTTATGAGTACACATCTTTTACAGTTTACATGCACGGATGTTTTGAATGTTCTCACTACCCGTCTTAATGAAGCCCTAATTTGACTGCTTGAGTTGGCAGCATAAGTGCATTCTGCATTTTTTCTCCATTATAGGCCTATTTTGCTTTGAAGAATCAGCCTTACAGTTTTATCTCACAATCTCAATACTTGATCCATTTGGGCTTCTTGATGTCCTTGCTTATAAACTAAATTGCATCTCCTTGCTAACCAAATTATTACAGTTATCTGCTTCACACACCATTATATTTCCATGTTCGATGGTCATTTTCCCCAGCATCTATCTTAAAATCTTTTCAGTTCAGAAGCTGTTGCTGTCATAGTGAAACAATTGTCTCAGCAGGCTATTGAACCGAAACTTAGTTGTTTTAAGTTCAGTTGTGTCTCTTCTTTCTTGTCCCCATGCTTTTTACTTATTACTGTCCATGTCCTGGATTATATCAATATGTTCAGGTTTCATCTAAATATGTGAAGATATATTTCCCTAAATCGCTTTTGTCCTTGATCCTTAGATACAACATAAATTGGAATTATGGGTTGCTTCCACAAACATGGGAAGATCCATCCTTTGCCAACAATGAAGTTGAAGGGGCATTTGGAGATAATGATCCAGGTATTTCATTGCATTTTCTGTTTTAATGTTTGTACTTTTCAGCACACATTCAGAACTTGCTCTACGTAAGTCGAGATTATTATTTATAGTTACTTTCTTGCTTGCTTGATCATTTAGTTGATGTTGTTGAGATTGGTGAAACACGGAGGAAGATGGGTGACATTCTTAAGGTCAAGCCATTAGGTGCCTTAGCCATGATTGATGAAGGGGAACTTGACTGGAAAATAGTGGCAATTTCAATGGATGATCCAAAGGCTGCACTTGTAAATGATGTTGATGATGTTGAGAAACATTTCCCAGTAAGTACTGTTCAAATAAGTTACAAAAGAAAGAAACTATGTTAACCTTTACCGGCAAGCAGAACACCTGAAAATGAAAATGACAATAATAATTGTAAATATCAAATCCGTAGTGTCATATTTTACATCACTAGTAAAGGTCAAATTAAGTTAGTAGATAAACTTTGAGCTCTCTTGATTGAGTAAATGCATTGAATTGTAAACTTTAACAACAAACGTGAACTTAAAATAAACAATGTTTACTTGGATTGTCGAATTCAATAACCATTTAAGGCACGAGTGTAGTATGTTACAAATAGCAGTTATGTTCGGACAAACTTAAAAATTAGTCAAGTGACAATTTTCAGGGAACTCTTACGACAATCAGGGACTGGTTTAGAGACTACAAGATCCCCGACGGAAAACCTGCCAACAAGTTTGGTCTTGGCAACAAGGCTGCAAACAAGGTAATCTTTGTATTCAGGTCGATAACTTTGTCCTGTTTGCTCTCTTACATTATGCTGCGCAACATGTTTATCTGGTTTTTACAACTTTTCCGCCTGCTACAAAGGATTATGCTCTAAAGGTGATCACCGAGACAAATGAGTCCTGGGCTAAACTTGTAAAGAGGTCGATCCCTGGCGACGAGCTATCTCTTATATAACTGCAATTTAGCAGGGATTGGTGCAGCTCGGCTAGTGTTAAGTTTCAGAGCAACTCTTGGTAACCTTTGTTGGTTATCAACAGTTATCTCCCAGTATTGAGTTTACGAATAGCCTGCTATCATGTCTGCCTATGTTATATGTACCACACATGACAAAAAAGATGGAAAAAAAAAACCATTTTTGGGCTTGAATATTATCTGGGATCTATTCAATGTCAGCCTATGTTATGGAATAAACATATGGGATGTAGCCGCATTTTATGAAAAATGATTTACAACAGCAAGAGAATCTCTTCGTTTGACATTTATCTTTTTAACTGAACCACCCATTTATTCAAAACATAATCCAACAAAATTTGGAGTGATTTGCTTTGATTATGGTTAATGAGCTGTGAAACAATTTATTGTCATTATGTACATATCTGATGTTCGGAACAGAGGCTTAGAACTTATAAACACTATCCTCGAAGGTGGTAATTTTGCTGCCACACGAGAATTCCGTGCTTCAAAGAACAGACTGACCTAAAAACAAAATCAGAAAACTTCAAAAATCTTGTCTTTACCACCAGCTCTGTTCAAGTACTCCCTGAAAACTCTTTTCCAACGCAAAACCAGAAGGATCAGAATCAGCAACAGATGATTCTCTGTTTTCACACTTTCCTTTGAATATATCATGGCCTTGTTGCATCCATTTCATGGCTGAAACTTTAACCACCAGATATGCTGCCGCCGCCGGCACTGCATGCGGCCGTAAACAAGGAGGAAACGTTGGCCGAGGGGAAGAAGAAGAAGGCGGTTTGCTATGATGAGACAAAATTAACATTGCTGCAGTAGGAGCCATTGGAGTTTAAGTAGAAACAGAAAAAAATAAAAGCTTCTGATAAATTTGGATGACAATGAAAGCTCATATACATACACATATATATCCACACGTGCATACCTGAAGGAAACATGGGTTTTGGGAAACAAGCAAAGGAATCTGCGGGCTGGTTTCGGTAAGAGAGGAAGTGGAATTCAAGGTAAGAGTGTCTGTGGGCTTGGAAGGCGCCTGATTTTGACAAGATGCAGTTGTTTTTGTTTTAGTTTTGATATTGTTGGCAGGGGGACTAACTGGGGCACTTGCCCCACACGTGCCTTGAGATAAGTGATTCACTTTCAAGGAGAATGCCCACGAATGCAGCTTAACGAGACAATATTTTTATTTTTTAAAATAATAAAAATATAAAAAAAATTATTACTTCATGATGAGGACTTGAATGCAAGGTATTTAGTTGATTATTATGGAAATATTCTAACTTATTTCAATATTTCACTATAACATTTGAGGACTTGATTGTAAATTACCCTTTTCATAATATACCCTTAGCCTAATATTTGGGTTTGCACAGCTCCAGGAGTAAAGTGTCACCCATCACGGTGGATAAAAGGGGTCAGACCATATAATAGATTAGTCTTTTAAATTAATCGACAAATACTCTGACTCGTAACAAAAGGCTAATTACCCTTTTCATAATATACCCTTAGCCTAATATTTGGGTTTGCACAGCTCCAGGAGTAAAGTGTCACCCATCACGGTGGATAAAAGGGTCAGACTATATAATAGATTAGTCTTTTAAATTAATCGACAAATACTCGACTCGTAACAAAAGGCTTATACTGATCTTTTCCATTACTATCAAAATATTGAACACAAGCTACTCACTCATACTAGAGCCATTTATTTACATAAGGGAAAAAAATTAAAATTGAAAAAGAACATTGATCTAACTTATGTGATCAAGAAATAATTCCCAAAAATAAATAAATAAATAAAATTTATGAAGGAAATTTATGATTCTGCTTCTGCAGAAGCTTCTGTTGTGTCTGATTTCCTATCTTCAAACAAATATTTCGTGTTGGACCTCTCGGTTTGAGCTACTTGATGTTCACTGTCTTCATTAAATCTATCCATGCTGTGCACAAATATTCCTGTAATGATGTTTCACAACAGTTAGAAACATTACACAAATCACTAATCCGTGTACTGGCAAGAAATAACGGAAGTTCTGCAAACAAATCTTCATGAGCAACTATGGGAAATAACTGGGAAGAACTTGCCTATAAACCATATTGCAGCTGCCAGAAACAGTATTGCTGTTAGAATAAGAGCAGTTTCCCTCCAGTTGTTTACTCGGTCCTGCCAGGGATATAGGGAAAGTTAATCCATTGGAGATGTGCATCATTGTATACATGTATGTGAGCCAAAGCATGGAAAGTAATACCTTACAGTATCTGAAACTCTACTCTATCAACACACTTCATTTTATTTCGAACGCATAAAATGAACAAATAAGCAAGATTATATGAACAAAATAACATGAACAACTACATAGTGAGGGACTGAAATGTCCTTTTACATCATCTTTTTATGGCAGAATGCTTCCTCATATAGTTCTTTCCTTTGATAACAGTACAAGGAAAAATAAAATTATTCTTTTTTACTTGCAAAGACTTGGGTAATGGATGCAAACCTGAAGAACCCCAACAAGTGGTGAGGAAGGAACATCTCCAAAGATGTGAATGGAAACCGTTGAGATAGCCATAGAAAGTGGACGCAGACTTGGTTTAACACAATGGAGACATACAAAATTAACAGGACCCTGTGAAAGACAACATTCTTTTAGAGGAAGTAGAAACAAAGCTACAATAACATTTTGCGGAAGGTATTGGCTGTGAGAATCCACATCAAATCACTGCTCAAAGTCATTGAACATAAAATTTATATACTAGCAGAATTCATAGTCTCACTGTTTGTAAGATTAATGCACTCAATTGCTACAGAAACAATTAATTAACTAGAGCAAACGGACAGACTTTTCAGCTCAGGAGAAAAAGGTACCTGAGTGGCAAAGACTAATAGTTCACCAATGGAGAAAAGGGCAAGAAAACCATACATGCTCTTCAAACAAAAAGCACCGAAGCAAAATATCGCCCCAATGAATGTTGTTGCTGAAAGAAGCTGCAAAAATACCAAGGAAGAGTTTAGTCCTACAGACTCTTATTAGTTTAGTATGAGTTTAATGATATTAAGCAAGTCAAGAAAACACCCCAAATTGGGGAAAATATGATGCATGAAGCAACTGACAAAGTAAAACAAGAATTTTATTTTGTTATTCCTGTATGCACATCAGCCCAAATTAGGAAAAATATGATGCTTGAAGCAATTGATAAACAATGTAAAGAAAGCAAATGTTTTAAATGCCATGGCATTTACCTTAAAAGCATTAGAGATTGTCGAATTTATGAAATCTAGAACAAAACCTCCTGCTAGTGTACCCAATATGCCACACAAAATTGTAATTGCTCCAAAGATCATATCCGCATTGCTCTGCAAAAGAAACCCAACTTCAAGCAATGTAGCCATGTTTTGGAGCTTTATTTCTATTTAACATTATTATGGATTTATGGAAAAATTTAAAATCATTGCAGTAGAAAACTTACATGTATTAAAGGATATGAAAGAACTGTTATCACATGAAAGGTAAAATCTTACCATGTTATATATGTTTTTACCAGCCTTAGGTCCCCAATATGAGTATGCCCCTATGACAAAATTGTAAGCTACATAACCTGAAAACAGCCACTTACATTTTCAATGATTGATAAAAAATGATGTAATAGAGCAACACAACTACAGAAATTATTTACATCCCGGATAACCCAAAATAAAATTTGTAAGCAAAGAAGTTATCCTACAACTTGCTAATAGTTGCTGATCCATCATGGAAAATCCATAGAACCAACTGAAAAAATAACCCAACTACAAGGTCAGGAGACACGTGAAGTAGAGTAAAAAATACCTAGAACATTGACGACAAAAACCTTGTCACACAAAAGCACTTTCATATCTTTAATGAATCTTGAGAACTGATTCAAATTAGTGCATCTATCTTTAGACCTGCAACATATAGTTGGTCCAGTACAATGAATTAAATTTTCCAATTAACTGCATAATCATTTCAATTAAATCTAGAATTATGGAGCGGTTATATAATTCAATTCAGATAACATAAACTTATTAGAAATAATAAATAAATCAAGAGGAAACTATCAGGATAGTTATTTCAATTTTTTTATCTCATTACAATTGCTGAATGATTAAGATAGTTCTACACTTCATACAAAAATATCATGACAGAGTTTCTGCCTTGGAACTCCAGGCAATACAAAGATATACTAAGAAATGTAATCATAGATAATAAAGGGATTCAAGATGTATGCACTCACTTGGAAGCATTATTTGAGTATTTGCCATCCAGTTCTTCTTCTGTGGATGATGTGTGACTTTTACCAGTTGTGACCTCTGCATCTGCATCATGTATAAACTCAATAACTCAAATAAATACTCAATATAAACTAATTCGGCCACCCATTTGCAATAAAAGTCTGAAATATTCTTACATCATACATTGTTCTTCATCTGTTCTGCACCCATTCATGATATAATGGAAAATTATAACAGAAACGAGAATTTAGTCTGCAAATTATATCACTTAAATTTGCTTCATTACATCCACGAAATTCGATACCTTGGGAATCTGGTAAATCTGTCTCTATATCTGTCAATGCATTTTTTGATTCTGCAGGAGCAAAACCTGTATCCAGAAATTATTTAGAAATTGCAGGAAGATGTCTGGTGGATCACAACAAATGCATATGTAAAGACATGCACCTTTCAACTGCAAAGGCTTCATAACAAAACCTAAAATGGCAAATGGAATCATCAGTATGGCCTCACCCCAGAATGCAAAACGCCAAGTTAAATGACCTCCGACCTATTAAGAGAGAAAGGAAGATGATAGCAGTTTTGTCCCCCAAACAAACTCAAGAAAAAGCATACTGAATAAGAGACAAGAACAAGTAATGATCAAGACAGAAAACGAACGGTACTAAAAGCTTAAAAGTAGTGCCCAGAAATTTGTTACACACTGAATATTTGACAAAAGAACATTATTAGTCATTGTTGTATAAAGAAAAGAAAAGAAAAGAAAAAAGCTTACCAGGCCACCATAAACATAGCCCACCGCATAACCAGTGGGTATGCACATGTAAAATATTGCAAGCCATGCAGTTTTCTGAAGCAAAGACAGCCCATAAGACACGGGTTTAGAGCAGATGGAGAAAGTAAATAGCACAGGACTACACAATCAAACAGGCAAATTATTGGGGCAAGGGGAAATAGAGACAAAACAGTGTCAGAATCAATGCCAAAATAAATGTATAAAAAGTATGGCAGCAAGTGTTACTAGCATAATTATATTAGAATTTTAAGCCAATAAGATTTTGAAGAGGACTTAAGTTTCAAAAACTTCAACTCAAGATAACTATCTCAGGTTGTCACATTGAAAAGAACAACTAGAAATCCAGAAACACATCAACACAGCCCTCTTTGTTACCTCCTTCAAATGCAGAATTCTGAGAAGGTCTTATATTCTTCAAATGAGAAATTAAGATGAGTGTCTCAACTTGGCACACTAAAAGAAAATTGAAATGTATACTAATCAGATTAAGAATCCCTTCATGATGCTTCAGAACGCTTCATTGTTTACACAACTGACCATGGAGGTGTTATTTAGAGGAAAATATTATGAAATAAGCCAAGAGAGTACTAGTAATTTTTGCCTACAGAGACTAAATATTTGAGCTGGAGAAGAATTCATGCGCAGTGCATTCAATCTGTAGATTTAATGGCAGTCAGCCCTTCGTCTAGGGGAAAACTCTGGAAGAAAGAATACAACATCATTAAGGTTTCTTTTAAAGCAAACCCCAGCAGAATGAGGGAAAATATTGGTGGTGGGAATTGAACCTTTGCAGTCATGGGTTAGGATTCAATCACCAAGCCATTTTTTCTTTTTTCATTAAGTTGCTATAAAAAGATAAATTACCAAAGTAGAAACCCTTGATGAAGATTACATGACTCTGTCCATTTTTCAATTTCCTTAACAATATGCCTCCGAAATTAAATATACATCAAAACAGTTACTGCTGCACTCATAAATTTTCTGAAAAGAAAAAAAAAAACCTGGGCAACTGGAGCGTTATCATCAATAAATGGGGCTGCAAGACTTATAAATGAAGCCTCACCTACTCCAACTAGCCTGGAGAGACAACATATAATTTCTTCTGAATATCTTAAACTGCTCAGTAGTAAAACCAGAAAAAAAAAAAAAGATAAACAGAAAAGTAGCCAACTTACATGCGGCAGACTGCAATCATCCAGAAATTAACTGAAAATCCACAGCCAATTACAGCTAAAGTCCAAACTGATAATCCAACTCCAATAAGCCTAAATGGATTTACACTGCAAAATTCCATAGCATATAAGGACTCACGCCAAAACAAACCATTATTGTGAATTAGAATTCAACATTTGGAAAATCTACAATAGCTGAGCAAAAGTCCCAAAAATTTCTAATTTATAAATTCCAATCACTCATTGTTTTTAATATTTAATTTAAGCATATTTCTTTAACTAAATATTAATATCTTGCATAACTGTAAGTATCGGTTTACTCATCTCCAGCATAATTAACATGCCAAAAATATAATCTTGAAACCATGCGCCTATTTGGAATAAAGGCGCTGTAGGAAGGTTATCACTTACTACCTCTTTGCTAATGATGCAAATACCGGAGAAGCCACAAGAAGTCCAACCATGAAAGCAGATGATAGAACACCATCTTCAAAATTGTTTAAGTTAAACTCTCCTCTGTAAGCCACAGTAAACCAAAATTAGTCAAAGAAGTTACAACCTCCAGCAAAATTTGTGACATGCAAATCTAGCACATAAGCAGATAAGTTCAGGTTATAGTTCAAGGAGAATATATAAGACAGTGGGAGTTACTAAATGGACTATGGAAGGTAGATTGCATCTACAAATTCAAATGAAAGGCTCCAAATAAGTCTTACTGTATTCCTCTGCCAGATGTGCAAGTACCGGTTTTAGAGCAAGTCCTGCGACTTCCGTTCACACCATTGCTTGCGATTGCTCCTCGGTCCACATAGTTCAACATGTTGATCACGCAGAATATCAATAGTAGCCTGAACAGAGTTCCAAAATTAGTTATACAATAAAAAAAAGGGACAAATCATTCATTTACTGTAGATTTCATAACATAAGAAGCGTAGTTGTTAAAAATCATCCCGATGTCACATTAATTTTTCAGTTTCTCAGCTCATAACACAATGCATGTATTCCAAAGCTCTTAAAGCACGAGATTGGAAGACAAATAAACTCTAGCAGAATACCTTGACCTCTATTGGTATGGATTTGGCTAGACTCCACATTATAAGTAACTCATCTTGGGTTTAAAATTGAATTCTTTCACGCATTTGCTTTTGTACCAAACAACAGAATTCAAGTGAATGCAACTATTCCACTTCTGAAATTGACATTATTTAACCGAAACAAACTGAATTGTACCATTGACTTCATAAAATTCCAGAATGCGCATACCTAGCTAACAGCATTCTACGCAAATTTTTGATTTTTTTCAAAGTAACCAACAACCCCACAAAAAACGAGAGAAAAACAATAACAAAAAATCAATTGTTCTCATATCTTCAAGAGAAAAACAATCACAAAAAATCAATCGTTCTCATTTCTTTCTCTTCTTTTACCACATTTTCTCAGCAACCAAACAGACAACAAACACAAAATCACAATCAACAAAGAGAAAAAACATACCTTTTTGGCGTGAACCATGATGGCTTTGGATGCTTTAATGAGACTGAGTTTCTCGCCATTTCTGTCTCCCCCGCAGATGGGTTTGGTCTTGGTTCCTCCAAAGAAGCAGCTTTTGCTTCTTCTTTTCCATCTTGCTTTTCCATTAAAAAAAACCCTCTGCTCAATATTTTAATGCACTACTTATTCTGCTATACGAACAGTACTTGAATAAACTGCCTAATCATATGCTCCCAATATCAGCTTTTTGGCTGTCACACACTCCGATGTTGGTGAAAAGTGCTTTGGAAAATCGCTTTTACACGCATACGCTTTCCACTTCCCAGTAAATATAAGAAATTCAGTTCAAAAGCTTCTACACGCTTACGCTTTCCACTTCCCAGAAAATATAAGAAGTTCAGTTCTGTTAAGATTACAATAATGGATTCAAATACAACTGATTTTCCTAGATTTTACCAACTTCTTTTATGTCGTATTTTAGTCGCGTATATCCGATTGTACCATATCTTTTAGTACTTTCGTCGTCTAATTGTGCCACGTCATCACCACCGTAAGATCATCGCTGCAAGGTCAACCTGATTGTGCCACGTAAGCATTACTGAAATGATTGATGATGTTGATACAGTAGCTAGATTTTGTTTTCCTTCTCTAAGTATATCATTTAATTTCTATTTTTGTATCAGAAGATAAGAAGATAATTCCATTTCAACGAACGGAATATTCCCTATAGCTTACGTGGCAATGGAATATTCTAATTTGACATAATAACATCTAGGTACCTAATTTTGTATACTTTCATAAAACAAATCGTAATTCTATTATTTATAACAAATAGATTCCCATCTCCTAAAGATCTGCATATTTCACCAGTAAAATACGTTATTTACACGACTCAGTGCAGTAAAAACAGTAGAAATTGTGGTGATGACAATAGATCCACTTTTTCGGAAGATAGAAGAAGTGAGAGCTTGGCCATGAATAATGCCACGGATCGCCCACTTGCAATCAACTCAATCAATTATATGTATGACATCTCATTATGGCCTAGTTCATTTATCATGAACTCACCTGATTCGTGTCACTCATTTCCTCTTCCTGTAAAAACTTACATCTTACATGATAATTTTTTATTGGGAGAGGTGCAAGCAAGTGTTTGAAGATTTACATGTAAATTTGAGTTGATTTTAATACCATGACGAGAGTTTGCACTCATTCCGAAAGACTATTATTATCAGTTCTGCTTGATCCTCCTGCCTTGCAGTTGTTGGACTGTAAGGGATCAAAACATGTAAGGAGAATGTGGGTACAAACATAACACAAGCCATGCAGATGCAGTCATAAGGCTTCCTACTTACCTCTTTCTCTCTTCTTTCAGGATGCACTGAAACTGGAAACCTTGCTGTCATCATTGAAATCATAATCATCAGTTGCTTGCTTCGTATGGTTTCGCCCGGAGAAAATGAAGTAAAATGAAACAATTTACAAGAAATCTGCTTAACCAACCGGTAAAAGGGAATGAAATCACTCACCTGAATAAATTTTGACACGAGGAGGATATCTATGACATGTCAATTCGATCGTCATCATAACGAGGCTTGTGCACAGAGCGTTTAATCTGCAGAAAGTGATGACCAGAGAAAAAATCAGAGCCTTATAACGTAAAAATTTATGATTACCGGACAAAAAACAGACCCTTATAATGTAAGATCAAATGCCAAGGAAATGAAAATGGAAGCACCTGTTATTTTGAAAGAGACTTTGCCTGGGCTGAAATCACTTTTTCCTTGGCCTTGTGCAATTCTTTTCCCTTTCTCATCTGTTGCTTTGTTTGAGACTCTGAGTTTGACATGGAAGCTGTCTCATTAAGGAACTTGTGCTGCTGTGAACAAGACTGGAATTTGCTTGGCGTCACATTCGCCTTCTGAGGATCATGACATTCCTGTTCTGGTTGTCGCTTTGTTACTGATTGAGGCTTTGACAAGGAAGGTTTATTATGCACATCACAAGCATGAACTTTAGAGAAAGATTGCAGCTTGTTTCGCATTGCTTTTGCCCTCTTTTTAGGTTCAACACAATCAAAATTTTCTTCTTATTAATTTAGTACATTAATCATAATTCATGCTCCCAATATGATAAATTTGTCCACATATCATTTCTCAAAATGATTGTTAAATTAAGAAAGGCCATATTATAAAATAAATTAATTTCTAAATTAAGTTTAGATCATATGAAAATCCTCAAGTGATGACTAAAGAATATGAACATACTAATCACAAAATTTTTATTTCAACAAATCATTATCATAAATATTTTTGCAATTAAGTACACTGAGTCAGAAACCACAACTTCATGTAGTGTTGCTCACCTCTCTGCCTCAATTTTGAAATTGAAAATTCAAGTCTCTTGGAGGTAAGTTGTGCTCAAGATAATATGTTAGTTGCCCTCAGTTTTATTAACTTTTTGCTAAATTTTTGTCATGTATAAATCTTCGAACGTGACAATCAAACACCAATACATGCAAAATAAGAATTTAGTAAAAGAGTTTAATATCCAATAATCCAAGACTCTCTTATCTGAGAAGTATGTGGCTGTAAACAATTCTCTCATTTACATGGCGATTCTGCAACCCCAACGAGGTAAAAACTATTGTACACGTTGAAGATAGAAAGGTATGAGATTGAATGAAATTTAGAAAATGCAATGAAATCTGTTTATTACCTGTATATAATGTAAGTTCACTGTGCGGCAAACAATAATGCAGAATTAGCAGAAATAGATATGATCATATTCACTTATAATGTATAGAAACTGTCTCTTATGCACTACTTTGGGACGTCACAATTTTGTTTGAGTTACCACATTTCAGACACAACCAATGTTCTTGAAGTAGCCATAACAATATGTTTCACTGGGAGGAATAGGAATTAGCTGGGACAAACTTGAGGGATATACTATTCACACAATGGCGCTCATCTGTGGGTGTTGGGAACCCTTCACCTTTAAATACATGGCCTAGATGACCACCACATGCTGCGCAGGTAATTTCAACCCTCATACCATCTGGGTCTGGCTGATAAAATGTGACAACTTTGTTAAAAACAATCTGGAATGGGTAGCTACAAGAACTCTGAAATCAATACAGAAGAGCTTACATTGCAATTTATGGCTCCAGGGAGACCTTCGTAGAAAGCTGGCCAGCCACAACCAGAATTGAATTTCGTTGTGGACCTATAAAGTGGAGTCCCACAACCAGCACAGTTATAGATGCCCTCTTCATAAAACTTGTCATATTCTCCTGTGCCTGGATACCTGTGAAAACACCTAAACAACATCATTAATCAATATCAAGTACATAATAAACAAAATTTCAGCTTTTATTATTAGATCTTCAGATGCTGATAAGCATGCAGCATTTCAGCTTGGATGAAAGAGCTTAGTTTGTAATTGAAGCAGACGGTTTATCACTAACAAAATAGCAGTTCTCCAATCCTTGAGTTGATATGCAAGGAATCAAAGCTAAAAAGAAAACAAAATGTTGAGATATTCATATCCCAATTCAGCACCGTCCAGTGATACAATTAATACATTTTCATCCTCCATCAAAAAATTTTTCTCCAATCAAACACAATGCAAAGATAAAATCAATAATCAGTTTATTGAGTACAGGTTATCTACAGCTTTAATTTTCTGGCTGAGATGCATTAACTGATAACTCTATTTTGCTATTTTGTATCACATTGGCAAATTGATGACCATCTTCGCCATATACTTGGAGAAATAACCATTCGTTATATACCATTTTAGTATATAATCTGTTTTCAGTCTTATAACTGTTGACTAAATCACTCGACCTTCTTTCTTCCACAGCCTGACTTCTCACGCCATATGACTCACAAATCACTACCTTATGCTGAATCACGGCAATCATTACAGAACTTACCAAGTAAGCATGGCCAAAATGGTAAAACAATGCCACAAACATCATCATTTCATATATCCAAAATCAACAAAGATTTAAGATTCTAAAAACTCAATCTTAAGACGAGAGCAAAAACTAGTTGAGAGGGTTATCCTCACTATTCAGTAAATATTTACAGAAGGATGAAGGCAGTCCAAGGTGCAATCTCTAGTAGTGGCGAAACATAGATAAGAAGATCATATCTATACTCTAGTACAAGTTTACTCAGACACATGTAAATGTTTATTTGAATAGAGGAAATTGGCAAAGGGAGATTTGTATAACTCCAGAAAATTTCAGCAAGCCAATAAATCCATCAAAACGACCAAAATTCCGTCTGCATATCAGTAATCTGTCTCAAACCAGTCACCATTGCACGGAAAAGCAAAACATTCTCCATGCTCTATGGCTCAAGACTTGATATTTTTTTGTTTTCTTGAAGAAATTCACACTCAATTTAGAAAAAAGCTGAAATGGAACCTAGGTCGAGCTCGAACCCAATACAACAAGCACAACATACAACCAATTCATTGACTAATTACAAACAAATGCAACACAGCTGCAGCCAATTGAGAAAAACTTAAAATGAGATAATGCTTCACATTATCAATCTCACCCTCTCCTTTCTATGCTTTCCTAGCTTCAATTTTCCTTCTCTTCCAAGTACAGACTTAAGCAAGAAAATAAAATAAAATAAAATAACTAAACTTCAATTTTCCTTAAGTACAAAAAACTGTCAACCGTTCACTTCCTCCCAAACCCGAGAATCCATACAAAAACTTTAACGACAACAACAAAAACAGAACCATACTCTGTTCCTTTCTGCCTCAAAATCCGAAACTGTTCAGGCGAAAGAATAGCACGCCACTCCTCCTCCGACTTCCTAACAGAGCCAGGTCCAGCAGACATGGCTACAACAACCCCACCGCGAAACCTACGGTTACTCCGCTGAAAACTGAAAGAACCACAGAACCCAGATGAGTAATTGCAGCGAGTGACGCGCTTAAGCGAAGAAGAAGAAGATAAGCGAGTTGTTATGAGAGTACTAGGTGGAGAATGGACAAAATGTGAAAGAATCGTCGAGAAAGTTGTGGGTTTCGCTGACGTTGTGGTGGTGAAGAGAATGGACTTGGTGGAAGACAAAGGAGAAATTTTCAGAACATTGAAGCCCATTTGTGATTGGTCTCAGAATTCTGGCAGATTTGTGATTTTGTTTTCTGGAGTCTGGACTCGGCTTGGATTTTGTAAACAAAAAAATGAAGGGGAAAAGACCAGGAAAGGACAAATTTGTTACTATGTAAAAACTTTGAGGGTAATTAAGTCCATTCATAAAATTGACACGCGGTAGTCTCGTGCGAAGCCAGTGTTCGTCTACACGAGCACTCGCCCGCTTTACATTCTTCTCCTCACTCTCTCTTCATTCTCGATCTCATAAGATCGGTAAGAATTTACGTATTGGATTATTGTAATGTTCGGTTATTTTATATTCGTTGCCTCTTTTTACTTCATAATTTCTCTGTTGCTTGTTGTTTTACGTTCAATTTACTGTTATCTGTTGTCAATTTTGTTTATAATTGAGGAAATTTAAAAAAAAATGAATTTTAGGGTTTTGTTTTCCGTTTTCAAGGCAGTTAGATTATCATGGTTGTTGTAACTTTTATACCCTTTTTCCTGTTCTAGGGAAATTCAGTTTTGTGTCTTTGGCCGGTAGCTGCTTGGAGAATTGCAGGAGTTGAATTTGTGATCTTTTTAGGTTTTTTGCATGAAATTTATGTATTTATGGTTGAAACATGTATAAATTGAATCAGATGGATATTTGATTAATTCTGTGATGATTTGTTTAGGATTTTAGCCAGTTGTTATCTGTAATAGTCTTATTGATTGTCTTTGGGGAAGAGTTCTGACTATGAGTTGTGTTTGATTACATTTTGATCAAGGAATTCTGGTTTGCTTGGAATTTTTGCTGTCTGGGGTTTCTGATCAAATTAGAAGATATGGTTTGATTGAATTGCTAAGGACTAAGTAACGGTTGTGAGCTTCCATTTTCTTTGGTTGAGAGGGTATGTATGATAGGTTTTAACATGTTGGAGATTGAAGGATTGTCATTCATATCGCCTCAATTACTGCATGGCAACTGTCAATAGTTATTCTATGTTGGATGCCACGTGTAGCATTTGATTCGGCTGTGGTGATCATGGTATTTTCTAGGAAATGCAGATCCTTTTGTTTTTTTTTTTCTTCAAATAAGACTATAATGTAGTTAGATTATGTAGTTAAAACCTATTGTCATTTGTGTATGACATGGCCTATCACCAAAACTTGGTTGTCTTGCATAGAAAGTACTCCGAATAGACTTAGATGAACGATTATTGCTCATGTATGACTTCCTTATTGCTCATGTATGACTTCCTTTTGTTTGAAAGAAGATACAACATATATGGCACTGGTTTTTTTTTACCTAGTTTAATCCTCTGGCTGTCATTATTAAATCTACAAACATAGTACTTAGCAAAAAGAGATTCCAAATATTGAGTTTATGTGAGATGCAAAGTATGTTCGGAGAGTAATGGTCTCAAGAACTTTTTGCTTTCTCAAAGAAAGGATGGGAAAGTGTTTAGCATTCATCTTACAGAGGGAGTGTATCGCCTTTTTTAGGCAGAATTCGTGCCATGCAATTAAAAGTTATACCTTTTAACGTAAGCTAATCTGGAGAAACCTTGAGATAAACTTAACCTCGCTGAAAAGGCTGACTTAGCTTGTTTCAGAGTACTTATGGTTCTATTAAATGAATTTTCATAAACTGTCAATTTGGAACAAGCTTTCCCTGATCTGCATGAAAAATAGTGTAGATATCCGGTGAAGATGTGATTTTGTCATTTATTTATTATCAACAATTATTTTATGCAAATTATCATTTTGAAATGTGCTTTTCTTGTCCCTGGTGCTTAATAATTTTCTTATCTTCTTGTATCTATTCCTTTGATATCTCTAATTTTGGAAAATGTCATGTTTATCTGATGGTTAATGCAGGCATGGCTCTTTTTATGATTGACTCCAGCTTTCTTCTGCAGGAAGTTCTCAATCTGTATAAGTAATGGAGTTAAGTACTGTAAGAGATGCATTTGATCATGTTGCTAAGAAGCAGAAGTTGTCATCCTCTGAATCCCTAGAGATAATTGCTCAAGTTGACCAAGAAATTGGGCAGGCAATAACACAAATCCAGTCAGTTGACAACACCAGCGTCCCTACTGATCTGAAATCCTTCCTGGCAGGGCTAAAGCTCAAGCTCAGTGCAATTGATACGCAAAAGCAGTTAGAAGGATCTCAGAAGGAATTAAATTCAAACCTCATCAAGTACTTGAAATTGCTTGAGAAAGTATTCAATCCTGACATATCTAAGGCATATAGAAATGTTGACTTTGACTACCATATACTGAATCAGATAATTGCAAATCACTTTTATAGGCAAGGCTTATTTGATCTAGGGGATTGCCTGATAAATGATGCTGGAGAACCCGAGGCATCTGCACTTAAATCTCAGTTCTTGGAGATGTATCAGATACTTGAGGCTGTGAAGGTTAAGAACCTTGAGCCTGCTCTGAAATGGGTCTCTGCCAATCGTGAAAACCTCAAGCAAAATGCCTCATATCTGGAGCTGAAGCTGCATCGATTCCAGTTTGTGGAGATCTTGCAAACGAGAGGTCAAGTTGATGCACTCCACTATGCTAGAACTCACCTCACGCCTTTTGCTTCTATTCACTTGGATGACATCCAGAAGCTTATGGGTTCTCTCCTGTGGTCTGGAAAACTTGAAAAATCCCCTTACAGCGAGTTACTGATTTCTACTCATTGGGACAAACTGGCTGAGGAACTGACCCAACAATTCTGCAGCCTTCTAGGGCAGTCCTATAAGAGTCCATTAACTGTTGCCCTATCTGCTGGTTTTGAAGGATTGCCCACACTCTTGAAGCTAGCTAATGTAATGGCTGCCAAGAAGCAAGAATGGCAGGCAATGAAACAATTGCCAGTGCCACTGGAATTGGGGCGAGAATTTCAGTTCCACTCAATATTTGTATGTCCTGTGAGTAGAGAACAAGGCAGTGAAGAGAATCCACCGATGCTGATGCCATGTCTGCATGTTCTCTGCAAACAATCTATCATGAAGCTGTCGAAAAGTGGCACAAGAACATTCAAGTGTCCATATTGTCCAGCCGAGGCGTCGGTTGCACAGTGCAGGCGGCTATATTTTTGACCTCACTGAAATAAATATCCTTTTTTGACTGATTTGCGGTGGTAATTATCATCTGGTTATTTTGCATTTGTGGATCACTGGTTGTATATAGAAATTCTTTATAAATTCATCTTTTGATTTAGAACAGAATTACTTGTATTTAATATGGTAAACTTATTGTTGTAGGCTCTAATCTCTCGCATTCATTTAAACCTTTCCAGCATTCAGATGAGATACCGATCAGTCTTTCTTACTACCGCTTTTAACATCAAAATATGCATTCAGATTTATCATGCCATTGAACTTCCTGACTCTGAGATTGATACTGAAATTTTGTCTTCATCACTAATTGAGAATTTAAGGAATATTAACAATCTGCGCAAATAGTTCGATTTTGATGAAACTAATTACATAAACCATATGAAATTCACATTTCTAATTTCCAAAACAACCCAGATGCTAACTTTCAAGAATCTACTTGTTCTGGGAAAATCCCATTAATTTCTTCAAGCCAGGAAACAGAACAAAAGCAGAGTTTGAAGATTTCTTCTCTTCATGCAAATACTCGTCGATCATTTCCTTGACAGACCTAGCTGACAATGGATGGAAATTAACACTCCATTCGCTAACGAACCCTTTAACCAAACCCCACTTCTCTTCTTCATCAATTTTCCCCCATTTCTTCTTCACCTCATCTTCTTCCAACGCTAAGTACTGGCAGAATTCAGTGAACAACAATTCTTTGCTCTTCTTCATGGCTTCTTCTTTCTGCAGCAAATGGGTGTTTATCCTTGCCACTTCTGGTGCCAAATCTGATGCCAGTTCTGCATCACTGAGGTTGTTGTTCTTGGAGGTGCAGAAGATTAGGGTTTTGGGTCTGTTGGGACAGGACCGGATATTTGGGGATTGTGGTAGAGATTTTGGCGGTAAAAGATTGATACTTAGAGCCATTTAAGGCTTTGGGGAAATGGGTGCTCAGATTTTTGAGAAAAATAAGACTTTGATGTTGTTTGACGAAGATTGAGGATATAAATATATATAAATTCGAAACAGAGAACAGCACAGAAATAATTGTTTACGACTTTCTGGTTACTGGTTAGGGTTAGATAATTCCTGCTCAAAGAAAAAAAAAAAGTACAAAAATTTGCTGCCAGGTGGCAGGTATCCATAGGACTTGTTTAGAATGAAAAAAAAATTCTAAATTTCCCACGGAAATCTTATAATTTTTAAAATAATTTATTAAATTATCCCATTCACTCTTATCCTTCCCTCATCTGGTGAAATTTTGGTTTGTATAATGTTTTAAATAAAAATATATTAAAATAAAATCCACAAAGTTTCCAAATTCACATATTTTCCGATAAGCCAAGAAAATAGTTTGCCTGAAAGAGTAATTTATCACAAGCTCAGCTTGCTGCTACAACATGTCAACAATGGACACGTCACAGAAGAAATGAAGAGTAACACTATCCAAAAAGAAGTAAATGAACTGAGAAGAGATTAATCATAGACATTTCTGTGTTATATCATATGAGAATTAGTGAAAGCATGATTCAAGCTTTTTACATGTTCCTACAAGCATTCTCATCTTTGAAATATATATATATATATATATATATCTATTTATCACAAATAAATAAAAGAATTTCAACAAAGAAATTTCAATCCAAAATCTTCCAGAAGACTAAAGGTGTTGGCCTGTGCTTTCTGATTATCAATTTCTCCTCTCGTCTCCTATGCCTGCTGTAAGAAGCAGCATGGTGTTTCTGGAAAAATCTATCAGGATATTTGCAAAATTGAAACCTGATTACAACTTTTAAGGTGTCTTTTATACTGTTCATCACCTTCATACCATGCTATTCCGTATCATTTCTGACAATATATCAACCCAAGTGTCGGGGACACCAGGCAGGCACCAATGCATGCAGTCCTGGCCCCAGATTGCCACGGCATCCTTCTTTCCCAACCAGACTGCTGGACGGGCATCTGCTCTGTATGTGCAGTTTCAAAATCAATTTATACCTGCTGTTCGTCAAGTGGTTTATTCAACAAGCAACTGCCATTTTGATTCCACTCACGAGCATAAAAATGCCTTGGTGATTGCAAACACCGGAACTTGAGTGTCTTGCTGGAAAATACTCTTTCTATGTACGAGATCATATTCTCAAGGACAACTTTAAATCCATCCATTATCTCAGGTGGGGGATTTATTGCTGCCCCCTCATGATAAAAGACAAGAGATCTTTCTTTCTTTCGGGAATTTATCGTAACCCCACCTAGAAAAAATAAGTTAACATTTTTGTTGCAAGATGAAAACCAAAAAAGTTTTTTTGCCTATGAATGAAAACTGTTTTGAGACTTAAGGCCCTCTTTTAATTAACCATAATACATTTTGAGCAAATACACAAGATATTGATCGAGTAAGCAACTGAAGGCAAAGAGAATTACCAATGGCCAGTATTAAATACAAGGACATCATAGAAGTTGGTGATGTTTGCCCAATCACCCGCAGGAATATCAACATCTATCCGATATGCTCCATTCAATGCCTTTTTATTACCAACTGCAGACTCTTTTGGCTGCTGCCTTTATTTAATTAATCACAAGCATGTGAGATTGCCATTCTCAAAATCTACATCGGTCTGTGCAATTCAAAGTAAGACTATTAAAAAAATATAAATAAGCTACAATCAGAAGAAATGGTTTACATATTATTAAAAAACAAAAGGATCCACGCCGACAAAAATAATGTACCTAAATACGAAAAAGCAGAAACATAAGAGTTTATTGTAACCATTTCAAACAACAGTCAGCAATAAGAACACAAATATATAACTATAGACAACGGCAGGTCCACAGAGATGCAATATAGTAGGTTACCGAAAAACTGAGTATCATATATGGGTAAAGACATTTTCTTGATAAGAAAAACTGATCAGAAGAACAACGCAAGAAGCATAATCAGAAAAAAGTGCATAAAAGGATTATAAAGATTCTGATGAACAGTTGCATTACTGAATATCTCTTTACATATTGTCCTAGAAAGTCAGTATCATAAGGGGCCATTTGGCTCCAGCTACACAATCCTATATCATCCTCTTTCAAAATTGTCAGCTCTCATGAGAATAGCAGCATAAGGTCAAACAAAAATCTTGCAAAGGAAGCATCTGCAGAGACATACATCAAATTGCTTGCAACATGATCAAAACATCATTAAACTTAGCAAAAGCTCTCATTTTTCCGTAGTTATAGAAAAATGCACTCATTTTGGCATGCCTTGTCAAAAACATGGTTGGCCTTATCTGCACGCAAGTATTGATGCCTTGAAATTAACCCAGCTTCGTTGGCATACTCAGCATGTATTTGAAATCCTAAACACCTAAGCTAAACTATCAGGATATTTCTCTAACTCTCAACAATATCAGTTCAATATTTCTTCTCTTGCTTCCAATCGGTAACTCTCATTTCTCCCCCCTAAAATGGAAATTTTAACACCTCTTTACAAAACCTATTGCATTTGCCTATCCAGCTAATTATATTGATACATTCAACCGTGAATTAAATCTGCCAAAACTGAGCTTCTTTCCAATATATGTAAACAACTTTCACAATATCAATTTCAATTATAAAATATAATACTAATAAAATTTACCTATAATCTGCAAGCAATACAGCTCGATGATACGCAACAGTAACAGTAAATTTGGGAAAATAACATCCTCTCCAAGCTTCTTTTTTCTTCCACTTCGTGGCACCAGAATCAGCCGCACGAAGAATACACAAAAACGACACAATAAAATTCTCATTCAAAGAGTCACCAATAAACCCAATATTCTTATTCCTCATCAGACTCAAAAACTCGGCCGAATCAATCGGTGGCAAATCGCACTTTTCGGGTACCCATTTCCAAGAGTTAATGAGATCCATGTGGGGTCTCTGGTTTTTGAGGCAGTTCCAAGCGTTTCTATGAAAAGGGCAAGTTTCATCGTAAGAGAAGTTGTCAATAATCGGTTATTGGAGGATCCATTTGCCATGAAACAGATTGCATGAGTTAGGATGCGAACTTTGGGAAGCGAGGATTTTGGCGTTGGATGCTGGCTGTGAAGATGGTCCCAGAATGAAGGAGTAGATTAAGAGGAAGACGAACGAGAGCAGAAGGAAATAAGGGAGGAGCAAAGACAATTGCTTTGCAAGCATTCTGAATCCGCACCCATCAGCTATGCCCATGGCGAAACAGAAACATGGAGAGCCGGAGTAAGAAACACTTGAGGACGATCGTGAGCTTTTAAAATAAAGGGATTTTATCATCTAAACCCCTGAAGTTTTATATTTTATTAACAAAAATTAATTCTTCTAATATATTTTCTGTTGTTTAATGACATGAAGTTATTTTATAAAAATTTATTTAGAGGCGGCCTACCGAACACTACCGATAATCATACCATTATAAATATTATATTGACTATGAACAGAGCATCACATAACGAAATGGACAAGAATATTTCGTCCCATATTAGACAGAACATAGGTTAATCTTAAATTTACAAGTATAGGTGAACTCTTTGGAATAGATGGATTGCTGTTAAGCTACAAAAACTAATTGCCCGCAGAATTTATACTGCCAGAACAGAATTGTTTGCTTGTGTTTCATGGATGGTTAAAAGCATTGCCGTATATGCATGTGACACTAAGAGTCAGATTCTCTGTGACCCAGCAGAGGAAACAACGAATTAGAGTTGTGTAGACTTACATTATTCCTTTGGTGGCTAAGGTGCTGTTTGCAGACCCTTGCAAGGGACTAGTAACAATGTTGCTACTGTGTTATAACAGGTTGTAGACTGTTCTACAAACACATGACCAAATTTTAGAAAAATAAGGGCATTAAACATATGTACTTGTGAACCATAATGGAAAACGACAATGGCTGATCTGGAAAAGGACATTGTGAGACTGGTTTATTGAAGTCCAAAACTAGGGTCCCAAGATGACAACTGAACCTTTAGATTAAGCGGTAAATAAAAGTGGAAAAGATGTTGTGTTACTGAAAATCTTATTCTGTTGTTATTGTTCACATTGGTAGTTTTTCTCAAAATTTCTTATAAAATTGTTGATTCATTTTTGCAGCATGCGTGGAGAAGTTCATGTTGGTCATCTGCCACACAAGACCAGAACAAGCAACATTGCTGGTAGCCCGACAAGCAAAGAACACAGTTGGAAAGTAGGGGAGATTGAACACATTTTGCCTCCTGTGGAATCTTTCCATCAGTGTGACAGCATAGGTTGGGGAGAGTTGTTTCTCACAATGAGCGGCTGGAAGTGGATTGAATTCGGGCAGTTGTTGAACTTTGCATCCAAGCGGGCATTGACATCCCCAAGTACCCAAGGAGGAAGAGGCTTTTCCCTGCTTACAGCCTTTCCTACAAAATTACAGATTTCAAGAAGAGGTTCCCAAAAGAAGAGAGACCATATCAAGCGTGGGGAATGAGTATATAGATCTGAACTCAGATGATGTACATTACAAGGTTCTATTTCGTTCGATGGTCTTGTTTTTTTCTGAAGGCCTAGCTATAGATACTACCCTTTGCATCCAAAGTTAAACTACCTGAAGTTTGGGCTACGATTTGTCATTATTATCATCTTCTTTTCAATCCGATCTCTAGTGTGAATGAAGGCTAAAAGAAATCTGGCCTCATTGTTGCAATATCTGATCCTTATGCTTAATTAGAGTTGTACCTTAAACTCGTACCGATTTTCCAACATCCACGTAGGTGTTGCCATCAGAGGCATGATAGCATGGGAGACAATGCGATCAGGACCGTCCAAATTCAAGCACAAATATGCCGTCCAAGCCTGTGGACATTGCTCAGAGGATCAAGTTGAACCTGAAGCCCACAGAGTGAGGAATTACCAAGCTTACAAGCGCCATGCTTGGAAGGAAGCAACAGTTGATGATCTGGTTCCCCCGGAATATGTATACCATGTTCAAGACCCGACAAGTGGCCAACCGCTGTTAAACAATTTGAATAGAATAGATACTATGGAATGTTGCCTGCAGTAGTGGAATTATTTGCTCAGGCTGGCCAGATTATGCTGGTCTAGTGAGGCAAGTTGTTGCAGGGCCAGGTTTGGATGAAGCAATGGACCCTTTTGTGATTATCATACTTCCACTCAATGCTGCCGGACTTTTAATATAATTAATACGGCCATATTATTATTTTTTTATTTTATTAATTAAATAATTTTATTTTTTAATTATATTAACGTGATAAAATTATTTTACGTGATTTTTTTCGTTATATACAACCCAAAAGCTCTATTTTACTGTAGATTAATAAAGTTTTAATAATTAATATAGTTATATTATAATTCAATTTTGAATATGTGGATGGTGGATATTCATATGCAGCTATGCACCGAGGATAATACGAAGATAATACAGTCCACTTAGAGGGGGGGCAAGATGATCTCTAAATTATTCGCTCCTTGCATACTGAAAAGACCGATTTACCCATATTCCAGACAATGATAAGGTAAGATTCTCAATAACTGGGGGTGATATAGTAAAACGAGTCTCAAAATTGCCATTAAATCTGGAAGTCAGACAGTGACTGTACAGACAGCAGCATCCGATCCATGACAGTAATCTTTCGTCCAACAGGTTATGATAATAATAAATTTTGCCTACTAACATTACAGTCTTCTTCTTCTTGTTTCATTTCCAACGGGAAGAACAGGTTATTACTTCAGTCAACTACCCGATCCCCTCTCTCTCTCCGCTGCTGCTCCTCTCTTCCTGGTATCAATATCATTCAGTACACTGACAGATAACTCTCTGTAATATGATCTCTGTACACTTTTATGCTCACTTGATGTAGATCTTCTTTACTTTTAAACATTTTATAGTTTAGCTTGCCGTGGTTTCTTGCAGTTTCAGTTGTTTATGATGCAGAATTTTCTTTCCTGATAGGTTGGTAGAAGTAGATAGAGGGGTTTGGCAATTGTTCTATCTTTGATTTGATATGGGTTTATTTTTATTTCTGATATTGTTTAGACTTATATGCACTTTCTGATGGTTTAGGAATTACAGTATGTTTGGAACTATTGTGCTTCTCCTCAAATTTGAAAGCACAGCCGTTAAAAGTGTTTGCTAAACACCACTTCTAGTGGGGACTATCCACTTTTCTACTTATATTTGACATCTAGTCATTCCATCCCACAACAATTATAGCTTCAAAGTCACAGCACCTCATTTTTAAACATTCCCTTAGGATAATTTAGATTTGGATTTGTGGCTTGATTTGCAAGTGGGTTAGGTAAAGAATAGGTTAATTTCATGTGTAACTTCCACTGGAAAGCTTATATTCGTGAGGTACGAGTTGCAGATATGGATGGCAGTGCTGGTTCAAGTTTGTATCCATTGCATTGCTGCAAGACAATTCACCTGGTTGGTATCAAATCTGTTTTTTAATTTGTGTGTGATATCCGAGGATTTGAAGCTGCTATATATTTTGGTTTGAAGGATGTTCAAGATTGCCTTCTTTCTTGGCTTTTGCTCGAAGGCATTGTGGTCTTATGAAACCATACATCCAGGTGAGGCATGCGCAAGGGATTCACAATGTTGAGGGAGATAAGAACTACAAGGCATACTTGTCTCCCGAATATTTTGATGCACAACTTACTGAACTAGGCTGGCGGCAGGTAAGAAGCATTTTCAATATTTTTGTTATATTCATGAGCAGAATAGAGAAATATTTTTATGAAGCCTTTTTACAATTGCAATAGGTGGAGAATCTGCGTAAGCATGTCCACAATTCTGGACTCTTGAAGAGGATTGATTTAGTCATTGCATCCCCTTTGCTAAGGTATTGCTGCCCATATTCCTTTTGGCAGTCTTTTTTTTTTTTTTTCTTTTGTATTGTTTCTATGTCCTCAGATTGAAAGTTTTAAGAGTTGATTTTCTATACAATAAGTTATGATTGGTGTGACTTTTAGGACACTGCAAACAGCTGTTGGAGTTTTTGGCGGGGGGGATTATGTCGACAGGATGGATGTAGTACCACTAATGGTGGCAAATGCTGGAAATAGTGGCCGTTCTGCAATTTCAAGCCTAAACTGCCCACCTATTGTTGCTGTTGAACTTTGTCGAGAACATTTGGTATGTCTTGCAATGGAATGTTTCTCTTGCGGTAATCTGTGCCACTCATTGGAAAATAGTTCCTGTATGGCTGCATAATTTATTTGTATGCAAGTATAACATCATATGCAGTAAGATTTGGTGTTGACCTTAATGGTTAGTTCATTTATGTTATCTAGAGAAAATAGTTGTCACTTTCATTAGACAAATGTTGGAAGCAATGGCCCCTCTTGAAGCTTTGCTCAATTTCAGTTGTTTCAGTTTTCAATAATTCAAGCAATGTCCCAGTAGAGGTTGATTGGCCCTCCTGGAGCTTTTGCAGAAAATCTGTTTGAGTAGAGCTGTTTGAAAAGTGCAGTTGGAAAGAAATTGCAAAACAGTATAGAGCTTGCTAGCCACTGTGGGGTAGCCTGTTAGTAAAACCCAAAGCTGAAGCTGCCAAAAACTGGCCTCAATCAACTTTCGAACTTAAAATCACAGATAATGTAACTTGATTATCTGAAAGAAGAGAAGGAATCAAGAAGCAGAATAAAAAAGCTGCCTGGTCTCATAATCAATACTAAAGCTGAAACTTCTTTTCAGTAACAGTTCAGCTTCATGCTACAGTACCGGATAATGTAACTTGATTATTCCTGCTGATCTGACAGTAAAGCAGATATTATATGAAATCTGATATCAAATCAGTTGAATTAAAACATCAAGCCTGAACAACTACCAATGACACTTATTGTATGACCAAATATTGGCTTCTTGATGATTTAGCACTTGTAAGCCTAGGCTTAGGCTTGTGACAGTGAGATTTATTTTCAACCATTCAAAAGCGATGCATCTGATTTATTTTCTCATTATATTTCATTGCAGGGAGTTCATCCTTGTGATAAGAGGAGAAACATCAACGACTATCGGTTTCTTTTTCCTGCCATTGATTTTTCACTGGCAAGTACTTGGATTCTGAGTTATACCTTGAAAATTTAGTTGATATCAATAGATTCTGTGTTCATAATTTGAGCTTCTGTTCAGATCGAAAGTGACGAGGATGTATTGTGGGAGACCAATGTTAGAGAGACAAAGGATGAAGTTGCTGCTCGGGGATTGAAGTTCTTGAACTGGTAAATACTGTGTTTACAATCAGATCAGCTTCTGATTCAGAACCTGTGAATTCAGTACTACGGAATTCTGCCCCAAATATCTTACATATCATTAATCTTTGAATAAAAAGCAGGAGACATCATGATTGTTTTAAGTGGAATGAAACATTTATCCGCATTTTGGCACCGAAAGTTTTATAACAATGTTTTTTATGTGCTGTGATGAAGATTTTGTTTCAACTTTTGTTAGAAAGAAGACCATTCATTCCAATTGATACATCCTCTGATGCATTACTAGTTGTAGTCTTTCAAGATCTCCATTTCCACTGGAATCAATTACCCATTTAAAGTACCAAATTACAAACCTGTAGTTGATTCTGTCATACAATATCTACTAATTGATTTCAGAAAAAATGTACTAGAAAGGTTTACATGTTTGACTTCATGTAAATGTGTCTGGATCTTTACTTTCTCAGTAATTGCTTCGCAGGTTGTGGACACGTGAAGAAAAGGAGATAGCCATTGTTACCCATCGAGGATTTTTGTCCCACACATTTAGTGCTTTTGGAAATGACTGTCACCCATTTGTTAAGAAAGAGATATGCAGAGGGTGAATTGCTTACATTTATGCTATGAAACATTTGTTTCAATGTTTTCGTTCTTGGTTTACTCCTTCTCACACAATCTTGTATGTGTCTAACTTCAGCAAGCATTAACTTCACCTGCAATTTCTTGCAGTTTTGCAAATTGTGAGCTTCGCTCAATGGTCATTGTCGACAGAAGGTAGTACATGCAATTGTATTTGCCACTCAAAGACTCTCCTGTCTGACTTCTCTTCTTTCTCCAGTATGACAGGATCAGGCCACTCCACTACTAACTATCCGGGAAATATTCCTTCTGGGCTCCATCTTCCCAGCAGTGACCCAGAGAAAAGCCATGAGAAAGATGATGCCAGCACAAATTCATAATAACTGTTGAAGGTATTCAAACATTGAGTTGTATTCCTGTCATATTAAAAGCAGCATCATTGAAAACTCTGCCTCCTTATCCCTAGATTCTCTCTCTGATTCTGTGTTAAACATATTCTTAGCATTCATCTTCGATATGAAGATCTGGGTTGTTGCAATTTGGAATAGAATTGACCTGATTCTTACACCATGCTTCAAAATATTTCAATTCCTGTAGCAATGTGCCTTAAAGAAACAAGGAAAGATGCTGAGTGGGTGGGTGGCAGGTATATTGCAATCTCAGCATCCTGGATAACGCCTTTCCCTCTTTTCCCACGAAATGCACGCGGGACTGGAACCCCAAAATCCTCTTACCGTATCTGCCCTTTCTGCGCTGTGCTAATTACTATTACGGTTATTTTCATATGCCTCCCTTGAATTTGACAAAATTATACGTAAATATAAAATTTTTAAAAATAAATACAAAATATTTTTTAATAGTAAAATTTTTATAAATTTTAACTTTTTTAATTTTTAATAAAATAATAGTATGTAGTATAATTAATAATAAATTATTAATATTATAATTTAATAAAATTTATAAATTAATTTTATATTTTATTATATAAATTAAAAAATTTAACATATAATGAGTTTAAAAATTAAAAAAAAAAATTTAATCTATTTTTTATATTTAATTGTTAGTAATATTAATAATAAATAATTTTAAAAAATAAAATTTAAAAATAAATCAAATATTTTCTTACTCTCTCTCCGTCCAAGCCTTACTCCTGCTTATTCGTTGCCGACAAAAGATTAAATTCATAGATACATATTTTTTAAAATATTAATAAAAAATTAATTAATTAATAAAAATAATAAATTTATTAAAATAATTTTATTTAAAATTAGAAAGAAGAATTTAATTAATTAATTATTATTTATTTTTAAAAATTATCTTAATTATTTTATTATTTTTATAAGTTAATTATTGGTTAAAATTAATAATTTTATCATCAAAAATATTTTTTATTAATTTTTAAATAATTTTGCGATTTTCAAACCTCCACATTTTTTAAATTAAAAATTTTAATTTTACGACAAACAAACCCACCAATCTTAGTCAATAAATCACCCCCCTTATCCCTTCTCTCAATACAATTGGCGGACCCCACAGCATCAACCTCAACAGTTCAGCTTACAACACTCTCCCAACACCATCCACATCACCCTCTCTTCTGTCCTCGCCCTCTCAAACGCCTCCACCTGTTTCAAAACCCGAACACTCACAGGTTGAATTATCACAACCCTCCAAATAATTAATTAATTAATTGAATTAATTAATAAACATCGCCATCTCCTACTCATAGTCTTCTCCATTTCTATTCCTTTAGTACCGCTACCTTCTTCTCTTTCATGGAGTGAACGACCAAAATATCTCTATTCTTCTCCTCCGATTCTCTTCAAATTCTCACGAAATGGAGAACTTCTCCTACAATTCGTATCCCGATTCCGGCAACTCGTCTCCTCGATCGCGCGAGATCGATTTTGAGAATACGTCGCCGTGGGAAGACCAGCAAAATCCTCAGCACTACAAAGCCAAGTTCATGTGTAGTTATGGCGGAAAGATCCACCCTCGACCTCACGACAACCAGCTCGCTTACATCGGCGGGGAGACTAAGATTTTTGCGGTTGATCGGAACGTCAAATTCGCTTCAATGATCAGCAAACTCGCTGCTCTCTGTGGCGATAACGACGTGGCGTTTAAGTACCAGCTTCCAGGAGAAGATCTCGACGCGTTGATTTCGGTTACTAACGATGATGATCTTGAGCACATGATGCATGAATACGATCGGCTTTTTCGTGCTTCGGCTAAGCCGGCTAGGATGCGGTTGTTCTTGTTTCCGGCTGGTACTAATTCTAGCTTCGGATCCGAAGGATCGAAGTCGGATCGGGATCGGTTCGTCGAGGCTTTAAATTCCGGTCCGAGTCATGTAAGTGAGTCAAAAAAGATCGGTAATAATGTTGATTTCTTGTTCGGTTTGGAGAAGGGAATTCCGCCACAGAGAATTCCGGAAGTCGTGGCACCGCCTCCACCACCGCCGGAGTATCAGGTTACTGATGATCGTGGTATTGTATCTGATCGGGTTGTTTACTCGGATCACGCGGTGAGTCCGGTGGAGATACAGAGGCAATTGCAGAGGCTGCAAATTAGAGAACAAGAACAACAGGTACAAGAAGGTATGTACTTGAGAAAGACCGACGATAGTATGACCGGAATTTACGTTGCCGGCGGTGAATACCGTGTCCCGAAAATACCTGAAAAACCTCCACAGGCAACGTTACCGGTATCCGTACAACAAACGACAGCGTTTCTTCCGGAAAGGCAAGTTCCCGCAGCGAATTACGGGGGTACAGTAGCCACCACACCGGGACAACCGGAACAGCCGGTGTACATGATACCAGCACCAGCTCAAGGTACAACTGCTGTCTACCATCATCATGCACAAGCACCTCAAATTATTCGACCGATGACTGGTCAACCAGGTCAACCGTACTATCCCAACATGCAAAGGATGGCCCACACATCCGGACCTGGTCCTGAAGTTTACCGCGAACAGCCCATATACAACATGGTTGTACCACCGCATACGCAAGCACCACCTCCCCTGTCTTCAGTACCTCCGCCCAATTTGCCTCAAATGGGAATGGTTCGTCCAGGTGGCGCTGCAGGCGGTGGGGTAACAGTGACCGATCCGGGTTACACGCAGGTGGCATACGATAGCGGATTCGGGAGGCAAGTTTACTACACTGCACCGGGAGGAATGGTGGCTCCACCGCCACAGCAGTACCACGGAGTTGGTGTGACGGTTAGTGGCGGTGAAATGAGGCACAGCGGTGGTGGGTTGAGTCAGGAGGGTAAGGTTGTTACGAAAGTTTCACAGGCTTCAGGGTGAGGAAGAAGACGAGGAAGTGAGTATAGTATGTTAATTAATTACTATTAAATGCCTTAATATATGCTCTGTTGTTATGTCAATTGTTAGATTAATAATTAATTGCATGGTTTTGTACACTGTGAGTTTGTGTTAATTAATAATTATGTTAATTTCTTATCTTTTCTTCTTCAAATTATAATGAAATTACCGTCTAAATTCCCATCCATAATTCAATACAAACATGAAGGAATATCCCTATTTCAGGGGCCGCCTGAATTTTATTCAGTTTATGCTAATTATTATTCTTAAAATATTTGTTTATTCGTTGAGTGTGTAAGTAGCTCTGGCCTCCCTCCAACTCCAAAACCTAGAAACATGACTTGGGAAACAAGCCAGACATAGTGATTGGATTTGACTTTAAAATTAATTGACTGTTAATAGAAATTTAGTATGCTAAACGCTTTTGGTACAAATTGAGGAAAAGAAAAAAGAAAATATCTTTGGAATCCAAAGCAAGCAATGACATGGGTTGTTGTTGTCTTTTGTCAAAACAACAGGTATCATCCTAATCCTTACCGCATCAATCAAAAACAAATAAAAACAAATGGCCATAACTCGAAAGCATGATATTTTTATCATTCCGATCATCTAATTTTCTCCCTTGATAATAGTTTCGTGTTGACGAGTGTGAACAATTAGTTGGCTTCTTGTTATATTCATCCAATTACGTTCAAAGCCTGAAAATGAAAGCAAGAGAAAGTGGCCCCTCCACATTGTTTTCCAACAGTAGCTCTCAGCTTGGAATTTTATCATACACCAAGTGTGCATGCACTCATTGATCGAAACACCACATCACGAGCCCCACCACTACTACCACTACTGTCCGATTTCTTTGAATTCAAGTATAAGGTGTGCGTCGTTTTCTTATCATAATTTTCCCGGAAAACTTTATTGCCTGTAGATATCTGTCACTGTTTGATGACATTATTTGCAGGGTAGCGTGGCGCAGGCGCCTGCTTCTGCAGGGAATTTTGTTTATTTTGGGTTCTCGACCACGTTGCAACTATTGACTGATGAATCACCGCTGCCGCTCGGTCGATTACGGATATTTTTCATTGGGGGATTTGTTACGGTATGTCTGTTCATAACTGCACCAATTTTTTTTAAATATTTTTTTTCCTTTTTTTATAATTTTAAATATTATATTTAAGTGTTTAGGTAAATTACGTTTATATTTACTAATTTATTCTTGTGTTAATTTATCTATTTGTACACGTGTCACATCTAAACAAGGGCTGGCCCATAGACTAGATTTGAGATCGACAAACTTGATTTGGTTTCGTTCAAAATTCAAGAAGCATTCGAGTACTCTCCGACAAAATTAAGACGTTGAGCTTCTCTTTTTTTTTTTTTTAATTTCTTTTTTCAAAATTAAATATTAAAATATTAAAATATTAATTTTTATAACAAAAATAATTATTAAATACAACTAACGTATCACATTTTTTATATATTAATTTAATAAAATTTTATTATATATATTAATTTTTTAATTTTTTATAATTGATCCAACCGAGCACTAATACAACACATTACTACTAATACCATGTATTTCAAAATTTGAGTTTTGGATTGAAAATAGATATACCTCCCTAAAATAATAATAATTTTTTAAATTTTAATCTCAGTTGATGATGTGCCGTCCATTGATTGGGTACCAAATTTTTATAAATTCTTAAAAAAAATTGATTAAATCGACAAAACACACATCGACAATAAGATAAGCGAGATGTTACTTGAAAAGTATAGGGTTGCAACTTCTCCCTTTTATGAGATGACGAGGGTGATGACAAATACACCCCTTAAATTTCTTACTACACCCGCAAGTAGTTTCTTTGCACGTAAGAGGGGTGTAATCGGAATACTAGTGGGGTGGCAAACAATTCTTTACCTTGACCCAAAATTCCAATAGTCCTACTTTTGCGCGTGCCCTCCCTTGCTTGGGTCAAGCTAACTCCAAAGGCTTTTATTGCGTGCAAGGAATATTGGTTTTAGCAGACCGAAATGCAAAGGGAATCCCAGAAAGTTCTTATTCACCAATCACTTATTTCTTTAGTGCTTTTGGTTTCCAAATTTATTTGCTTGCAAAATCATGAATGAACCCAAATATGGGTTATCCCGGTCATTCTCCGCCAGCCAACGATTCAATCAAGCGCTGCCGCCTACGGCAATGGCGGCCCCGCAGTATTATGCAGCTGCTCTGCCACCAAGGAGAGAAGGATGGCATGTATGTAAGGAATTGAGATTTTGTTGTAACCTTTTATTTTGTGGCGATATAATTTAATAATAAATAATTTAAATTATATTTTAAAAAATTTTAATTTATATTATAAAATTAATTTATTAATTATATTAAAATAAAATTTTAAGAATTAATAATTAATTATGACACGTGACTTTTTGAGATAACTAATGAATAATAGTAATTATTAATGTGTATTATCTATTAAATTAAATTAAAAAAATAAATAATAATTTAGCATGTTATTAAGTGATCGATAAAAAAATACAAATAAAAAATATGTAAATTTATGTTTAACAAAATAAAATAAATTAATTTTTTTAATTAAAATATTTACAATTATTATTCAAATAAATAAGAAAAGTAAAAAAATTAATTAATAAGAGAAAATTTTATTATAAAGTAATTTTGGCGCAAATAATTATTTATTTTTAATTTACGATAATGCCCTCACGTTGACACGGTACTCACGAAAGGGATCTCACCATCATCATCACCGTCACCTCCACATGCCCCTTGCGTAGCTTCTGGCTCACGCCAGTCCACGCCGTTGCCCTTTCCGTCCACGTCATCGCATGTGGGCCCCGATGCACGCAAACCCTAAATTCACGCTACATGCAACCCAAATTCATCCCAAATGACAATCCCAGTTCAGAGAAACACATCTCTCTGATCCAGCGGCTTACAAGACCGACACGTATGAGACACTTCACATCCTGACCGTTCATGACAGATCATCGGGGCAGCATCTCGGGCAGCGCCAAAACCACAGGAAGCGTGAGATGAAGAGACAAAAGTGGAATAACGGGTGAGATATAACCCGAGGTTCTCACGGGCAGATCTGATCGTCTTTAAGAAGCGAGGCTAGCCCGCTCTGTTTCCTCGCTCTGAATAGGGAGAATACCAAATCCTACCCTCCTAAGGATATCTGTTTGTGGTGGCGCGTGTGGTTTACAATCTAAGTGATTGATGGTAAATCTCGGCAGCGGATGGCATCGGCGGTGTTAGCCAATCGCGGCGAAGGCAACTGGCCGATCCAAACAAAAGGAGGTGGTCCTAAATTCATGGGAAAAGTTCCAAACCCTAACCCTAAAAAAAGACAATTTCACCAAGAAGTCAACGGATGTCAGATTGACGATGCGTCGCCGGCCGTCACACAATCTGCCGCCTCAGACGACGCTTCTTCCATCAACAGAAGACCTAACAACGATCATGTCCTTTTGGCTAACTATGTTAGCTTCAATATCGCGTCGTATTCAAAAAAGGAATTGCTTGAGCTAAAAAGTCGGTTGATTTCAGAGCTAGAACAGATTCGGCAGTTAAAGAGCCGAATCGAAGCTCAGCAGTTCAGATCCAGTGCGAAGAAATCTTTGATATCTGGCAACAAACGTCCGTTTATGTCGAATGAAGTGAAGAAACTAAATCAGCAAGATAATGGGAAGATGCTGAAGAGCTGTGCGCAAATCTTGACGAAGTTGATGAAGCACAAGCGTGGGTATATTTTTAATTCGCCCGTTGATGTTGTTGGTCTGGGTTTACACGACTATTACAATATAATTAGGATTCCAATGGATCTTGGGACCGTTAAGTCGAAATTATCCAAGCATCTGTACGATTCTCCTGCGAATTTTGCAGCAGACGTTAGGTTGACTTTCAACAACGCCATGACTTACAATCCCAAAGGTCACGAGGTGTATATTTTGGCGAACCAGCTTCTAGCAAGATTTGAGGAGTTGTTTAGGCCTATTAACGAGAAATTGGTTCAGGAAGAGATTCAAGAACAGGTTTTTGATGAAGATTTCCCAGCGAATTCTAGGAATTTTCATGAGGTGAAAGAAAAAGAGAGTTCTAAGCAACTAATGGTGACGAAATCTGAACCAATGCAGCGAGTTCCAGCTACTGGGTCAAACCCTAACCCTAATCCAACCCTGCCGCCGGTGTCACAGTTGCCGGTGAGAACACCCTCGCCAGTGAGGGTTACACCAGCTGCAAAACCACTGAAGCAGCCGAAGCCCAAGGCTAAGGATCCGAATAAGAGAGAGATGAGCATGGAAGAGAAGCATAAATTGGGGGTAGGGCTGCAGAGTTTGCCGCAAGAGAAGATGGAGCATGTAATTCATATATTGAAGAAAAGGAACGGAAATTTAAGGCAGGATGAGGACGAGATCGAGCTTGATATTGAGGCACTTGATACCGAGACTCTTTGGGAGCTTGATCGCTTTGTGACTAATTACAAGAAGATGGTTAGCAAGATTAAAAGGAAAGCGTTGATGGGCATAAACAATGTAGCTACGGCTGAAGCGAATAGGGTAAATGGAATTGTTAGTTGCTATGATTTCTGCTTCCGTTATTGTGATTTCATTGATTAGTTGTGTGCAATACTTATCTGGGTAATCCTTTTGTACTTTTTTTGTGTATAGGCCGTGTCTATGGTTGAGAAAAATGAAGCGGCAACGGATTTGAAGAAGGCAAAGAAAGGGGAAATTGGAGAGGAAGACGTGGACATTGGTGATGAGATGCCGATGAGCAGTTTTCCTCCTGTGGAGATTGAGAAGGACAATGCTCATAATAATAACAAGGCCAGTAGCAGTTCTAGTAGCTCCAGTAGTTCGAGTAGTGATTCGTCGTCATCGAGTGGTATTACCTCACTCAAAATTTGATTTTTGGGAGTAGTGTTGTGTAGATGGAAAATGTGTGGGAGGAGAAATGCTTAGTTGTGTGTCATGATCTTTGCAGATTCGGATTCAGGGACTTCTTCGGGAAGTGATTCGGATGCTGATGATGCACGGTCATAAAATCCCTTGATGAAGATTGAGGTTTGAGGAAGCGTGGAAAAGCTTTCCTGGAAGGGCCGCCACTTCCCCCCCCCCCCCCCCCCCCCCCCCCCTCCCTCCGGAGGGTGGTTTGCATGGATGAACGAGGTATAAATTGATTTTTTTGGGGCCTTTTTTTGCTTGATCTTTTTTTTTTTTAATGTTTGCTCTACTGTGCTGAATCTGATCCTCTGAAATTCGTTTTTTCAGGGTTTGATCGCAAGTTGTGTTGTGGACTAGTTGTTGCTTTCTGAATCTCAATGAAATTGGAAGTTGGCAAGGTGGCTTTTGGCTGGATTGTAAAGAGGATAAGGAATGAAAAATTGGAAAAACAAAAAAATTTAGGAGAAACTTGCAGACTGGTTAGAGAGTAGAGAAATGTAGACAAGGGTTTAGAGAAGATTGTTAGAGTAAGAGAGAGATTTAGAGGGTTGAAATACTTTGTAAACATTATTAACACTGAATACATGATTTTCGCCAACTCATTTGCAATTGAGTGTTTGCCTTTTGCTTTTAGTTGCGTGGCATGTTCGACCAGAATGTATAGCTCAAAGGGACCTGAAACATGCCAGATGTCGCCGGCACATTCTTTATGAGAACATTATTAGATAATGGACAGGATCATCTCTTTGTTACGGTAGAAGAGATTCCGGAGAAGAGTAAAATATTGAGGAAATTATCTGTGAAGTCTTGATTAATAACTCAGACAAGAAGGGAATATTATCTTGGAAGCACGTGAAGGAAGAAGTTGCCTTGCAGGCTTGATAATTGATTTTGAGTTGGAAAAGACATGCCAATATTTTAATTGTGTTCTGCATGAATCAGTTAGCTACTGGGTACATGTGTTTCTTTTCGTTTAAAATAATAAAAAATAATCATAATAAGGATAAAATCCTGAAAAAAAACAAAAGGTCAAAGTGCTGTGCATTATGTAATTGCTGGTTCAACTAAATCCAAAACAAGAAGCAACAAAAAAGAAGAGATAATAGAAGACTGGCCGGTCAAGAGCCGTTGGTTGACGTGACAGAGACCATCTTAGCTTTATTTCCGTGGCTGCAAAAGATTGAACTTTAAATCATGGTGACAGTTGGAGCATCAAACACTGAATTCATGCAACTGCAATGTCAGAATTCTTCCAACAGCTCAGAAAAAAGTCTATGAAAAGTGCAGTCTCTCGGGGACAAGGACTTTAAAGTTCGGAGAGAGAGGCGAGAACGAGTTTTGCATTAAAAACAATAGCAAAAGCCTAACTTCACTTGCAAAATGCAGGGCAAATAAAACCCGAGTATGCCCAAAAGTTCAAAGTTTAATGACTACGGTCAATCTCTTTCTCCGTGAACAATCATAAGATATAAAACCCAAAACACAACAGGCAGCTTGAAAGAATTCTACCAACATAAACGAGTTTATAAGATAATAGGCAAGCTTCCAGGTTCATGTGTGCCTGTGCAACTGCGACCACTGAAGCTCTACAAGCAGAACTTTAAAAAATACTGTAACGTCAAAATTGCCAGTGAACTCCTGCACTTTGCCTGCAGCACTAAAGTAGGCAGCAACAGAAGTTTCCCAAGGATGTAATATAAATAAGAATGAAATCCATGTATAAGGACTTTTGGTAAATATATTTCCCATATGTTTATTACTTTTACTGCCCTCATTCCACCTTCTTCAAATTAAGAAACACATCACCAAGTTGAGATTCGCAAGCAGCATGGGCATCAGGGGGCAAAACTTTAAGAAAATACTTGTTCAGATTAAGAGTTGACACCATTTGGAAGATCTTGGTACAGAACTTGCGTACTTCAGCCCGTCTAGCCTGCTTGTCAGGCATATCCGTCACCAACTGCTTTATCACATGACTAAGATTCTGGAGATGGCTCTTCAACTTTTTCCTTGATGCTTCTCGGCTGACTTCATCAGAGCTTAAAGGAACCAATGACTTAATTATCTCCATAACCAGATCCAGAGATTCAATTTGACGAAACACTGATTTTGCCCCGACACATTTTTCCAAAAGGAAGTCCAAGAGATGATGCCCAATCCATGGCCTTCTTCGAAATATTTCTTTCAAAAATTCTGATTTTATTTGGGACTTTTTACTATCAAAATACCCAACCAACACACCACGGAAGATATCAAAAACCCTTTGCAGCTCATACTCTGAAAAATTTCTTGCATCAATAATCTTCAGAATCCAAAAGGTTGAATTCTGTGCCAAGGAGACAATCATTTTGTGTCGATTCCAGGAGGCTGACTGCTTTTTCCTTGATGGATTAGCAGCAGATTTTTTTCTCTTGAACGGTTTTGATGCCAATTTTAGGTTTTTCTCCAACAAAGATTCAAGAGTAGAAAGTTGCAAAGATTCACTCTTCGGGATGTCTTTTGCTTTGAATATTTTCTTCTGTAGAATTCCCCATATACGTTGTCCAAGCTGCTCACTGCCTTCGGATGTATGTGGGTTAACAAATGCCTGAGCCAAGCTCGAGTACACCATCAGAACTTGGGGCTTACCTGCATAAGGAACACAATCACAAAGCCCATGGCACAAATCAGTACACAGGGAAAAAGGTCGAATCAATCCTTTCTAGATTAACTATTAACCATAAGAAAAATAGCAGATTGTTAAGAAGCAACCCTTTCTAAATAAACTATTAACTACAAAAATTTACTTAAGACACTAAGCTGTATCAATACCATCAAACTGCCAATAATTGGTGGCTAATGCTAAACTGAGCTCCATGTTGAAATTATCCATCATAAAAACTACTAATTATTGTTGAATATTCTCTCCTACGGATCCACTATAAATCTAAATATTAGTCAACCTCAATAAAGAATGATACCCAAGGAGTCTTGTTCTTTAATTGAGACAAGTAAAAAACTGTTTTGAGGACCAATTTCTATTTTCCAACCACTGCTAATCTTATCTTAGTTTAACACAGAGTTCTACTTGCCTGGATTTTCATGCAGGTAAATTTCCAGTAATGAAAGAACCCGAAGTTTGAACAGAACAAGTTGGGATTGAGCTGTTTCACTCCCGGCCTGATTCTTTTTCTCTTTGAAAATCTGGGCAAGATAAGTATCCATCCGGAACATTGCATCATCATCCATTCCTCCATCAGAATCATCAGAATCTTCAGGGAGTTCTTTTCCAACTTCTATTACAGCCACTGCCTCATAGTCATCAGTCTGCTCATCACTCTCCAGCGTTTCACCAGTCTCAGCCTCATCGAAGTCGTCCTCTTCTTCAATACCAAGAAAATCTTCATCATCATCATCATCTTCTTCATCCTCCACATTGCGATGTCTAGCTGGTTTTAAATCTTTCTTAATAACCCGCAACATCCGCATCAGTCCATCATCCGTTACATCATCACAGAAATATTTGAAAACCTAAAAACAGAAGCAGATGCCAAACAAAACATTTATCTACTATATGCTAGGAACTCATAGAAAGATAAAATGCATTTTGTTATTAGCTTAAACTCCTTCAAATCCTAACGTATTCGTATTGCTTTCTCTTAGTTCGCCACAATCAACTCTTTATGAGACCATCTCCAATTATTCCTCAAAACAATTATTGTGATGTGCTTTATATATTACCGGAAGACAAGTTGAAATCTTTATTTAATTCATGGAAAACCCAACCTAACTAAGTATAACAGACTAACACCTATCCTATATTATATCAACATACACTTGCTTAGCAACTTAAAATATCAAAAGGAACAAAATAAAGAAAAGTAAGGACATTGCTGTCATCACACACCTGCTCTATAGCAGACCGCATAGGAGCAGATGATTGCGGGAGCATTGAAAGCAATGTATCCACCAAGACATCCATTAGCTCAGGTGTTGCATCATCCGACTCATCTTCACCAGACGAGTTAAGAAGATCAGAAGATGCAAAAGCTTTTTTACAACACATGATAAGTTCAGAGGCAGCTTCAGAGAATTCTCCTGGATGAAGGAGCACTTGGAGCAGCAACTGGATGAGCAAGTACCTAAGGGCATGCAATTTATTTGCATCTTTGCTGAGCCCACTATTCCGTTCCTACAAAATTAAGAAAATGAAAATCCTGAATATATTTGCAATAATTAAACAAAGACATAGTCTCAAAAACAAACTTGAAAACATTCTGAAGCACTCAAGATAAGCACAACTTTTTATTTGGGGAATCTGAGATATTAGAGCACTCAGATTCAGTATGCCAAAAATCATCTAACGACAGTAAACTAACTACCTCTCTAGAAAGCCTGGTTTCCATTTCCAGCAATTTTCTGAATGCCTGCTCATCCTCATCGCTTAAGGATCGAAAGAGAGAAACTGAAGGAATGTTATGTAAGGTGCTGAGAAATCTCATGAAGTAAGAACCAAGATCATTTGGCTCAAGTCCATTTGCTAAAGAATGTGACCCCTCAACCTTCTGAGCATTTGCCAGCAATAACTGGAGCTGCTCAATACACGTACTGCAAAGAGCACTTGAGGTGGCTGCTTTGGGCCACCTAAATTTCTCCTGTAACTCAAAAGATGTCACTTCAGTGCCAAGTGATGCAGAGAACAAACCCTGTACAGCTAGAAACTTCAAAATTTCCTTTTGCACTCGGAACTTTGCTTCAGGTTCCAGCTTCAAATATCTCAAAATACTGGGGAGGGATTCTACAACCCAACTTTTCAGAAATTCAAAATTTCCCAATGCCCCCACTGGATCCTTCTCACCACTTGATCCTATCTCTGAATTGTCATCGGTAGTTTGACTCTGATCAGAAGGTTCATTGGAAGCTTGACCTTCATCAACAAACATGTTCACCAGGTTTTGAATAAAAAACATGCAGCCTGATTCTGTTTTGAAGTCTGCCATCAAATCTTTAACTACCTTAGTCAGTGTAACGGAGTCAAATTTTCCATTACTGTGTTTTTGTAAAGCCAAGATCACAGAAACTCTTCTGACATCATCATTCCCAACCCAATCTAATAATTCTTTAAGGAAATACTGTGCTACTTTATATAACCATGAATCCTTAGTGGAAAGTACATCCATCAGGCACTGGACAAGTTTGTAAGACATAACAATTGAGAGAAAAGATGCAGGCAACTTTGGGAGAAGAAGCAGCAGAACGTCAAATGCCAAGTGTTTACGGTCATGAGATGACAGAAGAAGGGAATCTTCAATAATAATTTCACAGAAAGACTGAAAGCTCTTGGCAACTTCTTCTTCAGTAGAGCTAGACTTGCGACCCTTTTTGTGCTTCTTTATGGAAGTTGAAACCGATGCCGTATCTTCAGCTTGCAAAACTGTATCAGGTAAAAGAATATTCACTAGAACGGGCCACACACTATGTACTCGGGGCTGACAGAAGGTGGATTCCTGCCATAATCCAGAGAAACAACATTATTGTCAGAAAATCTGAAATTTCTATTCATCCATATTATAGTTGCAGTGTGCCGGTACATCTGAAAACCACCTTAAAGCAATTAACAAGGGAGGACAAATGGTCAGCAGCAAAAAGTTTGCCAGGGCTGAATGGAGTTGGCAAAAGTTTGGCAAACTTTTTGCTGTCAACAGAAATTCTTTCACGAATTCTGAGAGCCAAAAGCAGAGCATCCGGATTCCCAACTTCATTGGCTCCCTCAAACCAGTCATGAAGACCCGGAGCATCAAGCACATGACCTACCACAGCATCAGCAGGCAACTGCAAAACCATAAAGACATTAAGGATTAGGTGCAACCAATAAGTCCCTTTGAGTGTTAAAGAGGTCCACGGTTGGATTAAACACAACATTTCAAGATCACCCAATAAACTTTTGTTTCTTTGAAAACCTTGAACCATAACCTCAAAGTGGTTGGAATGAAGAAACAACCAAGCAAAAATATTTATATTATACATAAGTTTTGTCCTTACAATCCTTTTCTCATTAACATCAATTGAATAGTTATATATCATATCACAAACAAACGAAAGAGATTCAAAAATGTAAAATATCCCACTCCCTTCTCTCCTCTCATCCCCCCACAACGTAGTGAACAAAAAATGCACTTTTGTTAGTTATCATGTCCCAGAATTAACTTTGCTATGTGCTAAAACAACCAAGTAAGAAGCCATAAATATATTGGACATACATCATTAGCTGCAAAATTAAATCCCCCAACATTCTGGCAATCAAGGGACAAAAGGAGGCATTATGATTTTCAAGGACAGAATGATGTGGTTTATTTATTAGAACATACATTTTCAACTAGTTCTAAAATAACAGAGACAGCAGGCTCTTGCAAGTATCGCTTCTTTGCTGCAAGGGAGATGAGCAGACTGGTAAATTCCTTGATGCAAGGCGTGTTTTTATCACAAACCCACTCTTTACTCAGTCTTCCTGACCGGGCAATAGCACCATAGGCAAATAAACGACCCAAGAGGCAATCTCTCACTTCCTGCAATTGCATAAAGAAGTGCTTAGAGAATCTTATTGGAATGTGATAAAAAATGAAAGAAATTCTTTTCTACCTGACCCTTCATCGATGAAGAGACCTCCAACAAATCAACTGTAAGTTTCAGCAATGAGTCCACTTCAATGCTAGGAATTGTACCAACCAAGAGAGCAAGGCCTAATGCAAAGCCTTGTCTTGCACACTGCAAAAGCAATTGTAAACCACATATTAGCCAAAAGTTAGCAAGAAAACCACTTGAAAGATGGCCAAATGTTTACACCAGTAACAAGAAATGTCACGCCAAGATCACAGGCCTTCCCCCCATTCAATACATAACTTCCACCAAATTTTCTATAACATTAAAAGCTAACTATCAATCTATACTTCCAAATGTACAAAGGAAGGTTTTAGAAAGTTATTGGCAGAACTTTAAAATCTAATGGTAGCACAGGTATGAATTCAATCGTAGCCAACCAATCAGCATAAGTATCCTTTTTCTTTTAGCTGCATTGTCTCTTACTTCAAGTTTCTACCTAAAAATGAAAGACCACTGCCATGAACTATATAGATGCACATACCCAACCCAATAATTACATCTTTCAAGTTCTTTGACTATGCTATGGAAATAAATTTTTGAATCAATTTCACCATCTAGCAAAATGAAAAGGCCCTATTTCCATTTCATACCATCAGAAAAACTCCAAAATTCATGGAAACAGAAACATAGAATGTGGAAACAGAAACATAGAATGGGAAAGAGAGGCATGTGACTGAAGAAAGCAGATGGATCGAATCAACTAATCGGCCCAAAAAACACCACTATTGTACACAATTTTGGTTTGTTTACATGTATTTCATGCGAAAACAGCAACATCAATAATCATTTATAAAATTCAGAACTATGTTAACTAAACACACCTCTCTTGACGAAGAAACACCACGGATGAGCCTCCGCAAGGCATATCTCAAGGAAGGTGCACAATTGTTTAACCCATCATCCTTTTTAGCTTCCAATTTCGGTCCACTTTCAACCAACTCATCCCCAAGACTATCATATGCCTTCTGAACTTCCTGCAACTCTCTCACCAATGATTCTGCAGCTGCTTGTCTCAAAGAGACCTCAGCCGAAGCCAAGTCGTTAAATACACTTAGGCGCAAGTTGGGCGTACCACTACTAGATGACGATGCTGCCATTGATGTCCGAGTTTCTTCTTCTTTCAATGCTGTTCCATCCATTTGTTTGGGCTGAAATTCTTTATCGTCTAAGGCAGAACGATGCCTCTCCTTGTCCATTGCTTTCCTTGTCTTCCTTCTCTCCATAGGTTTGATAGAACTAGGAGTTTTTGAATCCCCATCTGCCATTCTTCCATCTTTTTGCTTATCCCTTTTTATTTTCTTTTTCAAAGGATTTGAGTTAGCATTATCATTGTCCATATTATCAGTACACATGTTATGCTCGGTAATATTTTCAGTAGATGCATCTACCACACCGTCTCCTTCCTCCACAGCATTGGAGTTCCTTTTCTTGCCACCCATTATAGCAAGTTGAAACTTTCTGTACATCAACAATCCATCAAAAAATTTCAGCTTTGAAGATAAATAACAATGACAACTAAATCCCCCATTTCCCACTTCACAATGCAACAAATCAGCTCATTCACGCACAACAAAATTCAAAAACACAAAAATACATTATTTTCTCTTACTGTAACTCCATGTTCAGAGCGAACAAACCAAATCACAAAAGTGCTATAGAAAAACAAAGAAACATAAGAAGAAAGAACGAACCTGAGTTGTTTAAGTTTAAAGACGAGAGCAGGCGAATTGAGATGTTTAGGGCTTTGATTTCTAAGGGTTTTAGGGTTTTATATTAGGGCATTTTAAAGATATATTATTAAGCTCAGGACAGTGGCCGCCGTTAAGAATACAGAACAAGTGGAAATTGACATCAAGCCTCATATATTAATTTCATATTACAAAATTACCCCGAATATTTCTAGTAATTGGCAATTAAGTCAACTAAGTATGCTTAAATACTGCTGGACCCTGATATTTTGTTAAATTATCACACTGCCCCCTAGTTCATGCTCTCTCCTTTTCTGCCTCAGGAGTTCCAAGCGATTCCCCGACTCATGAAGTAGTTTTCAAAACCTTGCCGATTTTTACTTGAATTTACATTTTTTTTTCGATACTGTTAATTAAATTTAACAAGCAATTATTGCTTTAACTGGTAAATTATTATTATTTTTTATTATTTTAAATTCATAACAATTCATAAAAGCTATTACAAACCCAAAAATGCAGATTAACGGTAAACCTTCACTTGAAGGTCAAACGAATTTCCAAATATTCAATTGTACAAGCAAGACATCAGGCAAAATCCATCAGGTACCACAGCATATCACAGGCATCAATCCAAATTATTTCGGGAAAGATATTTATGGTAAGCCATATATTGCAGAGGTGCTAATGAGATTTCTCAAGATAAAACTATTCACTTGTTATCCTAATAGCTTCGAGTAATTTAGATACAAAACCGCCCAACATCCTAAAAAAACAAATAAAAATTAAGATTCATCTCTGAATCTGAGTATAAAACAACAAACACGGCATCAGACGAAGCTACTGCCTCCGTATTCACTTCTTCACCTCCTCGTACTCAGCCTCTGGTGCCTGGTCACCACCCTGGGAACCTCCAGAAGCAGAGCCACCGCTCATGTGTTGTCCAATCTTCGAGACCGCTTTGTTTGCAGCTTCAAGTTTGGCCTTGATTTCATCTATGTTATCACCTTCCATTGCCTTCCTCAGATCTGCCACGGCATCCTCAATTTCTTTTGCAACTTCACTCGGAATCTTTTCTCTGTACTCAGCCAAGCTCTTCTCAATGCTGTAGATGGTTGTGTCCGCATTGTTTCTGAGATCAATCAAAGCTTTTCTTTGCTGATCCTTCTGAGCATGCAACTCCGCTTCCTTAACCATTTTCTCGATTTCATCATCTGATAGTCCTCCCGATGAACGGATGGTGATCTGCTGTTCTTTGTTGGTGGCCTTGTCTTTTGCAGATACAGTGACAATGCCATTAGCGTCAATGTCGAATGTGACTTCAATCTGAGGCATGCCTCTGGGCGCCGGCGGAATGCCCACAAGTTCAAACTCCCCTAAGAGTTTGTTGTCGGATGCCATCTCACGCTCACCTTGAAGCACCTTAATACCCACCTGGATCTGGTTGTCAGCAGCGGTTGAGAAGACCTGTGAACCAGGAAAAAAAATCAATTAGAACAAACACTACAGAGAACAAAGCCGACAACCACAGCATAACAATGCGATTGTACACATTAATCGCCCTACAAAGAAACACCTTCCAAGCAAAACTATTAAATAATAGGAACGAAAACAAGTATGAAGTACTTGTTTACCCTAAACGCATTCTTACTGCTGCATCCTAAAAATTCATATCGCTTTGAAGTTTGAAATAAATACTCAAATCTTTAACATGTTCTGCAAAGTATACCACTTAGAATGATTCACATGTACTAATGTACAAACTTCAAAAAACTCACCTGACTCTTCTTTGTAGGAATTGTAGTGTTTCGGTTGATCAGCCTGGTGAAGATACCCCCAAGTGTCTCAATACCAAGCGATAGAGGTGTAACATCCAAGAGAAGCAACTCTTTGACATCTCCGCGAAGAATACCACCTTGAATTGCAGCTCCAAGTGCCACTGCCTCGTCAGGATTTACTCCTTTGCTTGGGCTTTTGCCAAAGATTTCTGACACTACTTCCTGAACCTTGGGCACACGGGTCATTCCTCCAACAAGAAGAACCTCATCAACATCCTTTATGGTGATGTTGGCATCCTTCAAACAGCTCTTACAAGGGGGCCTAGTTTTCTCAATCAGGTGATTAACCAAAGATTCAAATTTAGATCTGGTCAGCGTAATATTCAAATGACAAGGACCCGACTCAACAGCTGTGATAAATGGAAGATTAATTTCAGTCTGGGATGTTGATGAAAGTTCAATTTTTGCATTTTCAGCTGCCTCACGAAGCCTCTGCAAGGCAAGCTTGTCCTTTGAAAGATCAATTCCCTCAGTCCTCTTGAATTCACTCACTAAATACTCCAACAAAGTATTGTCAAAGTCTTCTCCCCCCAAGAATGTATCGCCATTAGTTGCTTTCACCTGGATTAAAAAAGTATTAGCATGCCACATATAATCAATATATAAACAACATTCCAGATTACCTAGTGATTATTACCTCAAATACACCGTTAGAGATCTCTAGGATCGAAACATCAAATGTTCCACCACCAAGATCAAAAACAGCAATGAGACCCTCCTTGTTGTTCATGCCATAGGAAAGTGCAGCAGCTGTGGGCTCATTAATGATTCTCTGGACATCAAGGCCGGCAATTCTGCCAGCATCCTTTGTTGCTTGCCTCTGAGCATCATTGAAATAAGCTGGAACAGTGATCACAGCCTTTGAAACTGACTTTCCAATGTAGGACTCTGCAGTTTCTTTCATCTTGGTCAGAACAAAGGCCCCAATCTGACTTGGGGAATACTGTTGCCCATTGGCTTCAACCCATGCGTCCCCATTAGGAGCCTTTACTATCTTGTAAGGAACCATATTCATTTCTTTTTGTGTCTGGGGATCATCAAATCGCCTACCAATTAAACGCTTAGTTCCAAAGATAGTGTTAGTTGGGTTGGTCACAGCCTGACGCTTTGCCGGTGAACCCACAAGTAGCTCTCCTTTTTTGTTGAAAGCTACAACTGATGGGGTGGTTCGTGAACCTTCAGCATTCTCAATGACCTTGGCATTCTATGCAAAGTCACAATAAATCAGAAATAATTCAAGGATCTCAAAAGCTTTTAACATAACTGAGGGCAAAAATATTTCGAACACACATTATTCTTACCTTCCCCTCCATCACCGCTACGCAAGAATTGGTGGTTCCCAAATCAATACCAATAACATCATTTCCTGCGGCTTTTGAGCTGCACAAAGAAAATTCACACAAGAGTTCGAAACAAAAGTCATAAAGTAATCAATTACAACATCAGTCATTGGAGAGGACGAACATTGTACCTAAAAGCTCTGGTCAAACTAGCCCAACTGTTACCCAGATTTGAAGGTGCCCACGAGGGCTTGACATTGCCCGTCAACTGCAACAAACATTAAAAAATCAAAAGAATAAGAACTTAATCATCCTTAGGATCCTGAAATTTAGGATAAGTACCAGAAATTAGCATGACGTCAACCAAACTTAAAAGGATAAAAACCGGAGACATCATCCACAAGTAAGTTGAAACATTCACAATCAGAACTCAGACCAACCCATCAATCAATTATTAACAAGTTGAAAACCGGGCATATCCATATAAGATATTTGCAATCAATCATTCACATTAATTAATGAAAAAAATTAGCAACTAAAAGTCAAACCTGACTAAAATAACAATGCCACGAGAACACCAAACATCCAAGAACCAAACTTTAACAAAAATCAGAAACTCAAAATCCAAAAATGAAAAGAAAAGAACAAACTTTGCAGGCTCAAGCAACGAAATTAAGAGAACAAAACGAAACACAACCAAATTAAAACCAGCACATCTTATAAGATCAATCCAAAGACCAAAGAAATAAGAAAAGTCTCCAGACTATGAGTGTATAAAGTAAAAGTAACTTACACATTTGCAGGCAGAAATGGCAGCGGAGGCGACATCACGGCGTCGTAGCGATCGAAGCAGAGCTGCGGTTGCCATGACTGAACAGAGGTCGATCAATTGATCTGCTTAGCTGTGAAAAAGGGGAGAAAAATCAAATGGTTTAAGACGAACTAGTGTTTACGAGGGGAAGGGTTTAGGGTTTATCCTTACATGAGGTTGAAACTCGGTCTTGGCAGATAATTGAAGCGAAGTTTCTAGAGTTCCTTTATAGTGCTTGGGGAAATAATACTTAGATCCCTATTATTTAATTTAATTATATTATATTACATATATCAAACAGAATGACATGTAAGTCCATCCACCATGGTTTATACAAGAAAAGAAAGTTATTTTACAAAATAATTATAGATTTCCTTTTTGATTTAGAATTATCATCGATATTTCAAAAATAAAAATGTATGATTTTAAATTGAATCAATAGACGTATGAATAATGCAATGATTTAATACTTTCACCTTTTAAATGCAATTAAATCACATATGAGGGACCTAAGAATAATTTAACCAGCTACTCGTGCACTGGTTATTTAACGACGTCGTACTTGTAATATTATTTATTGTTCATATGTGATGCCACGTTGCAGAAAAACTAAGAGGCTTTTATTTCTAGATGTGTCCGAACCGTTTTTATTTTCTTCGAGTAGGGGTTAGGGTTTCTAGTTTTTAAATTAAGATAATATCATCGGGGTCCTGATTTCTTACCTTTTTACGAAAAAGCTTAAATGTTATATTTATATCACGTAGGTCCCTAAAGATCCTAATCCTTACTCTGTTATGGCATTGGTTACATAAACCAGAGTGTTATAGTTCAGAGAAATTATACTGACTACACAAAGAAGTTCAATGCAAAAGATTGATGTCATTGCAGCTACGATTACCGCTGACACAAAATCAAATACAACAATCAAATGAATTCGTTTGCATCGTAAAAGTTCATAGTATCTGTACAATGTGTTAAAAACCTTTTCAAAAAAGTGAAGATCTACAACCTGGTTCAAATAGAAAGAAACTTGCAAAAGAACACGCTAACTTCCTATCCGAAACTTCATCTTTTCTCAACAATAGTAAGTAATGTCCAAAACCATTTTGGATTTGAAGCTTCCTTCAGAAAAGGGAAACCGGTGCTTATAAGAATTATGCATTTAGATGGCTAAAAGTAAATGAGGAACGAATTGGGAGGATGTGTGCCTTGATGATGGTATGCACATTGTGCTTGCTATCAAAGTCTAAGGTAACCGCCTCTTTCTTGAGCTCCAACTGTTCTCTTGAGGAATGACTTCCGGTTGAGAGACCAGCTTCGTTTCATAGCTCTCCTCCTCTGCCAAGCAGCGACTCGACTATAAGCAGCAGGGCAAATGAAGCAAAGCAGCACCATAAATAGCATTGCCACACACAGAAACATTACATTGCGGAAACCATCTTTAACTTCTGGGTTATTTTGCCCTGTCCATGGAACTCCTCCCACATTCATTCCGAAAACTGATATAAACACCCATAAAACAATGATTAATGTCAAATGTTTGCCCGCTTAGTTATAAAAAAGCAAGTTCTGATTCAAGAGTAATTTACCTCCAGTGATGATGGATAGAGGAAGGAACATTATGGAAAGGAATGAGAGATAGTACAGTTTCCTGTTTATTTGTTCAGACTGCCAGCTATCAAGACCAGCCTGAATTGCTGTGACACGGTTAGTTATAAACCCCACATTCTCTTTTAACCTCCTTAGCCGGCCAATTAACTCTTCTAGGGCATTATTATCGTAACTGGCAAACCATTCTTTTGAAGAACACCTTTCTTTGACCCGTGGAAATACTTGCTCCCCGTATGCAATCACCTGAGCTTCGGAAATCAAATGCAAGTGTCCATAAGTGCAAATGGTTTTAATATCAGATATATTATAGCACAAATAAAATTATAGGGACATTCCTAACCAATCACAGATTATTTTATGATGTTTATAACATGATTTATAATAAATCACCCCTGCTAGTGTGCGGGAAAAGTAAGGTATTGTCAACTCGTTCAGTCCTGCGATAACGAGTAGCAGAACCCAGAAAGAGTTCAACTTTTCTACACTTCCATTCGAAGAGATTTATGATCCTTCTGAGGGACTGAAGTTTTGAATACAATGCTCGGGGGAAAAACAATAATTAATGAATTCATCTCCAAGTAACATAAATTTACTAACAAATCTACTTCCTGACTTTCATGCTTGGCCGTATAAATAAATAGGAGGGGAGGAAATACAACCTGTAGGAGTCGCTGCAAATCAAGAATCATTTTGGGAAATCTTCTCTCATCTAGCATTTGTTTTTTCAAAGCAAGCCCACCTGTGATTAAGCACAATAGTTAGGCGGATTCATCGAAAGAGTAACCATTGCCAATTCAAACAGAGAAAGCCATGAACTTGGAAGAGAAACAGATTATGCACAAAAATAAGTTGCAAAGAAACTCAAGTGACATTCTGAAGAGAATGAGGGCTCAGTTCACAAAGTACTAAATTCTGCATGCTACAGAAAGAAGTATTGAAATTCAATTACTCATTTGATCATTACCCAGCATAAATTGTCCTTCCATTTTGATTGTCATCTTTTCCTTAAAAGGGATATGTTGCAGTAACAATTCATGAATACAACAGCAGAAATTGACAATCATATACTCTTAGATCATTGAAATTGTCTAAAATAAATGTAAAACAATATGATAGTTGATAGAGATACAGTTTATTTAGACCTGCATATTTCCATTGATTCAATATTTCTTGCTTAAAAGCTCATCTCATTTCAATGTCAACCACAGAATATCTTTTGACAAGCCCTGTCTTTCGCATCTACAACAGACGCTGCAAAAATCTATTGCATGATTTGGGAGGAAAGAAGCAAAAATACCGAAAAATTGCAGAAAATGGCTCAGGTTAAATGCAGATTTCTGACCACTTAATATTGCTAGAAATGCCAAGCAAACATTACAACTGAGAAGAAAAGCATGAAATCTTAGAGACTTTCTGACTATCTTCATGACCAAAAAGGCAAATGGGCTTCTCTTGAAAAAAGATTTGACAAAAATTTATTGTTTGTGGAGTATGTAAGACAGATGCTGAAGAAAATTTACCTTTATCCAATTCAAGCTCCACAGAATCCAGCTCAATCTCTATTTTGGTCACAACATTTTGAAGTTGATCCACATGTGTGTCGAGGATATGAACAACGAGATTGGAGACAGATTTAGGAACCCGATTATCAGCTTCTTCGGAGTGATTCATAGTCAACAAGAATTCAAGGACATGCTCCCTTATTACAATTGCACTCCCTTCCTTCGGCTTATCTCTGTGATGTGTTGGACTTTCTACACTAGGAATCTCCGAGAGAAGAGATTGACCCGTGGGTGAGAAACCCAACCTTGGAACACGACCCAACGACACAGTAATCACAGAATTCTTGGTAATTCTAGCAGCAATTCTAAACGTGAAGTTGCTGGCGGCAGGACCTGGTGAATTAATTCTAAATACGAGTGCTCCGTCAACATACCCACAGAACGGTCCATTACTAACAAGGGATAGAATATCTTGAAGCTTCAAAGGCGGGCAAAGAACATCTATAAGGTATTGTGCAGATTGAGAAAGCTTTTGGTTTCCTTTTGGTAATTCTACGTGGTACCAACAAAACTCATTGCCTGTACCTTCGGTAAGATCCCATTCCTTATTGTAATATCTTCCATACCCATCAAATATATAAGCCTTTTTTCTCACCATGCCAGGAAAATGAGGTCGGTACGTACGGGATTCCCTGACAGAAGTTTCGGCAGAGGGTAATCTGTCCATTTCGTCAGCCTCTCCATTTCCATTTGGCTCTTCCTGAGCTAGCTCCATGACTTGAATCAACTAGCTCGTGTCGATGAATGCAATTAGTAACAACACAAATAACCAAATTGATGTTAATCCAGAAACTCCTAATAATTATAATTTCCCTGTCAACCAAATTGATTTCCAGACTACTCAAAATCACCCTCAAAGCAGAAATATGTAAACTCTACATCAATAACTATATGAATTCAGATGAAACTAGCTGCCCCGAAACAGGATATAACCGACTCTACAGATCCAAACAACGAGAACCGAGATCAGAATTATTCACCAAACAATATAATTCCCACCTCCAAAGCACCCAGATTTCATAATCCACCATTAATGTAATCCCTGAAAACAAACGTACGTTCATGATTTCATAATCATTACGAACACATTTCATCCAATGAAAAATGAACAATACGCATAAAAAAAAAAAAAATCAAAAGATGAATGATTTACCTTGTTGAAAAGCTTGAAAACCAGCAGAAGAAGACATAAACAAGAAAACCCAGATCAGAATCAAGAGAATCACTATAGACCACCCAAGAGAGAATACGGAAACACAACCGAAAAGTCTGCTGTTGCCTTCTTCGTGGAAGTTCAACAAGAAGACAGTCTTGAAAGAATCAAATAACATCAACAACTTGTTGAATTGAATGGTAATCAAATGAAAATGTCGGAGAAGCCAAATAAAATAAAGAAAGAATCCTGTTGTGATATCTCAGTAGTTTCTTTGAAGCTTCCCAACCGAAAACCATCCAAAATGCTTTTAAAAAATAATTTTTATATTATTAACGACTACAATATAATAATCACATAAATTTCAGCCATGAAAGTATCTGATACTCCCATTTTTTTAATTTAATCAGAAGAAAAGAGAATAATATATGAGGTGAAAGAGTAAAAACAGGGAGAAAAACATTAATACCAGTGATTCATTTCCTTCTCGCTTGTAATATCATCAAACCTTTATTAGAAAGGTAGCTTGATAACGCAATCTAACCCCGCTAATGATTACCGGAAAGAATCATCACAAAAAGAAAAATGGATGTAAATGCAACATAATCTATGTTTATCTTGTCTCCCGATGTTGCCAACGAAGACTCTGTGTTGAAAGAGCAGTTGGGTTTGCGTGCACAGTTACGATTTTCACGTTGTCTGTTGATTCAGAGTATATCTTACGTTGGATTCATGAGCTTGCCTATGCTAAATATATAAATTAGATTTGTAATAATCTTTGTATTGATAATCAGATTTCTGATGACGAATGGGGTCTGAATTTGAAGAAAGTGGGGCTACATAGAAACTTTCCTATATTGGATCGTACGGGCCCGAATATTAATACAGATTCTGTAAGGATTTACGGTGGCAAGTTGTTCATTTTCTTGAGAAAATTAGCTGCGATGAGAAAATTGAGGCTTTGATTACATAGACAGATGGACCACAACCCAGAATGGCTTGAAACAGAAGGATCACAAGACAAAAAGACAATTAAGATTCAAAGCTTCAACCACTAATAAAGTATGAACCACAAACCCAGTAACTACCCACTTGCATTTGCATGCAACTCAATCCCGACGTAATTACCATAAAATTACGAGAAAATATTAAAAAATAATATTTTTGTAGTAATTAATATAATATAATTATTTAATTATTAAAATAAAAAATTTATTTAATAATAGTAAAAGAAAAAAATTTAAAAAAAATTAAAAATATTTTTACTATACTAATTAAATATTTTTTCTTTTTTTGCACAAAATAAATTTTTTTATTTTATTAATTAAAAATTATAAAATAATCTTATTCAAGAATATTTCTAAATTTATAATTATAAAAGTTTATATGATAATTAATGTTACCATTAATTAAATTTTATCTTTTGTTAAAATATTCGTGAGATCATAATTATTAATATCAATTTAATTAATTAAATTAAATATTATATTAATTAAATATTTTAATTTTACGTAATATAAGAATTGATTATAATTTATTAAATGTAAGATATATTTATTTTTTAATTTATATATATATTAATAGTTTTAAATTTTTTATAATAAATATTTTAAATTTTATTTTTTATATTTTAATATTATTTTTTTAAAATTTTATATTAATTATTTTATATTTTAAACTTTTTTTTATCAAAAAAGACGGGAAAATACACCGAATATATCTTAATCGAGATATGTAATGCAGAGATTTTGATATTTTATAACAAACCATGAGATGTACTATTAGAAAAGTGGATGATATTTTGACTTTAAATAGAATAACTTCATGGGGATTGAGACAATGAATAATACAAAGATTACATGAATTTGGCACTTAATGTACAACATTTGGCTAAAATACGAATATTGCCATGCAATTGAAAGCATCCGAAAAATCTCTTGTCAATCTGGATAACAACATGGGTTCAGTAGAAATAACAACCCTTCGCTCCTCTACCACCACCGCCGCAAACGCCGATGTTGATGCCGCCATTGAGGACGACGATGTATCTCCAATTGAAGAGGTCAGGCTAACCGTGACAAACACCGACGACCCTACCTTGCCGGTATGGACATTCCGGATGTGGTTCTTGGGGCTAATTTCATGTGCCCTTCTCTCATTCTTAAACCAGTTCTTCTCTTACAGAACTGAACCTCTTGTCATAACACAAATCACCGTCCAAGTCGCCACCCTCCCTATCGGACATTTCCTGGCGGCGACGTTGCCGGCGACGAAGTTCAGGATTCCAGGATGTGGGTCCAAGCTGTTTTCTCTTAACCCAGGTCCGTTTAACATGAAAGAGCACGTACTCATTACCATATTTGCCAATGCCGGAAGTGCTTTCGGCGCTGGCTCTGCTTATGCTGTCGGTATTGTTAACATTATCAAAGCATTTTATCGCCGGAATATATCATTTTTCGCTGGCTGGCTACTTATCATCACCACCCAAGTGAGTAAAATTCCTTGTTCCGATTTCGGAATTTTGTTTTCTGAAATAGTGGTAATACTGTTGCCGGTTGTTTGTTGCAGGTGTTGGGATATGGATGGGCAGGGCTGCTGAGGAAGTATGTGGTTGAGCCTGCTCATATGTGGTGGCCGAGTACTCTGGTTCAGGTCTCCCTTTTCCGGTAAGTGACTCGGCGTCGCCGGACTCACTGAGTCAGTCATTCGAATTCATTAATGCATATACATCATATGTATAATACAGTTAGCAGTTGCAAGTTGGCAACTTGTCCTGTAGTCCTCCGTGCTTAATGCATGCGTATAAGGTATTTTACTTATAAAAAATGTGTTTTTTAATGCACTCCAAATTTGATTTCAAATCACATGCAGCTGTCAGAAGTTAAGGCCTTCTTACGGCATCGTCGCAGTTGCAAATTTTGACCTTTTTATTTTTCAAATTTTCAAATACTTATAATTAAATTTTTGATGAAAATACTCTAATTTTATACTCGTATACGTATGTAGTCTGAATTCTAAATTTATTATATTTGAATTCGAAAATTTAATATTACGCTTACGGCAGATGAGTCAACTAGCATCTCTAAAGCGTCAGCTGGTGGAGGGCTTATTTATTCGATTTTATGAATAAAAATAAATATGCATAAATACTCATTTCTTTGAATTTTAATATCGAGAAGACTAATCAGACCATTGATGTTCCGGAACTGTTGGGTAATTGATAAGTAATGTATGCTGAGTTACGATATGAAACAATTCTTCCAGGGCTTTGCATGAGAAGGATGATCAACGAATGTCACGGGCAAAGTTCTTCCTCATTGCAATGATCTGCAGTTTTTCATGGTACCTGGTTCCTGGATTTCTCATCCCTACACTTTCAAGCGTTTCATGGGTCTGCTGGGCATTCTCCAAGTCAGTCACCGCCCAGCAGCTCGGCTCTGGCATGCGAGGGCTTGGATTCGGTGCACTGACGCTCGACTGGACTGTCATTGCGTCCTTCTTGTTCAGTCCCCTGATCAGCCCTTTCTTTGCCATTGTCAATGTCCTTGCCGGCTATGTGCTGATAATCTACGTTGTAATTCCAATTGCCTACTGGGGACTAGACTTGTACAGTGCGCATAAGTTTCCAATTTTCTCTTCACACCTGTTTACAGCTCAAGGTCAAACCTACAATATATCAGCTATTGTCAATGACAAGTTTGAGATAGACCTAGTTAAGTATGAGGAGCTAGGACGTATTAACTTGAGCATGTTTTTCGCTCTCACTTATGGCTTCAGCTTTGCCACCATTGCATCAACTATAACACATGTGGGTTTCTTCTATGGAAGGTAATGTGTTATATCTTTCTTATGATTAACCATAGCTTTCAGATAAACATTTATATGAATAAGAACCACTACTTCTCAGGAACTGTACTTCTAGAGTTCAAGGCGTTTTGACATGGTTTGAAGAATAAATATTTACTTATATTTCACACAAGTCAAGAGACAAAAGACGAACTGAACCTTGAAACCTTTTCAAACAGAAGGAAAAATTAGAACTGCTGTTTTCTCATCCCTATTTCCAGTGTGATGAAATTTATAATGCAACTCTAATCAACAGGGAGATCTACGAGCGCTTCCGTGCTTCTTACAAGACAAAAGAGGATATCCACACAAGATTAATGAGGAGATACAAGGACATACCTCCCTGGTGGTTTTACTTGATGCTCGCAGCAACACTTGCAGTTTCTCTTGCACTATGCATCTTTTTAGAAGATCAAGTTCAGATGCCATGGTGGGGACTCCTGTTTGCTGCTGCCATGGCTTTTGTGTTCACCCTTCCGATTAGCATAATAACGGCCACAACAAACCAGGTAATTGAGTTAAACTACTGCCCCTTGGCAAGCGCAGTAAGCACAATACTAATCATCAAAGCAAATAATTTTTTTCTATCAACTATTTTGCATTGGTCGTGCAAGTTCTGCTTTCCCCGTGTCCGGACATAAGTTCAAGATATTTAATGGCTTTCGTAATTTCTAGTGCCTCAAGAAGCATTTATGCAGTCTTGTTGGGTAAAATGTCATATCTTTTACATATGATTGATGCTTTGTACACAGACACCTGGGTTAAACGTAATTACAGAGTATATCATGGGTATTATATATCCAGGAAGACCGATTGCTAATGTATGCTTCAAAATTTATGGCTATACGAGCACAGCTCAGGCTGTCTCCTTCCTCAATGATTTCAAGCTAGGACACTACATGAAGATCCCTCCAAGATCAATGTTCTTAGTTCAGGTACATTTATTATTTACCTACGAGACACACGTTATTCTTTGATCTTCATAATGCTGATAAATGCTATTTTCTTTGTTGCAATTTGCATTTTTTTTTTCTATGCATAGTTCATAGGAACAATTCTTGCGGGAACCATCAACCTTGCAGTGGCATGGTGGTTACTGAACTCCATTGAGAACATATGCCAAGACAATCTCCTTCCCCCAGACAGTCCCTGGACATGCCCCGGTGACCGAGTCTTCTTTGATGCATCAGTCATATGGGGTCTGGTGGGACCTAAGCGGATCTTTGGAAGTCTTGGGAACTATCCGGCCATGAATTGGTTCTTCCTTGGTGGTGCGTTAGGACCAGTAATTGTCTGGCTAATGCACAAGGCATTCCCCAAGCAAACTTGGATTCCCCTCATTAATCTTCCTGTCCTTCTAGGAGCAACAGGAATGATGCCACCAGCAACAGCAGTTAACTATAATGCATGGATTACAGTTGGAATAATTTTCAATTTCTTCGTATTCCGTTATCGAAAGCAGTGGTGGCAGAGGTACAATTACATTCTTTCAGCAGCAATGGATGCCGGGGTAGCTTTCATGGCAGTGCTATTGTATTTCTCAGTGGGCATGGAAGAAAAGGGTTTGTCTTGGTGGGGCACAGAAGGTGAACACTGTAGCTTAGCAACTTGTCCTACAGCCAAAGGCATAGTGGTCAATGGTTGCCCGGAAAACTAAGGCAGTGATTGTATTCTTCTACCTCTCATCTATTATAGAAGCTGCAGAACAGGATTAGATGGTACATTAATAGTATGGCTAGACAAGTGGAGCCATCAAGGAAATTGTATGAATCACATGGATGATAGCACAATACAAATTTGCTTTTGCATTTAAGTACATTCTTCGGAATTTTAGGATCTTTTAATTTAAATTCAGATTAATAAACCATTTTATACTCCACTAATAGCCTCTCCATTTCTTTTTATAAACAATTTTGTGACTGGAAGTGTCAGCAAAATCCTTAGGGAAGATCCAAGAAAGTCCAATACAAAAATCTTATCTTCCACTCCAGAATAATAGTTATATATTTAAAGCTACTAAATCGCCACTGTTTTGGCCCAGCAGGTTTTATCAAACCAACATTTTGTTCCTTCAGATTTGATTGTGTTATGGTTCTCTAATTCGGATTAGGTTTAATCTTGGATGAACTGCATTGCTGATAGTGACCCTAAAAAAGAAACGGTAGGAACCATCAAGTCAATTCATGTCAAGAATTGAATAGTATAACATAGGCAGATCTTTTAATAAAAAAATTTATAAACGATTCCAAACATATAAAAAAAAACCTATGGGACAGAGATAAATAGCTCCAATTATCCAGATCGAATTATATTTGTTTGATACACTTTTGTCAATATGATACTGAATGTTGAATATAAAAGTTGAGAAAATAATACAAAAAATACAATGGCAAAAACTAATAATAACTTGGTCCTGAGCATCTACCATTGTACCCATAATGCTCGGCCATACTACTGCTATCTATAATGGAAAGGAACATTTGCCTATTTATATAACATGCCTTATGGTAAGACATAAATTGGGAGAATTTGTGCCCACTATAAATTTCAGTGGACATGCAAAAAATGATAATAAATTCCATTGTTAATTGTTAATAAAGTGAATATAGGTTCACTTATGAAAGGTAAACCTTATGATAAAGATAATAGAGAAAACGGCAGAAGTATATGCTTTAGGTCAACATATATATATGTCTACTCACAAAGCCCGAAGGGTAATTGATTAGATTCGTGGATGCTCGAGACACCAAAAGAATTGATTGGCGAGTCGTACGAGGCAGGAAGCTCTGAAGTACGATTCTAAGGAATTATTTCGACCGGCGAAACAGGCCATTAGACAAGAAGATTATGAAATTGTGGAGGCTTGGTTCAATCAAGCCGCCGAGTATTGGAAACAAGCTATTGCGCTTACTCCTGGTAATTATATTGAAGCGCAGAATTGGTTGAAGATTATGGGGCCTTTCGAATAAGAACTCTCTGATTATTTATTTCTTTAGATATCTATTTTCGTTTGTTATAATTAATAATTAATTGTTTGTTGGCCCCCTCGGTGAAATAGAAAGGATCATTTCTCTAGGAAGAACTAATCAAAGAACTTCATTATATCCTTTCTTAGATTGTTCTATTTCGTCAGGTATTTCGTAGGGATGAATGATACAGGGATAGGGCAGAGAATATATTTTTATATCTTAGTCTATTAAAACTAATAAAAGAGACCATCACAAGGGAAATAATTTGCAAAAGGAGATTGCCCAGTACTTCATGAAATGGTTTGTCATACCTTGAGGCCATCATGATGTATTCACAGAAAGCCATTGATTGTACTCGTCCATTCTTATGATAAATGAGCTAGAACACAGAGAGCCGCCTCCACCGTATGCCTGAATATTTAAAGATGCTAAAGGAACATGATCAAAAGTTTACCAAAATATTCACATATATGGAAGTAAAAATTGCTAGTACCATAAACCATGATTTTCACACCTTTGCAATTTCAGAGGTATCAGTAGCTCTGTCAGTACTCCTCAAAGAAATCTTAAGATTATTCCGATGCATGTATATGACAGCTCCTATGGGCCTGAAGTCATCAATAATTTATTCTGAGATGGTGGCCATATTGATGATATCACAATGAGAATTATTAATTGCTAAACTATGAAGGACATTGAAGAAAATCTAAAGCAGCAATCAATAATAGGCTACGTAATTAATCGGTGATATGAGCAAAGAGGAAGTTGGCAGTTTTTGGGCTATGATGGATGTGAATCTGCATACTGTCTCCAATTATCATTTTAAGATAGATAACTTAGTGTAGGGGAAAATGATAAATTGATAATTCGTTAACATCATATACAAGGCAAATTACCTTAGCCCTGCGGCAGCACTTCTCACACTAAGTTGCTTGCCAATTTCGTCACTTAAGTTAGAATTCCCATCTGCTCTAACTCCCTGGAACCACAGTAACTAAATGAGAAAGAAGCACTTAGATAAGAATGTAAGTAGAAAAGGGAGAGAAATGAAAAAGGAAAAATGGAAAGAAAAAGGAAAAGGAAAAAGCTCTGTACAAAGGCTTAATGCTAGAACATTCTTAAGTGCATAAAACACATTCCATGTTACTTGGATATGAATGCGTAAGAAGTCAATGTAAGCTCAAATCACAAAAGAAAACCAGTCAGGTCGGGGCAATTCAAAAAAATAAAACACATTAATTGTTCAGTATTAAAAATAAAAAAATAAAACATGTGCATTGGTGCAGTTTGAAATATTGTGATTCACATTTACCAGGCACTCTCCATAAAATCCTCTGCCCAACCGAATTCTAAAAACCTTATCCAGCAACTTATTTGCAGCACTCTGGCGAGAGGAAATGTAGGAATTCCCCTTGGAAATTAGAACTAAAGAATTTATCTCCAGTAACTGCCATAAAAACAAGTTGATAAGACTTCAGCTATATAATGGATGGAGAGAAAAAATTCAAAGAGATGAGAGCATGGCTTGGAAAATAACAGGGGCCCTCATCACAAAATCACCCAGCTTTCAATCCAACAACTTTAAGTAAGAAGGAACTCAGTGTCAAAGAACAATTCAGAATAAGAATAATTTACCTTGAGTAGCAAAAATACAAATATTCTCCAGTTTCTTGCTGCAAAAGATGAGATTCCAAACGGGAAAAAAAAGGAAAGAAAAAGAAGAAAAGTTTGTTGGAAAAGCAAATAAGGAAATTAGATACTAAGTTCAGTTCTTTTAAAGATTACGGATCCAGTCTTTTAGAGTTCAACTTGTTTAGCATATGTTAGAAATTTTACCGATGGCATTTCTTTCCAAACTTCCAACAAAATGTTTTATAGCATCTGTACAAATGATGCAGAACTAATAAGTTTGTAATTCAATCCTTTCATTGGCACTATATGGGGGAGCTATTTGGTAAAGAAATGAGTCTTATGAAACATTTTTGTTTCATTTTGTTTCTATCACCAGATAGTGAGAAAGTTTGAATTTCCAAACCAATTAAGAAATACAACATCATACAATCAACTTAAAAATTAATAAGTCTCAAAAATAACCCTGAAGAAAATAAAAGAAAAAAAATATTAGAATTTCAAAGTACTCAACTTGTTCATACATGTACGGATTAGTAATGCAGTTCAACTTTGAGCGCCATTCATTTAGTCCAATCCTGAAAGCATTTATGTCTGGTAATCTCCATCGACGAAGGTCCATATCTTCGATGTACTTAAGAACCAGTTTCAGACGACCTTCATCTTCTGGGTTCAACAAACCAGCTACATTCCCCTACTTTTTATAAAGAGAACCAATTACACAACTTAACATTAATCATCTCTATTGAAGAAGCATTTGAACCAAAGCACAGAAAAGGATAATATTACTTCTACTTACATCAAGAGATTTCATATCCACAATTTTCGAGGAGAAATATTCATATGCAGCAGTGGAGCTACTCTTCTCAAGATCAACATAAAATGTGACTTTATCCAGACAATCAGTAGTAATTTGTGCATGAAATGATTTCCGATGATCGAAGCCAATCACCCTAAACAAATCAACTAATTAATACAAAACCTCATTCACATCCCCAAATACATTGAACAGCATGAACTTCCATCCTGAAAATGTAATTCACAGCTTACTCGCACATGGATTGTCGCGAAAGCTCAGCAGAAAATCCTTTCGGACCAAGAAAATCAAGAAGATAGACTCTCTCGAGCCCTTCAAAACACAAATCCTCAATCCTACAATAACGAAGTGAATAAATTATGAACAGTAAAGCGCAGAGTATCAAGATTATCGGTCATGCTGTATAGTAGAGTACCTGAAGGGTTCAACAGAAGAGAAAGGCAAGACGAGGCAAGGGAGATTGATGCGAGAATGGAAAAGGTGAGCGAAGAGAGCCGAGAACGCTCCGGAAAACGACGGGTAATTGTACAGAATCAAATTTTGCACTCTCTGTTCGCGAGCTTTGTCTATGGCTTCCAGTGCTGCATCTGATCGAAACCTCCGTCCTCTCAGAAATCGGCCGAATACACATATTGGACTCCATTTTCGGATCCACACTTCCATTTTGGACTCTCCCGAATCACCGTTGCAGTTTCGTAAATTTCCGCCTACGTTTTGTTCGCGAATTTTATGGGTAGCTTTGTCATTGCAATCAAAAGTAGGATAGAATTATAACTTTCAAAACCTTAGGATACTTTTGCAAACAAGTTTCCAATTATGTTAACCTAAGGGGTCAAAAAAATATAATAAATAAGGTCGAGGCGACAAAGCCCAACTTGACCAGTTATGACTATCAAAGAGGCAAAGTTCATGGATCCGTACAGAACCAAGCGAACCGGGTCGGGGGCCAACAGGCCCAACACCCCTAGAGCCGACTGTTTCCCACTCAAGTTGCACAATAGGAATCCCCGAAAGTACAAGCCGAATTCCCCAAAAAAAAAAAAATTAAACGTGTTAGAATGCGCTGCACTTGCTCATACTCAACGCTGCTGCCGCTAACCCGATTCACGTGCCTTTTTCTCAAATTTGATTCCCTGCTGCCGGAAGCATTTACCATCACGACACTCGCCATTTGATAAGTTAGGATAGACACCTTCAATTGAATTCTGTTCGAGTTAGATTTTAAATTAATTTAAAATTATTTAATTTAATTTGATTTGAATGAAATTTTAAATCAATTTAAAATTATTAATATTTATAACAAATAAAAGAAAAATAATAAAAAAATAATAAAATTTTTAAATTTTATATTAATTAAATTTAAATTTTATTTAAGTAAATCGATTTATTTATTTATTTGTTTAGATCAAATTAAAATTAAAACTTGAACTAAAATTTATTTAATTTTATTTTTAAAATTAAAAATTTTTAAATCAATCCAAACTAATATAATCAACCGTTAGATTGAATTCAAATTGGTTTGATTAAAAATGTTCACTCAATCAATAATTGCGTAAAATTAAAAAAATTAAATTGAAATTTATGAGTGGTCTAAAAATTAAAATGTCAAAGACAAACTACAAATAAACGGCAGAAGGTACGGTATGACGTATCTTTCACGGGACCTCTCTCAATTCGACATCTGTCCGACTCCAACAACGCTTTCTAAGACCGATGGCAAAGTATCACAACCCGCTTTCACTAATATTAAAATCGGAGACACGTGTGTTGACTCAGATATTTTTTCTCTCACTGCACACGACGATTTGATACGATGAAGTCGCCCTTAATTTTATTACATAGCGTCCTGATCTTCTCTCCAATCATACGCCTTCGATTCTACTGTTCATTTACCCTAGATCTTCTCGCGTCTGTCATCGGTAACGGTAAGTTTCACGGCGATTTCTTTTACTTCGTTGCGGTGTTTTCTCTGGTTTGTGAGCTCATACTCATTTTTTTTCCTTTTTCTGTTTGCGCTTCCGTGAATCTCTATGCGTTTGTTTTTATACGTATTGCTCCATGTTTTTGAATTTTATGCAGCGCGTTCGTCTCGGTTCTTGCCTTTCAGCTTTAATGGAGACGCTTTCTGAGTAATCCTTTTGTTTTGATTGTTTCTCACCACTGTGCAAGCTGATAATGTATGTATATTTCTCCATGCTTGTTAATTGCATTACGTAGTTTATTTTATTTTATTTCATTTTTACTTTTTAATTCTCGTTTAATTTCTAGCCGTATGGTATTTGTTTCTGTGACTGTGCTTTTAATTTATTCTGTATTAATGTTCTTGACGAGGCTAATTGTACTTGTGCTTGTGCTATTTTCTTCACCAGAGAACATTCTGTATAATTGATCAGTGTTTCTTTTAGGCCCGAGGAGGTGTGACGAATTAGTGAGTACTTTAAATAGTGTTTTGTTTTTGATGGAACAAGGCTCCTAGACTTGCCATGCAACTGACTTCTATTTAGTTGATTTGCAGTGAGTGAATATTATGTTTCTGCTAGTTGTGTAATTTACAATAGCGACTATCTTTATATCTTTTAGGCCATGCTATTTTAATATTATTTATCTAATTGATGTGGCAGCTGATTAATCCCAATCATGAGCTTGTCATCATATATACCATCTACACGATACTTATAAATAAGTTGTTAATTTGATCTGAATGGAAAAGTTGGTAAAACTGGATTACTGTAGATTTCTTTTACTATCAGCATACCAATTGATGCAGTGACTGATTATTCACAGTCATGCTGGCTTGGTGATGATTAATCACAAGCATGCTGGCTTGTCATCATATATAATATACATGATGGTGATAAATAAGTTGTTACTTCGATTTGGATGAAGAAGTTAGTAAACAAATTTACAAAAGTGGGATTATTCTATATCCTCATTGGTTTTTTTGGTAAAAGAAAGTGCCATGGTGAGGGTGTTAAGTAGATGTAATTTGAACTATTGGACGGACTATGTCATAAAAGTGGATTTCGTTCTTCATAAATTTTCTTGGTGCAATGTTTCTCAGTTTTGTGAGCAGTCATGTAATGTAGGTACTATAAAGCGATGTCACCTTGGTAGGATGAAATGTGAATGAAATCTCTACTCTTAACTGGGGTAGTATGTAATGCATTTGTTGAAGATGTAGGTTAATCTATTCATAGTATTTTCATTTTTGAAAGTGTTTTATGATTATAATAGCACAGTGGAGCTTCTAATAATCATAAGAGTTGAACTTGTGCTGGAATTGTTTGTTGAGACAGGCAAATATTATGAAAAGAATAAGAGAAGATTACCATAGTGTGTGGTCTTTACCATTTATTAGTACAATCATCTTATTTTGCATTTCTTTTCTTTGCTTCCTTTCTTTCTTAATATCAAATGATTTTTCAATGAGATTTAGTTTTATTTTCAATGTGAGGCAGTAAAACACTTCGAACAGTAAATTGTGCAGAAAAAACACTTGAAACAGTAAATTGTACAGAAAAAAATATGTTGTCATTCTTGGTTTAAGTTTTGGATTTTTTTAACATATTTTTTTTTCTTGTGCTTTATATTGTAGATGGAGTGAATTGACATAAAAAAAGCTGAAAAATGGATGCGAAATGACCAGTCAACGATGATTGTTGTGTAACTTAGTTGTTCCATTTTATATGCTACCTTGAGAACTATGTTTCAAGTTTAATTTGTGAGCTGTGTAATAAATAAAATGTATACTAGTCTAGGCATACAGATTAAATCTATGCAATCTAGAAGCTTGTCAGGTTGTTTGATATAGCTTATTTTGCAAGTTTATAAATTCAAACCTTACTAGTAAATTTTCCACTTTTACCAAACACTTGTAAGTTTATATATATTTTTACCCACGGCAGTATATAAAGACATCAACTCAACATGGTCAATTGGAAATTTTGATTGCTAGTAAGCTTTTGCTAAAACTAGGTGATGCATCTGATGGTTTCTCTATTGACCCTAAATGCTTCTCAGTCTATATTACGAGAGTTATTAAAATAGAAGAAAGAGATAGATTTAAAAATTTTTATACTGATAATTGAAGTTTGTACAATCTTCAACTTTTTGATAGAAGATCTTCTAATAGCACTTCTGGACGGATGAGACCTTTAGTTGTCCTATCCAACATCGTTTTACTACAAGAGCAAAATTGTCTACAGATCTACCAGAAACCAATGTTTGCTAGGTTACACCCATCACATTTTAGAAATCTCAGTCCTCAACTTTCATTAACCTAACTCTTCATATTCTCTCATTCTTTCTTCAGTCTCTCTCTCTCTCTCTCTCTCTCTCTCTACACACGCGCACGCGCGCGCACACACACAAATATACCAAAAACCAATGTTTGTTAGGTTACACCCATCTCATTCTAGAAACCTCAGTCCTCAACTTTCATTAACCTAACTGTTCATATTCTCTTATTCTTTCTTCTCTCTCTCTCTCTCTCTCTCTCTCAACAGATATGCAAAAAACCAATGTTTGCTAGGTTACACCCATCTCATTCTAGAAACCTCAGTCCTCAACTTTCATTAACCTAACTCTTCATATGCTCTCATTCTTTCTTCAGTCTTTCTCTCTCTCTCACTCACTGTTGAAACAAAAACACAGCAAGGAACTATCAAAACTCTCTCTTATCAGCTGACATCTCAAAACAGTCATGCTAAGATTGCAGTTTGTTAGTTCAGTGCTGGTTGATGGCGTTTACTTTAAAACATTACTCACTTGGAAGTGTGAATAAGTGGTGATGAAATGGGGGTTCCAAGGTGGGGTAGCAGGTTGGTGAAAGATTCGAGAGCAATTGGGATCTTTTATTTGTTTGGATCTTGGAGGAGTTTTTTTTATTTCTGTGATCCACAGACCATGTAGACTAGGGAGTGTGGACTTGTGATATGGGTAATTGCTTTTGTTTTGTTTTGTAAATTAATTTATATTTTTGTGGTACATATGATTTGGAATTTCATTTATGTTGTGGCTTAACCTGATAGCCAAAATAGACCAACTTGAATCTTATTGGATTAGCTTGGATCAGTTTAGATCTTTATTTTGGATTTTTTTGGGTTGAACTATAACCCAACTTGGCGACACTGGGTTATGTTGTTGAAGAACCTTAAAACCTTAATCAACTCAACTCATGCTACCTACTAGAAGTTTGGAGAGTATTCATAGTTTTGAGTTGTACAAAATTTGGAGAACTTCAATTCCCAGAAAGAGTTAATTAGATAATTGAACATTAAGTGGCAGAATTGGGCTTAGCTAAAAAGGAAATAGGAAAAATAAATCATAAAAGCCTAAAGTTAATTTGTTGTTAGCCCATATTGTCTTGTGTGTTAGTTTGTTTTTAGCCCATATTGACTTGTGTGTTAGTTTGTTTTTAGCCCATATTGACTTGTGTGTGGTCTTCAATAGAGGAGGTAAACATGTTCTTATAGGTACTGTTGGCGATAATTATACTTTCTTCTTCTGAAGTTAAAAGAGAAGATCACTATGTATATCAATATGAAAATTATCATGGTTATTAATAGATTATTTGAATAAACAAAAAATGGATGTTAATTCAAGGAAAACGTGCACTTTGTTGCCTAGTGTGAAATAATATAATGGCAAATAATTTTTTTGGAACTAATGGATATTTTCTTTTGTAGCTTTGAGTTACCATTATGTCTTGGGAGAAAGCTTGCTGGTTTGCTTGTGAAATCCAAATTGTTCCTGGTAAAGATATAATAAAGATATTTTAATAAAGAGAAAAATAAATACTAAATTAAATATTTTGAATGCTATGGGTTTTGGAATAGTTAAGTGATTTGGTTGGATGTCCATGTTTAAGTTTGAGGTTTACAAATTTTATTGCAATATAAGGGTTCAGAGCTGAGTGCATAATGGCGAAGGTGAACTGTCTTAATGAGCACTGATTTAGAAAGTGTAAAAGCAAGTGAGCATGCTGTTATCTCATTGGTTTAAGTTTTGGCATCTCATTGTTATATGGAGTAGCTTTATTACAATAAATTCATATTTGTATCTGTTCTTAATGCTTTTTATGGTAGTCATCATTGTCTAGATCTTTCCTTGTAAGCTTTTTTTCCCATCTTCATTCATTTTTCATTTTCTGTCTACTATATTGAAGGTGTCTGTATTAAGCCATCAATAAAACCTTATTTGATTGATATCTTCTAATCTTGTATCAGTTCTATGTTTTCAACTATAATTTGCAAAAATGATTATGATATGATGAACCCTCTTGCAAGAGGGAGTAATGTGTTAGTTTATTGAAAATTCTAGTTGAGTTGCCTTTTAAACTTCCTTATTTTAGATGTTAAGCATGTTGTTCTTGAAATTCATAATATGGAAGTTTACATGGGTATGCAGTCGGGTAATAACTTAAATCTCATGTCAATTTACTGTTTGTCGTTTGGATATAGTTATCTTATAAAATTTTTGGTTATTGATGTTTATATTCCACTTTAAAAAAAATGCCAAAGAATTCTAATTTGTGCTCTTGATAGGAGGAAAAAAAAAAGCAGTAAGCAGTTAGTCTCTGAATGGTGACTATCCTGTGTCGCAACACGCTTGGATCTGTTTTATTTGCAGCATCATAAATCAAGATGCTCACTTGGAGACGTCAAGTTTTCCCATTTTGAACTGGATTTTGTTAACTGTTGAATGATTTTTTTTTCTTTTTTTTTTTGGGTTGTTTGTTAAATTTTCTTTTTTTAAACTTTTATCCAAATAGAAGAATATTTGTGTTCCAAGAAATGTTAGGAGTGACCAATCTGAAAAGCTTTTTTTGGGAATGCTGATTAACATTCATGAAACATATATGGGTAGTAAAATAATAGTAGAAATTCAATCCGATTCTAACCACACCTCTTATTACAATTAGAGTGAGACCTGACACATGCTTTCCCATTATTGCATAACTTTACCTACATAGCTGGTTTGGGATATTGTTCTACGATAATATAAAGTTTGTTTCATAAAATATTTCACACCAAATCTGTTGACCCTGAAGCTGAATATATTTTATCTACCGGCGGAAGCTCAGAAGGTCAGTATTCAAGCTTGATTGTTGAACTGTGAGCCAGTTGTTGATGGAAATAATTACTGGTATGCATCTGCAGCTGTTACACCACTGTGCTATTGCAGCTGTAGTCTGTTACAAACATTGTGAGGATAGAACTAATAAATATGTTTACTAGTCATAACTCGTCATAATTTCTTAACTGTATTGTGGAAGAAATTTACCGCAGTTGCATTGATTTTGCTGGTGTCTCATTTTTTTGAGGCAGCGGCTGGCTTAACTGGAGATGAAGCGGTGGGGGTGAATCATATCCATTGCTGATAGTGTATTGAGGCTGTGAAATACTGTTTGCTGCATCTTCATTTCTTCCTTCATAAACCTGAGATCCAAAACTATAGCTCAGAGCCACCATATAAGAAAGACCCACTAGTACAATATTTATAGTTTATAGCTCAGGTTGCTTTGTGGTATCAGGTGTGGCTTGGGATGGACCTTAGGTTTAAAGTCGGGAGCATTGTGTTTAAGGGTAAGAAAGGTGCTGGTGATAGAACTAGGTACATCTACTTCTATTGAGCTCCCAAAAAGAAGGTTCAATTATGAAATAATGGCATACAAGATTTTCTCAATCATATACAGAGCTTTTTAGATTAATACCTTCTTTTGCAGTTCTTTGTTTTCTTGGTTGATGAGGTTGACCTTTTTATAGAGTTCTAGATTCTCTTGACAAATGAGATTTCCCTGCAGTGAAATCAATGAATGTTAGCTACCCAACATGGAATTATCTCTTAATGGAAATCACCCACAAATTATCGCCAATTTTGGATGAAAACCTTGCGGTTGAGTTCTTTTATCTCATTGTTTAAAATTTTTTCCTGCAGAAAAAGAAAAAAATTAACTGCATTAGAATTTGTCCCTTTTCTATAAGCAAGGATGATCTTGACTATTATGGCCTGAGATTACAATAGCACTAAGGTAGTGTTACCTTTTTCATACGGACACCCTTCAAACTCATTTCTAATTGGTTTTCCAGATTCTGTAGATCTTTAACACTTAAACTAGAAAGTTCTTCTCCCATCAGCTGTCTGTAGACATCAAAGCGGAATTGTTGGATATGACATCAGCAAATAATGCCAAAACTGTAGTTTGCTTAGTGCTTGTGAATATGTTAGTACTGCACATAATCTAAAAATTCTCATGCTCCGTTTATTGCTGTATGTTCGAATGATGGTTGGCATTTCCTTTAGATCCAGGAACAGAGAGGCATTTCCTTTAGGTCTAGGTACAGATATACTTTTTCTTTCCTCAATCAGATTACTCTCACCTGCTCACTCCGTGTAACTGGATAAACAATCCCCTCCCAATCTGTTTCTTTTTTTTAAACAAAAAATTCTGGTCTTTCTAAAATTTGACCTTTTTCTTTGAAAGTTTTAAAAAAAAAAAAAAATTCGTTCTCTTAGTCTCTCCATGTGAGAAAAACATTGTTGTCTTCCTAAAGAGATGCCTTGCTAGTACCCATGTTTTAGTGTTTGACATGGGTTCTATTCGTTTACCATAGATATGTTGTGACAAAGGAACTGCAAACACTGATTTGTGTGATTCTCCAACAAATTTTAGCTTACTTTCTCTTCAATTCCATTCTACATTCAGCCGTCAAATCTCATACAATCTGAACTTTCATCAACTAAGCGTTTTGCCTTGCACACACACACAAATTTTATCAACTTTCTCTTCAATTCCATTCTACATTCAGCCACCAAATCTCAAACAATCTGAACCTTCATCAACTAAGTTTTTCTCCTTGCTTGCACACACACACCCACCCACATGCGCGCGCGCGCACACACACATAGTTTGTTCTTGTGTGTGTGTGTGTGTGTGTGTGTTGTATATAAAGTATTCTGAAACAAGTAAACACACACACGTGCACACACACATAGTGTGTTTGTTCTTGTGTGTGTGCTGTATGTAAAGTATTCTCTAACAAGTGAACAAACACGCTTGTGCACTATATAATAAGGATGGCATAATGAGTTATTAGATTTCTCAATTCATCTTCTCTTAAGCTAACATTATCCTTATTTTATATATATATATATATATATATATATATATATATGAATCCTTAATGCACATATATGTTCCTATAATTTATTCTTTTTTTCTAAAGTTAGTTGGATTCATTGTCACAGGCTCCATTATTTATTATGACTTATGTTTGTTGGTTGATATCTATTTGTGCATTTACCAAAACTTTAAAGGTACTATTAGTTAGGGTCCTCAAAAATTAGTGGCACTATGCATATATTCGGAACAAATTTGAATGGCACATGGTTTTACCTGTGGTATTCTTGCAAGTATTGCAATTGGTTCCTCAAGTTTGCTGCCTCCCTTTTCCAAAACTAGCAAGGAAAAAAGAAAATATTAAATAAGAAAGAGATACTAGGACACTAATATGATATGGAAGAGAATTTAAGAAGCTAAATAATGAAATAAATTTATGAGAAACTAGGTTTAACATAATTAGTGTCAACATGACGTGAATATATCAAGGATTTGAAGAAAGTGCTAGTGGTGTAACTAACTTCAGTCGAGATTGGATGATATGATTATGATGATGATCGTTATCTAGATGATATTCAAAACAAGACTTTGTCATTCGCATGCACCTTTGATAAGGAAAAGGACCTTCTCTTGGACTCCTTTGCAAATTAATTTTTCTATGCTAATATCTTGTGTGGGAATGATAGGACCCATATGTTGGGTGCAAAAGATGAGGTAGATTACTCAAGCAAAGCGATGGAAATTTTACCATCTTGATTTAACTTGTTTAAGAAGGACATTCTTGATCAATTGAGGCAATGTTGGGAGCAATGAGAAACATTTTGTAGAAAATAAAACTAGCTGATGGAAATTGGTCCATTCCGTAGTAAGCATGTAGGGTGTCAATCGTTGTTTTATGACGATTTTATGAGTATGGGATTGATTGCAAAAAGGTTTTTGGCCCTGTTGCAAGAGTAATAAATATTCATATATTGACTACTTTAGATGCAGTTCTCATCGTGATTAGTGTATGAATGTCAAGAATTCTTTTAGAAAGAGGATTTGTTGCAAGGAGCTTTTAGAGTTTCTTTTATGGTGTTTTTGCACAATTCAATGTTGTGTACATAAAAACACTGGTAAATATTGTGTGGTCTTAAAGAAGTAAAGGTTGGTTCGAAGAGTTTTGACAATATTGCTAGGTTTAGGTTGTCATTCCAATAATCATAATTTGCATTTTTGTTGAATGTAGGTGACATTATTTTCATTAAAGATAACTTTGATGGTATTCAATTAAGCTTTGTAAAAGAAGTAGTTAAGATAAAGAGCTTTAACCTCTGCAATACCTTTTAGTGATTTAAGTGGCTTATTCCTTGTAGCCACATATATATTTTTTTCTCAATGTAGGCATGTAGATGGCCAATTCTTAAATTTTTTTAGCATTTGAAGCTCATCGTAATCAACATAAACCATACTTCTAATAATATTAGTGGATCCTTGAAATGTGCAAAGAGAGAAAGACACTATTGGTGAAAATACTCTGCTAGGTAACAGTGAGTTGAGAGGCAAATGTTAGGGGAGCAAATGGGGTTAGGTGTCCTAATAGTTGTAGCTGCAAGTGATTGGATTCTAGGCATTGCATGTATTGACATGTGTAATGTTGTATGTAATGCTTTAAGTATCCCACCTACAAAATACACTCACGAGAAAGGAATTGAGGGGCCTTTTTGTTTTGTCTTACTTTGTATTGATTTCTGTTGATAGTGATTTGTCTTTTCTTATTCTTACTTTGTCTGATTCCATTGTGTAGGTTAGTTTGCTTCTTCACTTGCAATCATGCATTGAATTGTATTTTGTTATCTTTAATAGTATTTTAAACATGTTGTAGTAGAAATTTGTTTAATTTTTCTATTTCTTTTAAGCTATGGGTCTTTTTTCATGACACAAATGATGCCATAAATCATCAATCCAATGTTAAGTCAAAGAAGCAAGAAGCAAGCAATTCTTACTAGCTCTGTCACTTAGAACAAGTATCGAGCTAAAATTGTTGTTGTCGCAATCGATTTAGTGCAATGGAAATGGTTTCTTGTTAGTCTAGGTTTCTCTTTGGTTTCTTACTCGTAAAATTGTTGTTGTCATGATAGAGTTAGTGCAATGGAGATGGTTTCTTTTTAGTCTAGGATTCTCTTTCTTTTGTTACTCCTATGTAATAAGGTAACAAGGCTAGTTTTATATAGTGCATAGTTCCTTGACCATAAGCATACTAATCACATAGAGATTGACTCTCACTTTTTGTATCTCCATTTCCACTGTTATCATTTCAATACCATATGTTTCTTCCTTTATGTAGTCAGTTGTCTTGTTCATGAAGGTATATGCTATATATTCCTCTTCTTTTTTGGTTGATAGCCCATAAATCCTCCAAACCTGCCTGTGAATCCAAGTTCAAAACTAGGGCCCTTGTTAAACCCTTCAGTCTTTGGGAAATAGGAAACTATGGTTTTGACCATGTAGGCAACGATGATGGAAATTGAACCCTGAACCTTGTGGGAGCAAATCACGAGTCTGCCCATTCGGCTAGCCCTTCATGCTTTACATGTGCTTTTGCTTCCTTCTTAACCAACTCTCCATGCTTTTCACCCTCGCAGAGTTTAGTAAAAGGATGGCAAGAGAGGAGTATTAGACTAATGTTGGTAGATCCTTGATGTGATGCTACATTAACTATATTATGAGTATTGTATAAACTTGGTCCCAGACTAAATATGTGGGATGTTGGACAAGCACTAATAATTCTATGTGATTGAAGATGTAGCTACTAGTTTATCAATATAAGTTTTCTCTTATACTTCATGCTTAGGAAGAAAACATTGACATGAATCACTATTTACCTTGCATTGTTCTAATGATTCACATAGTACTTCCACATATTGAGGTGAAGATTGTCACTGGATTTTTTATAAGATTGATGTAAATTGATCATAAAGCATGTTAAAGAGGAAATAGAAAACTTGTTATGTCTGAATCAATTGATTGGATTTTTTAGCTCTTAATTTTCCAATTGAGCTTGACAAATTGTTCTGGTCTTCTAGAGTCCTCGTCGGCAACAACAGTGGCACATGAATTTGTATTTAGAAGCAGGGTAAGTAATAATGATTCAAGTTGTCACATATTGACGTAAGTGAGGTAATTGATGGCTGATTTAGACGTCTATTCGTAGAGCTAGGACCAAGGGCTAATTGTGAGTAGCTGATGAGTAGTTGCAATGGACCAACTGAGAGAACCTGCAGCATGGAGTCAAAAACAATTATGAGTCGACTTTATTTATTTTTGGTAGGAGGTTCTAATTGATGACTAAACTTGTCACATATTCAGGATGCATTTAAATTGTCTAACATGACTTTGCAAAGGCTATTAATTTTTTTAAACCATGAATGTAATACCTTTGGCCTTTGCAGATATCCTGTGCTCAGTTGATCTTCTGGAGGAAACGATTTGCTTAAGAAAGCTCAAGATTCCTTGAGCATGTTGCATGGAAGAAGTGGTCTTATGACTTCTGTGACAAGTACTCAACAGATGGCCTGGCATTGTATTGTATTCTTGGCTTGGCGAATGTGTTCTGATGTCTTTTTTCCTGAGCAAGATATTTAACCACTAAATTTTGATGTTTGAAAGAACTGCATCTTTTTAACGAACTTGTGCTCTATTTTCCTCAAGGAGTTGAAGGTTCATATGATCATGGCAGTTGTGTTGCATGGCGCAGACATTTTTTGTTCTGATAGAAAAGAATGCCTCGAAATAGATTTGAGTATTGTGAAGTTTGTTGACAAAAGTGAAACGGATTTGGTGTACTGCATAGATTTTTTAGGTTTCTTTGGTTAGAGAAGGAAGTGAGAAGTCTTAGATTCTGCAAGTCTGACTGCTCTTAAGTGAAAAAGGAAAAAAAAAAAAAAAAAACCTACATTTCAGCTAATTTTCTGTAGACAACTGATCTCTGAAACTGTATGTATTGAAAGAGAAAGGTAAGGCAGAAATTCTTACTATGACTGTTGTATGCGGACAGGTCACAGGATTTGATTCCCATACTAATACGAAAAACATGCTGTTTTCAGTGACCCAATTTCAGCTGTTGTTAACAATCCACATGTATTTGAACTTTACAAATGGATTGACCGTTAATCATGGGACGGTAGCCCATACATCAATTGCGCACAAGATCAAAAGGAGGACGTGAAGACGCGGTACATCAAATTTTCCGAATTCTACTGAAGACTAAAAACTAGCGTCAACTATAGTTATGCCAACGCAGCGGAGAAAAGGGTAAATCAGCATGTGTGTTTTTAACGCCCTTTTCCCAATTACATCATATTCAATTTGTTGGGGTAATGATCTAGTACGAACAGTTGTATATTATCAATGAGAGTTTAGCTGTCAATAAAATTTTAACAGCAGGGCGAGACAAGTGGGAAGAAATTAATAATGTATCTAACGCCCGTCCATGGCGTTGACGACGTATTGTTCCCAACTACGCATGCATGGCGGATAACGTGGAAGAAGCGTGAGAAATTAGTAGTAGACGATAAAAAGAGAGAACACTGATTATTAGAGGGTTGAACCAATTTCTGCAGCTAATTACTCATTCTCTACAAAGCTAACGTAAGGAAGTCTACAAGGGAGATCCAAAGCTCTGATCAATGACATCGCAACCAGGTTGGTCTCACAGTTCTGCCTTCGGGCGGGACAGAGTGGAAGTTTGCAGAGACCTGGAGTTAGGAAGAAATCCCTGGGTGAAATACTCAGTTGTGTTGTGAGACTATGATCAATGATCTTCTGCTAATGCTAGCGTCCTTTTCATCTCTAATCTCGTCTATGCTTCAGGAGATCTCCATTCTTGAACAATTGAAGCCATGAAGTCTTTCCATTTGCTAAAACTGCACTATTGTACAACTTATTGGGGCTCACTCCCTTAGTTTTTGTGTGAAGATATTCGATGCCAAAGGCCCAGTACTCACCAACACATAGTCGAGCACTCGGGTCGATCGAAGTCCTACGTATCCATAGTTGCCTGGAACCCAAACTAGGTTCTGTCTCTTAGCAAAAGAATCGATTGCATGCGTAACTTGGATAAAGAAATAATCCAAAACTTTCTTGCTAAGTAAGAGGGTTCGTGCATCTTCTTGTAAATACCCACTTTTAACAACCGCTGATCACTCCCCCTCTCGGCCATACTTAACATCTAGACTTCTCAGACATTTCTTTAACCAAGAGAAAATTCATAGACTTCTCAGATAGAGTCATTACTCCAAGTGATAATGGCTGAATTAGTTATTCACTCTCCCTAGTCAAGAACAATGCTACTACACGGTCATCTTTCTTAGCAGCAGTAGAGAATTGTTGCAGCTTGAGTCACGTATCTCCAGCCCATATTCCCAGTAGGCATAATTGTTACTGATAGGACTCCATACTACTAGCTTGAGGGGAATGTAACTGAAAGTTACCATAGACTCGACAAAGGCAGTTCATATTAGTATTGTAGCTTATTCTTGCAAACAAAGCTTAAAAGATATTACGTAACACTAATTTCATTCCATTTTCTCACTAAAATTTGATACTTAGTGTTTTCATCTTACAACAATTATGACTTAAAAGACATCACACCTTAACACCTAATGGAAACTTAGACTATTACTAGCATGAGTAGGTAGCTCCAAGCTCTTACCGTTTCTGGTTTGGACTCTTCAAATCATTAGAAGATAAGGTAAGGTGATAAATAGTGCATGTTTCATCTACTGTGAAAGTTTCAAAACATTTCTAAACATGCATGTTCCTAAATCCAACTAAATTAATGACTGAAATTTATATTTTCTACGATGAACTAAAAGTGTTTTCGTGTTTTGCAACTACAGTAGAGCCACACGAGGAGAAGTTTTGGTGGAAACCTCATATTTTGTCGTCGATCTGGTATTTTCGGATTTTGGCAACATTTACTGTGACCTTCATTGTCTATAAATTGCTTTGTATTATAAGCTAGCATTCTAATGTTAGTTGTTACTATAAAATCAAAGAATTAGTAGCTCAAGAGGGTTTTTTGTACATCAAATTTATCACTAATCAGATATGCATGCCAAGAAACAGTTAATATACATTTCACTTATCTTACATTTTTTAATACAGAATTTGAGATGATTAACAAAAAATTTAAAATATGAAAAAAAAATTAAAACATAGACGAAAAATTTAAAACGATTAATATAAGAGTTAAAATTTTGAATGTAAAGTATATGAGATGTATTGTAGATAATCTTGCATGTCTATTATTGTTCTTTTTGTGGCATCTATCTTTCTAAGTGTGCCAGAAAATATCTTCCATCACGAAAAGAAAATCATCATATGGCATCCTATTCACTAAAACCTTTCTCCATGAATCCAAAACCTAGCTTCATGGATCATAAAGAGGAACACATATCATGATTCATGATTATGTTTAACCAATATGTTTCAAAGTAATCAATATGATTTTATACTATCTAAAACAGTAAAATTTGGGGAAATGACAATGCAACAGATTTGACTAACTCTAGAAAAGTTGCCTTTTAACATAGAAAGCAATTAATGAACAAGCAAACCTCTTACTTGCATAGTATATGCAGGAGAGATATTACAGGAAATTAGATCGGTTCAATGACACTTACCTTGATTTCTGCAGCAGGGTTCAGCAGCTGATTATGTTCTTGTTTTAGATTGTTGTAGCGTTCAATAACAGCAGACATGCTGCATGCCAAAATATAATTGTCATGACACACAGGTATTTACTTCACGGGTAATCAGAAAGATGCTATCAGAATCACAAACCCAATGCATTAAATAGTAATGATGCAAATCATGTAGAACACAAATAAGGGCTGGCTAAAGTTTATGTCCTAATACATTCAGAGGCAAATCGATCACATGATTCCTTATTGCGGTACAACAAGATGGACCCATGATTCGAATTAACCCTTGCTGCAGCAAATTTGCTTTCTTTTGATAAGCTCCTAGAAAAAGGTATGTTAAGGTCAACATGAAAGATTAAAACAATTCCCATCTGAAATGTACTGAACAAATGACAAACATTGGTAGACGTAATTCCTAAATCCTAATGGTGCAAGTTTTCTTCAAGGTCAATGGTAGCTGCAAGTACTCGACTTCCTAACCGGTGGAATATTTAATTAGGGCTAGGATTGTAGCCTAACTATATTGCATCTTTGTAAGAACTAGCTTTAGTGTTTATTGAAAAATAATAACATGTCAAGGGAGAAAATTATATTTTCTGTTGGGAATCTACAAAATTTTAAAGAAAAAGAAGGAGAAAAACTGCAAGACATCAAAAGAAAAAGAAAAATGATTGGTAGCTACACACACACACGAAATACAATCTTAATTATTAAAAGTGCATTTTATTAAGAAATTAATTTAAAAACAATATAAAATTAAGGGATTCTACAAATCCTTCCCTGTATACATGCATATATACATACGCACACACTCATACATATATTCAATAATGTATGACATTGATCTAATTAAGTGCTTTCCTATTAATTAGGAACTTAAAAATCCAACAAACAAGAACCCAACAGAGGGTAAAGTTTGCACATATGTATTTGTACACATGTTTGTATGCATGATATTTTCCCTTCCAACGTAGGCTATACTCTTGTTCACGGGCCTTGAGTCATGCAAATTTTACATACCACACTGACATGAATAGGACTATGATAATAAGAAAGCAACTTATTTAACAACATACTTGGATTTGTAATAACAGATCAAGGACTTGTAAGAAGAGTATGATAAGTTAATGTTTTAATGTCATAAACTGCAGAGTATTTTTCCGAATTATTAGTGTGTTATTATAATGGCTTCCTGGTGCAGAAGATTGATTTAATCTTTTAGTACAAGTTTCATATGACAAAACTACAGAACCATGCATCCACGTTTGCCTCAATCTTGATGCATGGAAAAGCATGGAGCTTTCTGTCACTAAAGCTGTATGCAATGTGCATTGTTTATCGACTCTCCTCCTGGGAAAGTCGTGGGAAGTACCACGTTCAAACTTCTTCTTTTCTCTATAGACTCCCGGTTGAAGATTTCCTTAAGAAAAAAAGGTCAAATAAAAGACCCTTTACAAAGCCCTTGAAATAACTCGATTGAGCTTTCAAGACATTTTTGCAATACAGATTATCTTCAATCAGCTCTTCGTTTTGTGCTCACTCGTTCTTGATGCCTCAGCAGTCTAAATACGGCATTACTTACCAAGAGAAATGGTACAAATTAACAAAGCTTTTCACTTCCCTTACAAATGGACTAAAGACATGACCAGTCTTAAGCCATTTCTACGTCTCACGTAAGAATATATACCTTACTGTAAAATACAAGATGCTTTTCACTAATCTATCCACAGCTTTCATACTTCAATCCTCTATTTTGAAGGGAAAAAAAAAAAAGCATATTTGCTTACAATCCAAACGTGGCTGCCATATTTTATGGAAAATCAATGCAACACAAACACCAGCTTCAATCCTATGCATTAGCAATATCCCATTAGAAGATCATTCACTGAACCACTATACTTCCATGGAAGGACATCGCAAGAGAGAGGCGGTATAAAGCATAGAGTTGGCTAGCAAATAAATCTAGATATGCACACAAACTATATATAATATACAAGAGGGAATAAATAGACAATAAAAAAAAAAAATGGATCAATGATATGCAATATTAATTACTTTGAGCATGAAGAAATATAGATAGATGATCGAACCTTGTGCTTGCATATTCATAAAGCTTGCCAGTGCTGGAGAATATAATCAGTCCCACTTCTGCGTCGCAAAGTATCGAAAGCTCCCTTGCCTTCTTCAGCAACCCACTTCTTCTCTTCGAGAAAGTTACTTGTCTGCTCGTCGAATTGTCAATCCTCCGGATCACAGTTTTCCCCCTACCCATCTCGTCTAGGGTTCCGGCGCCCCTCCTGTTGTTCTTCAATCAGCAAATCAGAGCTCAGAAGAAGAAGAAGAAGAAGATCACACGAAATAAGATGAAGAATCATCACATAATTAGCTCACAAAAAGAACAACAATCCAAAGATCAAACGAACTGGATAGATTAATAACACGGCATACAGTACAAATATTGAAGCAAACAACTGACGAAGAAAGAACCCCTACAGATAGAGATCAAACATGGAGATTCGAAAGAATATTTGCAAGAACAATTACGAAATAGAAACCAAACAAATTGGGAAACTAGAAAGAAGAAAGAACAGGACTTACTTGTTCTGACCTTGACTACGAACAAGTAGAAAAAGAAGAAGAACCCAAAAAAAGGCAAATCGATGCTTTTGGAGAGGTGTCGATTATGGAAATTTTCTGAAAGTGGTTTTTAAGACATACATAACCCTTATTAAGGGGAAACCAGGAGCGGTTCTGTCAACCCAAAACAGCTTAGCGGTTTTCAATTTCTCCAGTCGCGGATCCAAAAAATTTCTGTACCCGCTCTAGGGTGACGACATTTGTCGGGTTGAATCAATCAAGCGCGCGTTGACTCCCTGAGAGACTCGAAGTTAGAGGAAGAGATGGATGTGGACAGGTGGAAGCCGGAGAGCGCGAGTTTAGAATTTTGCACGAGCGAGTAACGGGGAAAGGTTTCCTCGGAGTCTCAGAGCGCCCAGATTCGCGGGGTGAGCGTGGAAATAGTGGAATTGACGGCAGTCTAGATGACTGACACGTGTTACTAACAAAACCGAGGGCGGGTTTTAATGTCCTAAAACCCTTTCTACAATTGACAAATGTATTTACTCTATGTGGCAACTCTTCTAAGATTACCACGTCAGCTTTTGTATTTTTTTTTTAAAAAAAAATTATATAATTATGATTAAAATACAAACAAATTGAGATTACCCAAATTAAGTTATCCACTCATTGACACCCAAAACGTCAACGAAATTTACATCTCCATTAAGGTTTGACCCTTTTTCTTGCTCCCACTTTTTCCTCATTTCCTTCTTGTTTGAATGTAAATCAAATCAAATCACTATCTAACTATTAACATTGATTGACATTTCTAATGATTCTATACTGTTATTTATGTTAAAGTGATAACCCTTCTAAGAATAACAACGTATCATAAAAATTTAGAGTTCGATTTTTGCTACATTAATATTGGAGGTAATTAATTTCTCAATGTATGAGTATTTATGAAAATCTTCTAACAAGATCATAGTATATTGTACTCTTGAATTTCGTTGACATTAAAATGATGCAAGCGTAATAGTTATATTTGAATTTGTTTATTAGTAGTTTACCTTGACTTCACAATTATAATTTTGCTTAATTATAAAATATAATTGGGTTTTTTTTTTTTAAAGCATTTCCAAATCTTGGATTATTAGCACCCATTCGTCCATCCATCTGGCTTTATTAATTAAATATGTTTATCATTAATGGAATTTTATGTACAACACTACTCCTTCACAACTCTATTAGTTTAACATAAGAAACATTTAATTATAATTAGTGAACATTAAGTGACATCATGTATCTTGCATCAAACATTAAGTCCGTAATTAATAAATGCTATTTAATAGTGGTAATATTGAAGACAATCAACATAGGCAATTGACCAAGACTCCTAAAATTTAATTCAAAAAATTAGATTCAAAATTAAAATTTTTGCGTTCTACTATTTATCTTTTGAATTAACATCCTCTCTTAATTTTTTTCTATTTTAATTTAAGTAAATATTAACACTTGATACATTTAATAATGAACGGTTTAAATTATATTTAAAATTTTTTAATTTATATTATAAAATATAAAATTAATTTATAAATTTTATTTAAAAAATTTTAATAATTTATTATTAATTATACCACATATTATTATTTTATTAAAAGTTAAACAAAAGAGAAAATTCTTTTTTTTTTCTCAATATTAAGTTTAATGGGTACACATTTTAAAAACTCGAATAAACCCTGCAATCTAGTGGTGTTGGTTTAATTTGCAAAACCAAAATCTATAGTTAATACCATTTAAACAGGTGTTTTTGCCAAATGCACAGCATGTATGCAAGCATTATTTTCCTTATTTTGTTTTTTTAATTACACTATTTATGCATTTGTGGGGCAATCAAAGGTTAGATCTGAGAAGAAAACTCCAGGATTGGCTTGTCCCTAGTCGCTTGTGGGCGAGGCATTACCATAAACAATTTGATAAGGTATGCTCTTCTGATTTGATCCTTACTTTAATATCTGTCATATTTGTACTTAACAAATACGATATTTTGGTCACCAAATCTAATAAGAAAATAGAACAAGACTGGTATTTTGAAGTGGGTAATTGGGTGGTGGATCTGCCGGCGGTGGCTGCAAGAAGGAAAACGATGAATGGAAGACAAAACTGAACCTGTCTGTCTTGTTTTGCCTATTTTTGATTCAATTAAGGTTTCTAAAACAGGAGATTCTGGCATACGCACGCAACCGTAATGTAAAAAGGAAAGGCTGATTCTTGTTTCTTTTTCTTTCTGGCTGTTTGGTTAGTTGGAAGTTGCACCTGTCAATCAACCACCCCGTCTAAAATTCCAAGATAAAAAAATTGAAGAAAAATTAAAGTAGAGATTGTATCAACTTTACTGGTTATACCAACATAGAAATCACAAACCCATTTCGATTCCTTACTTTTTATTTGACAAAAGAATGCCAACTTGTTATTTATTTCCATACAAGGGGACAATATTTTAGCTGGTTTAACCCTGAGAGAGCAGAGCATATTCTGCATGCATGTGTGTGTTAAATAATTTTTCAAGGATCCAATAAGTTTTGATTGATCAAAAAAGGAATCTTAATTTGTTTTATATTATGTTTACAAAGTATTAATTTAATGACAAATGCTCAACGAAGAAAATAACACGGACATCTTTAAAAATTTAGTTAAAATAAAATTTAAAATATATAATAAAAAATTAAAAATATAAAATATAAAAATTAAAATAATAACATAAAAATTAAAAAATTTATATATATTTTATATGCGACATGTTATAATAAAACTTATCACTTCAAATATTTCAATATCCTAAAGATGCAGTACACTTTTTACTCATTTGTTTATAAAGATATTTAGTGGTAGATATTTTTGGTTAGACAAATTCGATTCAGTTTAAAGCTGCTAGATCGTGGAAATATTCTTAGTTTATGTGCAGTATCAGCAAAAAGATAAGGAAGTGAACTCTAAAGCTGTGGAATAAGTACTTATTAAATCCGGATGACACCTAATGATTAAGCTAGGTCAAGGATATATACTTGTGTTTGTATAATATGGGTGGTAGCCCATCAATCCATCAT